>JAQIUQ010000611.1:37500-117500 GCA_030378365.1 Hybognathus amarus
CTGCGCTGTCAGCAAAGTCAACTTTGAGAAAGTTTTCAATGTTTTCTGAAGGTTCCAAAACAAAATCACCAAGCAAGCATACCTTAAAATACCTGGTAATAATACCAAACTTATGCAGAGAGGAAGCGCCAGTCGTCGAGAAGTGAACAGAGAATAACGACATTTATCATGGAATTGTGAATGATTTGAATGATGAATGATGACATGAAATTGTGAATCATGGAAAAAGGAAAGGTACTCCTCTCAGAAAACATACAAATAAAGATACTTATATATGTTGAATTGCTATTTGAAGCATAGTAATCTCTAGACGAGGGCACTTTTTTTTTTCTCTTTTTTAACCATCACATTTTACCCAAATTGACATTATTCACTTGTTTTGCCTGTAGCTCGTATTTATCCCATGCACACACCGACTCATTTTTCCAGAACAGGTCACATATTAAATGAGGGCCACCCATTGTGTGAACTGGGATATGGTTGCAGTAAGTTGAATGTTCAGTTTGTTCAGTTTGATTGACTAAAATACCTCAGAACACTTAACATGGTACTGTAACACTGAATTGCAGTTTGTAGACTTAGGTAAAGCTGGCCCATATAGCGACTATCTAATTGAAAATCTACTGTATACATTTGCTATGTAATTTTTCCTGACAAATAGGCCAAAATGTCCTGTGATTATAATGTTGAAATTTGGCTTAAAACACTATTGTACAGTTCCACAAGTAAAGCATGAAAATCAAAACCTCAATGAAAAACAGGAAATGTTTGTCTCTGGCCAAACCGAATCCAGAGGCATACTGTTTATTATGATACCATTTTTTGACTTACAATAAAACACAAAATGGCAATGTTTTACTTTATAGAACTGACCAGAGTATATATGTATGAAATAAAACATGCAGAACTGAGACAGTGAGAAGTTTTCAGAGACCTCATTAAGTCACGGTAAACTATAAAATGATCCACTCTCTAAACATCAGTCGCTTTCCTGGAAGCCACTTCTGGAAACTGTGATTGATATGTCTGGAAAATTGTGACACATTACTGTACCTTAACATCACCAATACAAACAGAGGCCCAACTGGACTAAGAAATATATACACTTCTACAGAACATAAAGACAAGTTTCTGAGATGATAAAACTTCCAAAATCTCTGTGTAAACAATGAGTGACATACACAAGCAAGTGATCACTTCCGGTGCATGCACAGACCGAAAGCGCCCGTGCCGTCATATCAGTTGGACATGGCTGTGGTTACACGAGGTAAAACCGATATAAATACTGTTTGTTTTCTCACACAAACCGCTCGTTTCATGTCTTAGGCCATTAGTGCCTTAGGGGGGTGAACAGAGGATGGACCCCCTAAACCTGCATTATATGACTGATAGACAACAACGATTTGACCGAAAAATATCAAAATTGAAAAAAACTGTGGACACAAAGACACCTACATCTTGGATGCCCTTGAGGTAAGCTAAAACAAAAATTAATTTCAAAGTGAACTATCCCTTTAAATTGAAATAGCAAACAGGATGCAGAACTGTAATTTAAAACTGTATGCAAGTAAATAAAAGTGAATTGAATTTACTACTTAGACAACATTTTAATTGATTAGTTGAATTATAATTCAGTAAATTCCTCCTCCTGCTAAATCAGTTCCCATGGTGTGGACAATTCAATTCAAATTCACTCATGAATTGAAAGTGTAAAAATTCAACAATTTTGAATTGTGCACTCTGAATCAATACACATGTGACAGTGTGGTTTGAAATTACAGAATTGCCACACTTAATTAATAACCATTTTGAAAAATAGCAGACCCACTCTTGACCAAAAACATAATAATAATTCAAACGCAATTACTTTACAATGTTAACCAGCTAGTCATATAAACATGACATTATGACATACAATTAAACAGAAACAACATGAAAAAGTTTCTTAGTAGTCATACAGTCATTGACATGAGCTGTAATGACAGCATTTCATTTTAGTGATTGTCATGCCTTGTTACTTACTGGAGGGCTGATCTTGCTTGTTTTACTTATATTCAATATAACACTGTCTAGAACTGAAGCGTGAACAGAGGGGTCCCTTGTGCTCCAAAGCTAAAATTATAATGGAAACAAACATGAAGCACTACAGTCAGTAGTCAAAGTCTGGCTGCATCATGTAATGGCGACAACCAAATTATTCCTCTCAAATTAGCAACATAAATGTCATTTGTTTTCAGTTTAAACCACAGCTTCACCTCAAATCCTCACAGCAGAGAGCGAGAACTAACTATAGCAATGATTATACAGACTATTGCGGGACAAATGAGGAATTCACTTCTTTATTTTAAACAATTATGTTCACTGTCATTCTGAAAGGCTATTTTTGTATAAATTTGCTTCATTTAATTGTAATGATAATTATGAAGATTGAATTATGTAAGACAATAAAATGAGACCTGTGAGCTCATGTAAAGATGAACCTCTCCAAAGCCATTTGCAAATTAATGGTTAACAAGAGAAACTGTATACAAAATCCATTCATTTTCTTTGAGAAATAATAATATTGTTTGTCCAGTCACTATATGAATAATGTAAAATTATATGTCTATATGAACTTTAGTAACCTTCCTAACCTTCCAATTTAAATGAAGCTGAAATACAATTGTTACATGGCTTGACTTGATAATCCAGATACAAGAGGCTTGACACAGAAAAATGATGAAATCACATTTAATAAACGAGAAACAATAACGGGAAACCCCAATGAAACGCTAGCCCAACAAAAGCTTCTGAGAATCTGCCGAGATTAAAATTTCTGAAGAAATTAGATAACCATTCACAGGTGAGAATGTGTTGATTTGTGTTTTTATATGGTAACTTTTTAATGTCATGTTAGCTGATGACTTTGTCTTGTTTCATTGTGAAAGTCTTGCAAAATCATCCGCTGAGCTTTATGCAGATATAAATTTCAATACATGCATCTACGTTTGCAGACACTCGATCAACTTGCTCTCGAAATGTTCGCTGACTGGCTTTGACTGTTCTAATATGGCAGACGGCCCACAGAAACAGCCATTAATGAGGCATCTATGTGTAAATATATACACTGCTGTTCAAAAGTTTTGGATTGAAAAGATTTTTTTTAAATGTCTTTTTTTTTCTCTCTTTTTTAAGTCTCTTCTGCTCACCTCACCAAGGCTGCATATATTTGATTAAAACACTTTAAAAACAGTGATCTTGTTAAAATATTATTGAAATTAAGCTGAAATAAAATACAATAATATTTTAAAACTATAAATAAATAAATAAATAAATTAGATATTTTGCCCTGGCAACTAACTGAAACAAAATAAATTTAAGCTAAGGTAGTAAAATTACTAAAACTGAAACAACAAAAAAATAATTTAGGCTAAATAGAAAATAAAAACTAAAACTTACAAAAGCACATAAATAAAATACTAAAATGCAAACCAAAATATAAATAAATAAAGTATAAAAACTGACATTAGCCAAGTCAAAATATTAATAAATATTATATTAGGCAATTATACTAAAACAACACTGGCTACAAGAAATATATGAAAGCACAAAACAATTTTTAGAGCTATAGTTAATTTTGTTGATTTAATAAGATAAATGAATTGTCATAAATATGTTACCTTTTTTTCCTCCTCAATTTTTGAAAAGCCAAACCAGAGCAAATGCTGCATTAATGTTATTCTATGTTTAAAAAAAAAAAAAAAAAAAAAAAAAAAACATGCTGACAAAACGCATAAAACTATGAAATCGCATCTTATATTATGGCTGGCGTAACACAACGTTGTAACAGAAAGCACACACCCTGAGCACGAGTTGTCGCATTGCGTGTCCTCTCTGTGGTAACTGCCATTTTCTTCTTTCAGTGAATTCTCCTCCCAGTCTGTGCCTTGCAGATATTACTGACCCTCAGAATCATAGGAAAATGTAATGCTTGCTCGTCAACAAATTGACGGCCACTTTTTTCGACCCTCGACTTTGTGTCCAGAGAGGGTATTTGATTAGAAACTTGAAGTCCGCCTTGTCAGGCCCTCGATTTTGCGTCTCAGTAAACACTTTGCACCACACGCATCATGTTAGCTGTCTGGAGACAAAACACGCTGGCATCTCTTCCACCTCAACACCCAAAGTTCTGCGGGGTCATCTTCCGGAGGGCTCGCAGACCCTCGTCACCTGATCAAGCGTCTCACGGTGCTGTCGCTGTTCTGAAACAACCCTTGGCTCCCGCTCTGATCAGGCAGAAAGAGAGCTGATGGATGCGTTTACGACATCATGGTGACCCACGACTCAACCCTCTCATGTGTGCTGTTTTACTCATGAGAACTACCCAGACTACCCTTGACCGGATACCTGCTGACAATCCGTATCAGTGTACCCGTGATGAAACCAGAATGAGTAACATTTAATATAATAATGAATAGTGAATTATAATTAATATTTTTTTCTTTTTCTTTTTTTTTTTCCAAACTTTCCAAGGTTAGAGACAGATTCATTGTGGGCTGTGTGAGCTCTATTGGCTCTGGCAGGTGAAGCACAAGGCCCAGAGGGGAGCCACTTTATGGGTGATGAGCAAAGGACATAAAGGTCAAAATCATGGAGGAGAAACATACCAGGGTCACCCCGAATCACAGTCACCGCAATGAAACAAGTGCTTCCATATTCCAGCACAGCAGACCCACTTCTGCACTTAAGCACTCAGCTGCTGTCTAAACACAGCAAAACATAACAATGCGTCACATGTAAATATAAATCACACACACACACACACACACGAATAATAGACAAACATATATACAGTATATTTCATACAGTCTGTGCAATATTTATTTTTAAATACTGTATGATCTATCTGTAAGAAAAAAAGCTTAAATTGTAAATGGATCATTTTGATAATTAACATTGAACGGCATTTTGTTGCTTTTTTTAATTTTATATTGAAAAAATAAATGGTATAATGCTACAAGAATAGTAGTATTTATCTTTACTAACTGCTAGATGAAGTGAGATGGATGGATGGATGGATGGACCATGGATGGATGGATACGATAGATGTAGATAGATATATAGAAATATATGTAAATATATTGTACAGCTATCCAAGTATTATAATTATTATTACTAACATTCATGTTTTATGTAGTTAGGGTTAAAAATGCATGTATTATATTACAAAAAAAAAACAAAAAAAACAATTAATAATAATTTTACATGTTTATAAATGAATTTAATAAAAGTTAAATTAGGAGTTACGTCTCAAAGCTTTAGTGATATTCAGATGAGAGCTTGAGTCTGTGATCAGTGACATCTCCTAAATCCACTCGGGGGCCTGTGAGGGTTGCTCTGTGTCAACAGTAATTAGGGAAACTGGTAAAAGTTTACTAATGACCATCTAAAACTTATTATATCAATTGCAACTCACTCAGCCAAACAACACCCGAAGAGACCCTGCGTGACAAGCCGACGTATAAAGAGGAACATTGTGGACGATGCATTATTCTGTGTGGGCCTCTTTTGATAGATCACATTTGTGTTTATGTAGCCTACATATGTGCATTTTTGTTAACTGGAACTGAACGTTTTACCCCTAAACACACACACACACACACACTAAAGTGGTTTTTCAGAGAGGAAAAAGGCAAAACCTACAGTGACATCCAAATGACAGAAAGCAGCGGCAGCTTTTAAAACGGACGGAACAGGCTTAATTATTTACAAAGTGCATATGAATTATTCCAAGTGAAATGTCAAGCAGCAGGACACCCATAACTTTTCCTCTCAGCCAGTCTAGCAATAATACGACAAAAAAAAAAAAAATGCAGCAAAATCATTTTAATTGGATTTCACTCTACCCAACACGAAAGTGCCGGTGCTGAATATGCTCTTAAACACATTTATGAAAAACCAGGTGTCAACAACAAGGAATACAAAGAAATCTGATGTAAGTATAATAGGCAAAACAGATTTGTAGGGGCGCTACTTTGATGTGTGGTCTCTGGGCTTTTAAATAAGTGCTGAAATTTGCGCTGATAATTAATTTCAAGTAGTTGAATTGGTTGGTTATTAAAGAAACCTTCTTCAATCCATTATTAGCATTTTACAAATATATTATTACAAGTATATACACAAAAACAACATTAAAAACGAATAAACAGTTATATACACAAGTTAAATAAAATTAGAAATAAAAACGTATAAGTGAAATAAATCAGAGATCACAGATGTAGTACAGCATACCTAAGAGGTGAGTATACATAAGCACATATTCTGCTGTGCAGTGTCTGATAAATACTGCAATGTGAAAAACTTTATAAGGCATCATTGTCATTGCTTGCAGGATCTAACATAATTTGATGCTTTCTGTTTTATTCTTTTTACTGACTTTACACTGAATTTGCAGGGAAATAAATACTAATAAAAAAGCATAATGACACTATTCAAAGCCACAAAAGGAGCTTACTGTGGCATGTCATATTACACATTTATCCTAGGGCATCCACCACATGTGTTGTTGTCTGTGTGTTATCCGAGACTTTACAGAACCCCTTCCTGTCATCTGCCAAACTCTATCACTCAAATCCACCATCCCTTCATCTGCCGACGGTCAAGAGCTAATGAATAGTTCCTTTAATCAAATCGATAAATCTTGAGGGGGTCAATCAAATTGGCCCCAGAGAAACCAAAAAGACATCATCCATATGATTCATGTGGTAAAAACAATTGTATTGATGTTAGCCATCATAAGATGCGTCATTATATTAAAATTGCATTGTTTTATATAAAATAGAGACATAGGAAAAGGTGGAATACTCCACAGACACTGGTAAATAATTTTGCTCTGTTTTTCTAACCTCGATTTGGCAAGAGGCCGTAATCAGGTCTGTTTCACATAACTGCCGATTACGGTAAAGCTCAGATCCGGTTTCACCGCTGAGGAGCGAGAGAGGGTGCACAAGAGATGGAAGGAGTGATAGAGGAAGAAATGAATAGGGTCGGGTTGTGTAGGGGGAGGCACTGCGCACATCTCAGCTTCAGCAGTGACACGGAAATGACAGGTCGGCTGAAGACACTTCCATTTTAGCTATTCACTCACTCCGAATGGTGCACTTTGTTTGAACCCGAGAGAGAAGGAAAGAGACAGAGGCGACATTCACACAGCAGCAGAATACTGTTGTCAGGTTTATTTTAAAGTGTTAAATACGGTCATGATAATGCTTGCTTATAAAGAGTATGAAATCAGCATTGTGAAATTGTACTGACTACATTTTGAGAGTGAGTTTGGTAAATGTGTGCTGTGTGAACCACACTGGACAACTAGTCTGTAAAGTTTGTCTTGTGTGTGTTGGTGTGCTTTCATGTGCGGTTTCCACTAATTTACAGAGACAAAGATGGAAGCTTTGCATCATCTAGAGGTTTTAGCTCTAGTTGCTCTAAAGGTATATGACCATCCAGTCAATATTAGTTTCTGTTCCTCTCAATTCCGATTTCATTTTAACTCCTACGGTGGCCAATGTAGTCCAAGATTAACATGGCTTTCAGTTCGACCTCGTCCATGAGTGTTAACTCGAACGTAAACACGAAAGGCGAAGCTTGAATTAACGGGTCTGTCCCTCTTTGGCTAATGTACTTTCAAGATGGAGGGGCAACATGGCAACCAACATTAGAACCCCTTACCCGTGTGTATTTTCTAACACAGTCTCATCTCAATTTGTCATATAACTGACGTTTTGGGACGTCTTTTGACCATTCGTCAATATACGACTTTTTAGGGCCCCCTTAAACATCGGTAGATGACGATCCCGGGTCGTCATACAACTGACGCTTTACCTTTAACGTCAGTTAGGTGACGAGTTGGGTTTAGGGTTAGGTTTAGGTCTGGGGTAGAGTTAGGATCCCATAACGTCATCTACCGATGTTTAAGGGGGCCCTAAAAGTCGTATATTGACGAATGGTCAAAAGACGTCCCAAAACGTCAGTTATATGACGAATTGGGATGAGACTGCGCTGTATTTTCAATGGCATATTATACACTCACGAGAATACTTTATTACTCGAACAAAGTAAATATACATTAATGAGCACATACATTTTGGAAAGAACTAAGTGTTTAAAGCTAAAAATAAAATAAAGAGTTACACAGTGTAGCTTTAACTAATAATAACAATATGGCCACACTTTAGTCTAGGTCCAGTTCTCACTATTAAAGGGATTGTTCACCCAAAAAAGAAAATTAGCCCATGATTTACTCACCCTGAAGCCATTGTAGGTGAATATGACATTCTTCTTTCAGACGAATAAAATCAGAATTATATATATATATATATATATATATATATATATATATATATATATATATATATATATATATATATATATATATATATATATATATAAAATGTCTTGGCTCTTCCAAGCTTTATAATGGCAGTGAACGGCTATTTGTCTTTGGAAGTACATTATAGCACATCTATTTATGATAAAAAGTGCTCAACACAGATCTGTGTAGGGGTTAATAAAGGTCTTCTGAAGTGAAACTATTGCTTCGTCCCAATTCGCATACTATCCGTCCTAAAATAGTATTCGAAAATAGAATTCAGTACGTTCCCAAACCGTAGTATGTTGAAATTAGTGTTGCAAAGATACACGGATGGTCTACTATTTCCGGTCAGAATCCGAAGTGTAGATCGGTGCACACTCTAACGGCTGATATTGCCCACAAACCATTGCGCGTGGACGAGGATATTATTCAATGTTGTCCACATTATATTGCATATGCAGCAGCATTGTGAACTTTTGTAAAGACAATTGTTTAGCCATTACTTTTTAAATGCATCATTATATTCAAATTGCAATTACAAGGAGAGTATCTGCATGAAAGACCCACAACTGGCAGATAAACGTGCTCTGAAACGGTAGGAAATCAAATTAGATAGAATGGAGGATTTTAACTGTGACAAGATGATTGACAGGGCAGTTTACGGTGACAGGATGCACGCGACAGAGCTGTCCGTTGAAGATGACGTGATAGTATGTCCCAAAGCTTGCCTACTCTTTTTTTCTTCACAAAAAGAGTACATACTTTTAGGGCGTAGTATAGAGTAGGCGAATTGGGATGCAGCATATGTGTTTGTGTCTGGAAAATTGTGTCCATATATTTAAACTTTATAGACTAAAATAACTAGCTTCCGGCAGACGACGTTGCACATCGATTTTACGCTTAAAGAGTAACCCTTGAACTTGAAGCACAATGTAACATTGTCAAATTGAAAAAGTAGAACAAGGAAAACAAACACAGCATTTTTATTTTGTCATCCCTCATTCTGTCCGCCGTGGATCTGAGGTAATCTGTTTTAATGAGGACATCTATTGAGATTTGGGCCGGGCAATTGTTTTCAGAAGAGTCATCAGAATAAAAACAGAGGAAAACAAATAAATGTAATCAGTGAAAGGAAGGAGTGAGAGAGGGTAGTGAACTTTCTTTGCAGGTTCTCGGGGGGTGGGAGAGAGAGAGAGAGAGAGAGCAGAGAGAGAGTCTGTAATAGTATGAGACAGAGCCAGCATTTCCTTTCATCTCTCGAGGGGGACTCTGACAGAAACAATTCTCGTATCTCCTGGCCCTGTTTTTGAGCAGGCGCAATGTTTAGGTACAAGTACATTTCTCCTCTCAATTTGTTCTCTCTATCCCTCTATCTCCTCTCACGCAGCATTAACTGAAGATGAGAAACAACCGCACCGAGTTGGGAAGAAAGAGTGAGAGAGAAAAGTTTTCCTCATGAACGATAATCCAAAGCTAAAGCGCCTACCCGCTCTGCCCTCATAATATCGTTGAACGTTTGATCATGTGTCGCTAAACGTTTGATCATGGCTACTGATTGGTGGAGAATCAGCTGGATTTTTTTCCCTGAGAGCAAGTAATGCCCGATAATGTAAACGTGAACACTGAAAAGCAAACGGTGGATTTCTGCTGAAACGGAGAACTTACAAAATGTGCCGCCTGAGCCGTGAGCTTTAAGGAAGTGATGCTAACAAATGAGAGTTTTAATGCTGCACAGCTGGTGAAGTAATATTGCCGCATTTATTCAGGATTATGAGATTCAATAAGAAATTTTAAACGGCCAAATTTACCCAGGCATGCACATACACGCCTACAGAAAATCCAGTAGCCGGGCCTGAACAGCGGTGCAATATGGGGCAAATTAGACCGCAATACCTCCTCGCCCTGAGGCAGGGGCTCTGGAGCAGGGATTTCTGGAACTCAAGAGAACCCCCTCCCATCCGCGGCGGTCCGTCTGCCACCCCTTGTGCGCAGCGACAGGGTATTTGCACCGCTGAGGAGAATGTGAGCTAATGAAAGCAAAAGCCTGTGTTCACTAGAGTATAAAATTCACATTTGGCCAGTGCAGGCTGTGCAATCTGATATTATGAGGCTGCCTGACACACACATACATACACACACATGCAGTGGCAGGGAAAAGGGCTAAAAAGGGAGAAAGAGACGGATAAAGAGAAAAGACAAACAATATTCGAAGGAATGCATCCTGGGATTACGGCACGCGTTCTCTCGCAGGGCGTTTTGGAATAAAAACTTTGTACAAATGACTTTTTGCAGTCACGATCGCAATCAAATCGAACATGTAGGACACGAACAATTAATACTGAGAGCATTTCGTGAAAGTAAAGAGGCGCTACACTCATTTCAAGATGGTGGTCTCTGCTTGAGAAGAAACAGGAAGAAACCGCAGCAGGAAAAATGAGGTATCGTGCCGCCATCTTGATTTTTTTGTGCATGTGTATGTGTAAGCGCGCACATTTTAGTGCCGCTTGTTTTCTCAGGTTAAATGAAGGTCCATCAGAACTGAAAACGAGGTCATTCAGAGGGTAACAAAATAACATGCTAAACAGGAAGAAGAAGCATCCAATCACAGATTCCAACCAGAGAGCCACTTTGATTGGTTGAATTTTATCACAACACAACTTGCCGTTAGTCGATAGGGCTACTTCACAATGACGCACCATCCTTTGAAATATAAAATATATGTGTATATACCTGTCTGTATCTATCTATCTATCTATCTATCTATCTATCTATCTATCTATCTATGCTATTTATCTATCTATCTATCTATCTATAATATTGTTAAAAACAAAATTAATTATATACTGTAATAATTTTGCAATGTTTAACAATGTTTAACCACATTAACTAGTAAACATACATCCACTACATATGTCAAAATAAATATAGGTTGTTTTATTGGGTTGTTAATATAGGTTGTTTTACCATTTTATCACAATATAGTTAATTTACTATTATAATATCTTCGTCTTTCATAATAAGTTACCTTAAACATGTAAAACCTATAAAATCATAATATAAAAAGAGATATATATAAACCAGCCATTTATTCCTGATTAAATATGCATTTTCTGATGTCTATTAAAACTACAGAAATTAATAGTGTTTGTTGCCTGCAGATTAAAAAATAACTACAGTTGCTTATAAAAGAAAAAAATGATATTAAAAGACAAGTAAGCTTTGCATGATAAACATGATGCCACTTTATGTGTCTTAGGGTGTCAGGACAATAGAAGCACTTTTGTTCGGTTCAAAAGTTCAGCTGCATTACAAGCGCGTGACCTATTTTCCACACTGAAAGTTTTGCATCAATCTTAGTCATTCTGCAGCACCCTCCTCTCAATTTAATGCAACTGCACTAATCACAATAAACTAGGCCATCAGTTACCACGCCTACGGCCACCGGATACATTCCAGCACTTGTAATGGTACAGAGAAGGTATTTTGTTTATTGCCGTTTTATGCTTTTACTATTTTAGTACTAAATTTAATTATACTTTCCATATATATATATATATATATATATATATATATATATATATATATATATATATATATATATATATATATATATATATATGCAAACTTAATAATAGCGATTGCAAACTCAAAATGTAAAGAAAAAGAAAGTGGAATATGATTGGTGAACTGCAGTGGAGAGATTGATGGAAGTCTAATGATGGCTCATCAGGGATGAATTTACATATCACTTCGGAAGCATCAAAGAGACTCGTCCACCGTTTCTCTCATGGGACAAGACTGATCTATGCATGGATCAAAGGTTAAAAAAATTGGACCAATCAGATGAGATTATAGCGAGTTACTTTTTTTATGAGACCTAAATTAGATGGTGGTCTGGGTGAATCAGTGGGGCATTCATGAGAAATGAGGGTTGCAGTTACCATCATGGAACGGAAGAAATTACAGCCATGCCTTTATGATTGCGACTGGCGGGTTACAGCCAGGCAGCCTCATATCAATACTACTGTTCAGGTCTGGTTTCAGGGTCACACACTTATACATTCTCATAAAGACATGGCAACCACACACACGTTAAGAGTAATTGAGTAGTTCTTCCAACCCATATGTGGGTCAGCATCACATAAGTCCGTTGAGGAGCGTAATAATCTACAGACCAAAAGCTGGGCTGAACATTTCTCTCTTCTCTGTCTCTTGTACCCTGGAGTGGGAAGCATTGGTGCCGCACACTTTATGTAACAGGGTGAAAGACGGCAGAGTGTGTGCCTCAGGTGGGGACAGTTCGGTTGAGTGGCTCACATCACAGTGCACTCTCTCTGACCGACTGTTCCTCACCATAATGCTATCTTGACCCATTTTTATAGTGCACACAAGCTTTATAACCACAACATTTTATTGTTTTTGTTCGATTAATCATATATTAAAAGCATTCTAATATATACCATTGAAATGATAACATTAATTAGACATGTAAAACTATTAAAATGGATTAAATTTAATGGGGGGGGGGGTTATATTTTCTAAAGGATTTTAAAATAACTTTAATTTTAAGAAAACATATTTTGGGAGCTAAAATATGTTAGTAGTAAATAAACTATAGGCTTATATGATTTTATGATGACCACAACATGTACGCAACTAGTGAATGAAGTGTTTATTGAGGTATTAAATATGTATATTATATTATAAACAAAATCAATACATGGATAATAATGCCTGTAAAATGTAGTCATTGAAATAAATGATTTGATATTAAGTACCGATTTGTTAAATACTTTTTAATAATGATCTTTAACTATATGTTTTCAGTCAAATGCATTTATAAATGCATAAAAAATAATAGCAATAACAGTAATTACATACTTATAATAATACACATTGTGCATTAAAATGAGCATTAGCAGCATGTGTGAAACAGAATTTTTATATCAGTCATTTAAATATCAATATGTTAATATTCCACAACATGAACAAATATGAACATTTATATGTAAAGAAAGAAGGTATGTCAAATCACACATTCTCGGGTCTCAGTTGCTTTTGGTCAGCATGTTATCATGTAAGACGACAATGAAACTGTTATTATGCCGCGTTACTCACTATTTTACATATTTTCCCTCATCTCTGATTTCATATGATTGCCTGTGATGACAGTAAAAGAGCGCGTGCACTCCGCTACTCAAGAGGCTGCATGCACTTTTGATGCTGGCTTGATTTCGGAATTGGAATGAAATGCTGATTGCTGAATCATTTCCATTGTTTATTTTAAATCTCTCAATCATGCACTTAAAGTAAGAAGAGACAGACAAGAAGCAAGTGAGAGAGGGGAGAGAGCATGTTATCTATTATTTATTTAGTTTAATTTTACACCATATATTCCAGGACACACTGAGTTGTTGGTTTGTTTGTATATATAAGGTGACTAAATGTGTGACATTGCAAGTGGACCTTGTTGTCTAAACAATGAACACTGTGAACACTGTTCAGTTCACTTAAAAAAATGTAAAAAAATAATAATAAAAAAAAAATTAAACTGTGGCCTTAAAATTATTAGGAAAATAAACTTAACTGAAAAAAAAGTTATGTGAACTTGACAATTCCACTCTACTATTTTTTTATTTATTTTTATTTTATTTTATTTTTTTTCAATTTAGCATGAAGTTTATTTACTTAATTAGAATTTTAAGGCAACGTGTTCCCTAAATTTCCTAACTGATCTCTTTTTACAGTGAACAAACATAGCTGTTTAAAACAAAATTTAACAGATTAAATTATTGTTTAATACATAATAATTTTTTTTTTAACTTAATATATATTTTGGAAAGACGGTCGGTGCTCACAGAACAGGTAAAACATCTCTTTAACTTGGATTAGAGAGGTCAACAGGTGCAGTACACCAACACCAAATGTCTTATCCTGTTTGTCACGCATCTCTGTGCCGAGGAACCCCAAAACCACACGTGGGTGAGAACAGCAGGAACACACATCAAAACATAAACATCTGAAAACCAAATTCAGACAGCTAAATTAGGAAACCAATTTTTTTTTAAAATATCCCCATATATTCTAAATCAAAATGTAAGAAGATAATTAAATAAATAAGCAGATTTCAGTGCCACTGGATAATTATAACATGCATTTGGATGCAATAAAACCTTAGTCATTAAATAAAAAATGGACACAATAATAATGCCAATTCTGACAATTTAAAATAAGAACATAAATGCCTATTTTGTTACTCTATAAATCTCTAAATGTCTTTTAAACATTTAAAAAGACATTTTTAGATGTTAACATATGTTCTTTTTTTATTAATCTATTGGTCTCTGAAATGTCTTTTAAAAATTTAAAAAAGACATTTAGAGACATAAAAAGATGTTCTTCTTTCCTTCTTATTTGTTATTTCATTAAATTCCCACATTTTCAATCCGTATACAATTCAGCTTCCAAAACCATCCTAGTAGAATAATTAATTTTCTAGATGTTGAAATAAAATAATAATAATAAAAAAAGCAAAACAAGGATAAACTGGAAATATGTTTACTCTAATAATGTAAAATGAAAAAGGGGCCACGCAAACTACTCGTGAAAGCAAATCATTCTGCTCTATTTGTTGATCTAACTTAACGGTAAGCACTTGTAAGTATAATCATTTTTATTGAACAAATTTTAGTAAACACAGAACAGATTAATGTCAGAAACAAATCGAATTCAGACAAAACACCGAGTCAGATTTATTGAATCCATTTGTCTGAATGTGTGTGAATGTATTCCATGTGACATGTATGCTAAATTCTGAGACTGTACAGTAGACGGCACACTCACTCCACATTAGCTGCTGAGAATTCAACTGACGAAACCTGCTCACGGCACGACAGCAAAGCAAACGAGGACACACACACTCTCTGACCGAGCCGTGACCATCCCAAATGCATCATTGTTTTTTTTTTCGGTTTACTCTTTAACACGCACACACACCTCCTGTTGTTTTATTTCTATGCTTTTGGATCTGTTTTATCCAGTTTATTTACCCAGTTTATCCAAAATTTACCCATGATGCTCTCTGGTATCAGCTGAATGCTGATACACATATCACGAGTGTGTGTATGATTGTATTGGCGTGTCCGTGTGTTTGTGTGTTTGTCTGTAGAGGAGAGGGGGGTTGGCTTCACAATAGTGCTTTGAATCAATTTGTGCCATCGGCTGGATCATTACTGAAATAACAGTCTTGTTGATGGAGATGTATTTAGTTTAGTCAGTGATGCACAACGTGCATTATTGAACTACCTGGCAGCCTAATCAAAACCAAATTATTTTCATATCATAAACACAGGGGCTATTGGAGACAATAGGGCCAGTAATTCCTTGTGGGATGTTTGTTTAAGTCATTTATCAAATGAGTCAAAATGTATTTTGTTATTTTTGGATATGAATTAACCATGTCACTCTTTGTGAGTGTTGGTTGTTTGTTTAATGAATCATTTGCTATAATAATACATGTTAATGTGTAAACGCAAGGTCTGTGTTTATAGAAAAATCAAGGTTTTAAGATAAACTGTAATTAAAGTGGAAAGCATGTATGTGGATTCTGTGACTGATTTTTTTAAAGGATTTAAAAAAAATCTCTCAATTAAAATGGTCATAAAAACTGCAATATAATATAAAATAATATATTATAATATAACAACTTGCATGTCCCTTTTATTGTATATTTATAAATAAAATGCGTCATTTAAATCTTGATGTTGAGGGAAAAAAAGGTCCAATAGCATTATTAGTCTTTCTGGGTTGTTCTCTTTCTGGCATCTGTGTGGGGTGAAACATTCACTGGAACACTGTGTGTCTGTGTGTTTTAAAGAGGAGGCCGTGAACTCTAGGTTTGATCATTTTACTGAGAGGCTGGAGACAACTGTGCCGCATGGAGCTGTCCTCATTCACTCAAATACAATAAAGACAGGGTTTGTTTGTATTAAAATCATATTAATTATTAGTATTATTTATATTCTGACTATAGTTTTGATCTGAGGTGAATTGCCTAAAAATTGTCCTGTTAGATTGGACAATGAGTAACTACATTATCAAATGCTAAAATACTATAAGATCAAACACGCGCGTAAATTGTGCATGTTTGCTGTAAAGAAATAAAAGCCAAGTAGTACACTCTAAAAAATGTCGGGTTGTTTTAACCCAATTTTGGGTCAAATATGGACAAACCCAGGTTACATTTTTAAAGTTTAACCCAATCTTTGAGTTTGTCCATATTTGCCCCAAAATTGGGTTAAAACAACACAGCATTTTTTACTGTGTAACAAACTGCCGACAAATAAAAACAATGAAACAGAATTCACAGCACATTTTTTATAATAAATAATACAATAATAAATTATCATAGATTATGGCCACAGAAAATCAATTGCGTTTAATGTTCTAAGTATACAATCCAACCACGGTTAAGAGGTCAAAATATTTATGTACGAAGGGTCTGTATTGTATTAGAAAGTAAAGAAATGTAGGGGAAATAAAACAATATATTATGATGATGATGATAATGAAGATTATGAGCATTGTTAACATGGGACATCAGCCCAGTTCTCCGTTGTGGGCACTGCCACTTCTCACCAATCACAAGAGACACATGAACTCCCTGTGAACCCGTCTGTCTAAACTCATAAAGCAGATTTCTGGAAATAATGCAGTTATTTTCTAGTTATAATCAGAAAGTTTAATCTTTGCCATAAATGTGTTGTCTGAAAAAAGAGAAAATGGCTGAGTGGCAAATGTTTTACTTTGAGGCACATTGATCCAAAATGGTTTAACAGTGATTATTAAAGCGAACAAACACAAAGTCACATGGAATTTGATGATTATATTCAGGGCTTTTGAATGTAGGCTTGGAAAAAAGCTAAAATTTAATTTAATTAATTTAATAATTAATAATAAAATATAATAATAATTTAATGATCAAAAACTATGTTTAATTGGTTTAATAATGCATATAAGCTGAACTATTGAACATTACAGTAAATCCTGTATATCAATAATTTCATCAAATAGGCTAAATGCAACAGATGAGTTTGTAACATGTAGTTCATGTACATTTTATAACTTTATTATAGAAAAAAAATCTGTGTTCCATTTTTTTTTATAATGTGTGCACGACCTTCCACTAATACAAAAATGTCTGACCAAGCGAGTCTGACTGTCTTTGAAAGCATGTGAACAAATAAACTCGTTGCAACTGACAGAAAAGAACAACCCTCCCAGTCACTGGTCATTTTCTTCTGCAGGTGGGGTTAAAGCAGGGTCAGCGTGTCTCTATTCATTCCATTTCTCTTTATAACCATCTACAGAAACACACAATCAAAATCGTCGCCCAAATCACTCCCAAATAATTGACCGACTTTTTTGGGTTCAAAAGAGGCCACGATAATGCAATGTCGCTTTGGTATTGCAGCTTAGCTTCCTTGTCCTCCTTTTATTTTTCCCTCGGCAAGTCATCGCTCTGCCCTGCTGTTGAACCTGCACATCTCTGACCGATGGGCATTTCTGACTCTTTTAAACAGCAGTGGGTGATGGGGGGCAAATGCCAGCTGAGATCTTACACAGTGCAATCTCTAAAATATTCAAACTAATTCCATTAGTGCCATTATTATTTCAAAAATATTTTCATTATTTTAGTGCCATTCCAAATGCCATTATTAATATAGGGGTGTTGATGTCTGATCATCGTTCTGAATCTGATCCAGAAATAGTCTTTAATAGATATTTGCTCAAATTGTTTTTTGACACTTGTTGTTCAATTCATGTTGATAAAAAGGGAATGCATTAAGCTAGAGTAAAACAAGTTTGTTTGTTTAAAAGCAAAGAGTTCTTTCTTTTGATATATTATTGCATATTCAGATATTCATACAAACAAAATATTCTGAAACTTTTGTGAAAATGATCAAAAATACTGGTGGTGGCTGGCAAATATCTTTCAAAAAACACTGGTGTGAAAAGAGTTAAATATTTCCCGTATTTATTTTTAGATTTCTAACAGTATTAAACCCTTTAAGAAATTCATTTAGTTTGAATTTGAATTAGTGGGGAAAAAATGATCTTAACAGACAATATAATATGACGGCAAACTTTTTTATGCTATTTGAAAAGTAACGTCTGAAATATTGAAATAAAAGATGATGATGAGGGTGATGGAGCTAGTCATGGACATTTAATCAGGACTACATTCTCTGACATGAAGGTTGATTGCTATGCAAGCTAAGGGCAGTACAGATCTGAGGGCAGTTCATTGTGTGTGTGTGTGTGTAAGCAGCATGGTAATAATCTCATAGCTGCATCATCTGCCAGAGCCTTTTAGATCCATTTCCCTTCGGCCTGGAATAGCAACAGGGCAACAGCTGGTGTAGATGAACAGCGGCGGACGGGCAGAGAGGGAGGGTTACAGTGAGGGGGATGGGGTTGTTCCATTTTTCCCCCTTTCCTACCCCTCCAGAATTAATCCTGACACCCCTGACCCTTGCCTAAATTCTTGGTTCCATGTTGCGGTCTGTGGCAGGGATTGAGATGCATGAAATAACAGCAGGAAAGCGGATAATGCGCACTGTGCCAATCAACTCCCTCCACCAATGCCTTGTCAATCTGGATTGTCCTAAAGTCTTCTGACAGGAGGAAAAGTTTAAAGTTCATTCCTTCTAAACTAGACCATTCCTTCTTTTCAGAGAAAATGTAAAAGCACAATTCGGGGAATAGGCAATAGGTCTAAAATGGACATGGCAAATACACTCACTATGCTAATGTGACACTTTTAGTATGTGAAGTAATTGTGGACAATTTACAACTAAAAAGCAGCAATAATGGTTGTAACAGATAAAGGAAAAAAAAAACTTAAAGTGTGTGTGTAAATATATATATAAACTGATGAACGTCATGGGGAGTTCACGAGTGCACGACTCTTAATGATCGGCCTGGATTATGTCATTAAAGGATAAAATAGACTTAAACTGCTAAAGAACCTAATCCAAAAAAGCAGGGCTGGTATTTAAGATATTTTAAAAATCACCAAATCAGTTGAATCAAGCAGTTTGTCTGGTTTGACGGTTACTAGATGCAACATGGCAGACAAGTCATCTTTAAAAGTTAAATTTTAATGGTTGCACTGTATAAAAAAAAAAAAAACCTCAATCTTAATTTTCAAGAAAATAACTGATTTTTTGACATACAGTTTCTTAAATTTTAAAATGTACTCAAAATTCTGTAAAATTCCAAATAATATCTAAAATATTTTTTAGGTATTGTGACATTAATGACAAATTGCAGAAATTCATATATATTTTTTATATAGAAATATTTACTGTATTTTTCAAACTGTATTTTTTCTGTTTTCTTAAATTACATAAAGATGTATGTAAAATTATACATTTATTCTGTAATTAAACAGTAATAAAACAGTTAAATGGTAAAATTGTTGAATGACTGGCAGTCTCAAAAAACACAGGAACATTAGAGTAAAACATCCTAAATTAAATAACTGAAAAAAAATATACAGGTTATTTTAAAAGTATTTCCTAAATTATCATGATATACATATACAGCACCTTCATTGAAAAAATAAATAAATAAAAATAATGAATAAATAAATAAATAAAATAAATAAATAAATAAAATAAATAAATAAATAATAAATAAATAAATAAATAAATAAATAAATAAATAGGTAAAATGACTGGCAGCTATGGCTGCCAAACAAAAACCATAAAATTAAAGTAAAATATGCAAATTTAGAATAAAGTGCAAAAAAAAAAAAAAATAGGAATTTGACAGTGCATGACAGGAATTTGACATCACCATGATGGAGGTTAGTGTTTGCTTCAGTTAGTTTTAACATCAGTTTATTTTTTATTTTTATTTATTTTTTCCTTCCTGGATGCTATAACTGTGTTTTTCTATTTACATTTGTTATGGCAATAAATGCAGGAGAAAATCTCAGATGATGTTGGTCACTTTATTGGTGATAGTCATCATATCGATAACCTGACTGAGATGAGTCAAATCTCTGAATGTATAGCTGAGGTACATGAGGTATACATAATGTATATAGAGAGAATTAAATATTATAAAGAGGGTATGATATATGTCACAATTTTTCCACATGGTGATGTGGCATCAGTATTATGAAACAATCTGATATTGCTGTATATATATATATATATATATATATATATATATATATATATATATATATATATATATATATATATATATATATATATATCAGTGCTATAAACGATTAAAATATTTAATCTCGATTAATCGACATTAATGTCATAGTTAACTCGCGATTAATCACACATTTTTATCTATTCTATATATCTTTTGATTTCTTTTGATTTCTTTTTGTTACATTATTTTTTCTCATTTTAAATGCTCTTATCAACATGGAAAAGTGGATTGGCTTGTTTAGTGCAAATGTTTTTTTTATTATTAGCCTATTATTGAAAATAACATTGGAATAGTGATAAATTTCACACTATATAAATAATCTCTCACACAATGTAACACTGTTCTACCAATAAAATGGTGAAAAAAATACCGACAGGTCCTAATATTTACGAGGGGTGGAGAATTCACATCAGCTGTGTGTGTGCTTGGCCATCATCAAGTGGTGTGGACGTGCTGCGATGATGATAGCTCAGTTCACAACGACAAAACACACAGATCACTTGGTCTTGTCAATGGGACAGTTTGGCAACTTTTTAAAAGTAAACTTTCCAATTCAGAATCTTAGGGCATCCATTTCGTGTTCTTGCCTCGTCATCCACTCAAAACGTAACGTTACTCATTTGGCCGGCTCGCAAGTCCAAACGAGTGTGTGCGGCACAAAACATCCTCGCGCTGCGCTCTGAAACCCATTCATTTCAATGGCTTGCGCCGCGAGGACGTTTTGTTGCTTCTTCGACCAAAGAGCAAGCGGATCTAGCTACAGGCATGCCACAAACAACAGGCATGCCACAACAAACACACGTTTCGGATGACGAGCGTGAGTGGATGACGAGCGCGAGATGGCGAAATGGATCAGGACGCATGCCGCGTCCTCTTGCAAAAGCATGTGACAAAAGACCGTTAATCGCGCGATGAAAAAATTAACGCCGTTAAAATGGGTTTGCGTAACGCCGTAATAACGTTGAACTGACAGCGTGTATACACTGCACACGCACACACATATATATATATATATATATATATATATATATATATATATATGTATACAATCTCGGCACTCTCCTCTCTCTGCCGTGTGCGCAACACGGTTTGGAGCACAGTTTTTTTGGAGTGTTCTTGCTCGCTGAACTCTAGATTCCGGAAGATTTTAACTAATTTGCATGCATCAGGGAGCTGCTATCAATATGCGGGAGACTCCCAGAACTTCCGCGAGACTTGTGATGTCTGAAAACTGTGGCTTTTTTGAAGCGCGAACATTGTCAACATAACTCACTGGAAATCCAAAAAACTTCCACACCTGCGACTTTAATGAAAGAGGAGGGGGTTCAAGTTCTGTTGATGGGTCTCCTGCATCTGCAGTTGCCATGCTATCTTTTGAATGGCTGTAGCTAAGTTAGAGGAGGTTGACCATAGACTCGCAGCACTTCAACACGTGTTTTTTTTTTTTTTCTTGACATGGGGATGTGAGAGCATATACTCTTACTCTCATATGTATATATTAAACAGAAAATGTTTTGAGTAGGGGTTTTGTTAGGATTATAGAGACATCAAGAATCAACATATAAATCATTGTTGACATTTTTGTGACTTTAGTATCTTTGTTTTGTGATCGGGTTTCAGGGTTGATCAGATTTGTTTTTCATTGTCACCATTGTTGCAATTTATAATCAGATTATTGATGTCTGTGTGAGTCTATATGATCCTGTCAAAAACATTTCTATATAATGACTTAAAAAATTTTCAGAGCGTCACAGTACTGGAGGATTTCTGGCATGCAAAATTGAATGACTTAATCAGATATTAGACTTCAGGAGGTATCAATTAATCAGACCAATGCATGATGACTATCATCACTAAAAAGTGACAAACATCATCAGTTTCTCTCTGGATTCTTTGCCATAACAAATATGTGTCAGAGACACACAGTTAAAGCAGCCAGAGGAAAAAAACTGACATTAAAAAGTCAAGAATCCAACTAAAGCCATTATGGTGACATCAAACTTTATTATTTTCAATAAAACATCAACTTCTAAGCCTTCTGTTAATTCTCAATAAGAATGTTAGTATGAAACAAATAAAGTCTGGAAAGTAATAAGTGAAGATGCTGAAATCTTCAGAGATTTGTTATTTGTTTGTGTTGAATGTTCTGTTGGAATTTAAAGTGTTTCTGTATGGTCTGTTTTGTGGGCCACCATTGCAGTTAAAGAGTAGAGCCTGGATGTGCTTCAGTCCAGGATGAGCAAAGAAACACTGAGGCTTATGCTGCATGATGCTTTATGTAACAGACGGTAACTGTGTAGTTGCTGATGCTGTGAGGTATAGTCACACCAAATCATGCATGTAGTTAACTTCAAGATATTTACTTTTTACAGTGAAGATGTTTGATCGCAATAATCAGGGAATAGCTGTAAAATAACTGTGTTTTTATATGTAAATCATTTAAGGAAAAGTTCTGTAAAAGTTTTTGTTTTGCATTTTATTTAAATTAGGATATTTTACTTTATTTTTACGGTTTTGTTTGGCAGCCGTAGTTGACAGTCATTGACCGTTTTTTTAAAAAGATTTTATTTTTTACAGTGTGGGTAAGTATTCCATCTCACTCAGTGTGAAAAATAATTACAATTAATTACCACTTTAAAAAATGGTCAATGACTATCAGCTACTTTATTTGACAATAATATTAAATGAATACAATTATTGATTTAATTTTGTTTCTGATACAATTACTTTCAATTCAGTATTTTAAAGTTTAACTGAAAAACTAAAATAAATGTCAGAATATATATGTTTTATATTTATATATATATATATATATATATATATATATATATATATATATATATATATATATATATATATATATATATATATATATATATATATATATATTCTATTTCAGAATAATTTATGTACATTCAATATATTCAGCTGCACTGATCGAACATTCACACTTCATAAATTCTTTACTGAGTAAAGTATTACTTAATAAACCAACATAAAAAAAGAAACACTCAAATGGCAAAAAGTTTTTCTGTTTTGTGAGTGCCATATATTCATCTGTCAGACTGTATTTTTAGAATGCTTTTATTTCTACCCATTATTTTCTCCATAATGTATAAAGTGTTGCTTGAAGCTTTTAACAGAGGTCACACTGTGACAGGAAAGACATTCAGTGCATTTCCTTTTTTGAAAGACATGGCCATCATGACTATCCTCTGCTTTTACCCACAAACAAGCAAATCCATTTACGAACTAAACGAATGGTTTATTTTTCCTTTTCTCGTTTTTTACATCACCACTCCCCAGTTGCTGTTGAGCAAGCTTTGACGATCGGGCCATCTCAGAAAATCTGTCATGAATACTTAATACCCGAAATGTTGCTCATGCGGCCATTTTTACGGTTCAAGAAACATCTGAAAAGAGAAGTTGGCCGCAGCTCGAGGAAACCGGTTTCACTTTTTTTCTTCATTTTCTCTTGAGATTCTGAACATATGCGGCAGTGCTGAATGTGTCCGCTTGTGTACGTATGTCTAATTTCATTTCATCGCACGGTTCGCCATCAGGTCATCTAACAGCATGGAGGACAAGCGTGTTAAGTAATGCGCTGCGGTATCGAGTCAACAAATATAGGATTATGTTATTTGGTTTAACAGATAAGCTTTATTTCTGAAGATTAAACAAGCATTTTCAAAAGCTATTTAGCATAAAAGCGCCACAGTCATTGATATGATTATGGTTTGTATCTAGGCCAAGGCCTGCAAACCTACATATCCAGCACGGACGGCACCGAGTAAATTCGGCTGATCTGCATATACGTTGCAAGCTCTTTACACGATGGACACAGTTGCATTCCAAACCTCTGTTCAGACAAACCTACAGCTATGACCTGCAGTACTGCTAACCTCCATTAGGGGGAGTAAGAGGTGCAGACAGCAAAACGAAGCACAGACAAGCAAGTTCAACTGAAATCAGAAAAGCTGTTGCACAAAGAGTGTGTTGTCTGTGGAGAACGTTAAACACCTTGGCCGGCATCCTGTTGCGATAGAGAACTGCACAGCGGAGAGGGCTTTAATAAGAGTAGATTAGTGATTTCGGCTTTGGATTGTGATATACTGTACACACACACACACTCATACGGTACAGCCCTACTGTAGTCCTGAACAGGTCATGCACTTTCTAAGCACTATTCATGTCTGAGATTCTATGGAAAATCATGGGCGCTTAGATTCTAGGAGGTGTGTGATCGAAAAGGCTACAAAACCCCAATGTCCTGCGGATTCGCTCTGAGAACCGCTTGACTTTTCTCTCTTGTTCATCTCCCTCCAGTGCCTTCTCTATCTCTGCTTCGCTCCGGGACTGTAATACCACATCAATGCCTCAGCGGGGCTGTGGCACCAGGCAAATGTAAACAGAGAAGGTCATCCCGCCTCTCTCGTGCTGTGCTTAGGTCTTTTTCTCATCCCTCCATCGCCTCTGGAAAGGTCTAGCCTTTCACACGGGACAAGCGAGGGATGAAGGTGAAGCATGACATCCCATTTGAGGTTTAATGAAAGCGAGGGAGGAGAGGGTGTAAATGACTCGGGGATCTCAGCAGATGAGAAGATGCAGCAGTGGTCTGAAGAGAGGCAGAGCTGTCGATGAATAGGCCACAGCTGGAGAGATGGATGAATGAATGGGGTGAAAGGGAGGAAAAAAAGGATGCTTGACCCACCCATTCTTTCAAGCTTTCCACCCATAATGTATTATTGCCATACAAAATAGATATTTTCTGACCAATGCCAAGAAAGCACACATATAATGTTTCCCTGATATGTCACATCAACACAGTCTCATCCCAATTCATCATATAACTGACGTTTTGGGACGTCTTTTGACCATTCGTCAATATACAACTATTTAGGGCCCCCTTAAACGTCGGTAGATGACGATCCCGGGTCAGCATTATTCTGTCATATTGTCAGTATTCCTGTTCTAATACCAACGTGATCTCATGAGAATACTATGTATTTGTACGTAAAGTGTAGTTCTAGCATACGTACATATGATTACGTTTTAAATGCGCAGAAACGTATAATACTGACGCATTTACAGAACTAAAACGTAAAATATTTACGTATTGACAGCACAAAAACGTAATTTATTTACGTATGAACAAATTCACCGACATACACATTTGTACGTATCACAATTTATGCATATTAAATCGTAGCATTATGTTTTGACTCTATTGCATTCAACTGTCTTATTAATGAGGTTTCAGTCGCATTTATTGATATAATACTCATAAATATTAATATTTTGCTTGTTTTGAATGCATGTTGTTAAACAATACACTATAAAACCTAAAAATATAAAAATAAAACCTTAAAAATATATCCTGTAACGTAACTCGTTTAACCATTTTGTAATATATTTTATTTACCGCGAGACACAAAGCGTTTTCTCCTATAAAACAGAACATAAATTCACAAAAGACATCAATTTTATTAGTTTGATGTAATCCAAATCTTTAGAATCCATAGCCTACGTTGTTTGCAAGAAACAACTCCTAATTCAGCCTCTTATCCTGTCGTGATCTTCGTCGTCTCCATTTTCAGCAGCGACCGTACATGTCAAATCCCGCGCTGGTTATGAATTCAAATTCAAAAATTGCGCCCTTGAGAAGCGATACGTCATGTTTTACGGTAGTGATATCAAACGTTCATTGGCTCTTCCCTGCTTCGTCACAGATTGCGACATGAAGGACTCGGTGACGGTTGGTTTAGTTCATTTGAAATGGAGAAGCGCGAACCGAAGCCGGATTAGCATTTTCATTGCTTATTAATTTAAATTCTGCTCTGTACTTCAAACAAAACTATTACAATACTGCCAGAGAGGACTGCGACTGCAACGCATCATCATTTGCGATATTTTCGCAATTAATACATTATTGTGATTATACTTGTCTGTTAGTTCTGTTTTTCTTCATAATTGTAACGTTAGTTTACGTAGTTTTAACAAATTGTTATGGGTAGGTTTAGGGGTAGGAGTTGGATTGGTGGCTCAAAAATATATTTTAATGCCATATTGTAAATAAAACTGCCATTTTCCAACACATCTGTCCATTATGTTTTATTCTTTTTTATATTATGTATAAAATGGGTATGTTTAGATTTGGGACTAGGTTTAGGGATCTTACATGTATCTATAAAATGGTAAAAAGGGAAATTATACAGATATCTTTATGATATAGAATATACGTAAATAGTTTACGTTTTGTCAGTTGTAAAAATGTAATAATGTTACATTTAAATGTTGCAGATACGTCCATATTATACGTTTCAGCATCTATACAAACGTACAAAAAACTATGTTTTCTATCTTTGCAAAACAATGAGACCAGGCTGCTAATACCTAAGCTGCCTTGCAATCATGGAGCTAATGGGATACCATACTAGTTTGAAATACTTTTGGGTTTGTTTTTTTTTCATATGAATTATAGATTTATATTTTGCTTTCTCTCACTTCATCTGACATCTATATTTATTGCAATGCAATCTGGTATGACAGAAAAATGTTTTTACATTTTTTTTCAGAAAGGACGCATTAAATTGATCAAATAATGCATTGCATAAACAAATCAAACAATATAATGTTTCTTGAGCAGCAAATCAGCATATTAGAATGATTTCTGAAGATTCATGTAAGTGATGACTATAGTAAAGATGCTGAAAATTCAGCTTTGCCATCATATATATAAATGTTATATATTAATTGCAATAATATTTCACAATATTATTATTATTTTTTAGGTCAAATAAATTTAGCCTTGTGTGAAAGAGACTTCTTTCAAAACCCCAAAACAATCTACAGACCCCAAAATGTTATGCCTTAAAATTCTACACTAGGTTTTGGAACAAAGCAAATAAAATATCAGCATTTGAAAATGTCCTCCATTAAAGGGGACTGGGAACTTTTGCTAGTCCAAGGTCTGCCAACTTTGACATCTCAGAATCATAAATGGAGGCCAGAAATAAAAGCAGATTTGTGCACTGAGACTAATGCCCACACTGTTAAGTGGTAAATGCAAAAATGGTAACTTTGGCTCAATAGCGAGGCAGTAACCTCGAAAGCACAGAAGTGAATTTTTTAAAAGTACAATTTTATTTTTCAAACAGTTTAGGGCAAGACAAATCAAAGGATTTTATTTTAAAATATATTTATAAAAAAAAAAAAAAAAAAATAAAAAAAAAACATTACGTTGAGCTAAAAGTACTACATTTTATTAGTAGCTAAAAGCTTCATCAAATGACCCAACATAATTATTAAATGAACAAATAGGGGGCAGTTTAAGTGCACTTACATCGACAGACATTCAAACTCAGCTGTAATCTGTTGAGCTTTCTGGGAGTTCTGCAGGCGCAGATTCTGTGTGTGGCTTGCTGACGTCTAATTATTCCTCTATTACTCTTCTCAAATCTTAGTGTCCCTTTCATTCACTGCCCACTTCCTGTCAAGCATTACACATATGCCCGCTTTCAGACACAATTACATATGCCACGCAAAACACTGTACAGTACAACTGTGACTCATCAATATAATCACCCAACTGCTGTTTCCGTGGCCGTACAAAACAGCGTGGGATAAATTGGCTTAAATTCAATGCATTAACGATTACATTAAATGTAGGGCAATTAGCAATGGGTGCTAAAGGTTTTTAATGTGGCATGCGCTCCACCATGCTCTGTTGCCCATTAGTGATATTAGAGGAAACTGCAACATAATAGTTTGATTTTTTTTTTCTCAGAGATTGTTAGTTTGGTGTTTGGCCACCACCATTGACCTGTGTATTTATGTATCCCATAAGCCCCCAAATGGCTTCTAATGGGTGAGTTGAGAGATATTGAAAAGGCAGGACTGCTCCATCATCTCTGTGCCACTGTAAGTTTCCTGTGAAGCGGAGCCTGGCTAAGTGTACACTTACGCACACACAAATAAAACCACATCAACTCAAAGTGTGTATACCTTAACACAATATACACTTGAGGAGACTGAGAATCTGTGGAGCACCCAGCGCAAATGAAAAAAAACAAAAAGAAAAAAAAAAAAACATGAAATGCATCTCATACATATAAACACAGCACAAACCAATACACACACTGGGGACGAGAGGAAAATAATTGGGTTTTAAAGTTTGTAGGGTGAAACCTGATCAGGGTGCAATAAATTCCTACATTTCCTTTCTAATGGGAAACAAAAATACAGAGGTAGAGAGAGGTAAGAGAGAGAGAGTGAGACAGAGAGAGAGAAGAAAGGACAAAACTGAGGAAAAATGCTACGGGCAAGCTAACAGGCAGTTGATATTGATCAGTGGGTGTCCAGCAATGATAATTGGAGGTTTTAATTGTCAGAGGGTTGAGATGGAAAGAAGCTGATGAATAAATGCATCATTCTGTCTGTTTTGTTGATTTTAATGTGGAGCTTTATGTGTTCTGCAAAAAAAAAAAAAAAAAAACTAACTCATCTTCAGAAACAACACACAATGCTCTATAACTACACCAAATCATCACAAAAGTAGACAAATCTTGCATTGTTTTAGAAAACTTAAAATCAATCAAAACTCTTGATCTAACCAACATAAAAAAAAAACTTCAGTGATGCTATAGCAATTCTGTTGCTCTATTTTATTTTTCCTACTAGTATATATTGCTAATTTTGCTTGTCTCAAGGTAAAATTCACCAGTACGCCTTGCTCAAACTATATCTGAACCCCAGAATAAAAGTTTTTTCAGAAAACACTCTTTACAAGAGCTGAAAATTCCTTTTAACAACCTAAATAATCTTTCTAATCATCCTTTGGGACAAAAGGGACATTCTGAACTAACCTCTGAATTTAAGACAGTAATAAAAGAGTCAACAGGAATAATGCCGTGAAGGATTCTCCACCCTAAATCCCCTGCCATCTT
The DNA here is from genome assembly GCA_030378365.1 of Hybognathus amarus. Classification (NCBI taxonomy): domain Eukaryota; kingdom Metazoa; phylum Chordata; class Actinopteri; order Cypriniformes; family Leuciscidae; genus Hybognathus; species Hybognathus amarus. The sequence goes on from JAQIUQ010000611.1 coordinate 67,033, forward strand.
TGATAATGGCGGTTTACACAGAAATATCCACTCAAGTTTTTGCATTTTCATCCAGCCCCCAAAAAAGAGCGCCATGAAAGAGAGAGAGAGAGAGAGAGAGAGAGAGAGAGAGAGAGAGAGAGAGAGAGAGAGAGAGAGAGAGAGAGGGGGAGGGAGGGAGGGAGAGAGAGAGAGAGAGAGAGAGAGAGAAATAATTCCTTACATCAGTCTTTTATCCTATACAGCCTGTTCTTTTTCTCCCATTTTAATATGGAAATCATCTTTATGAAACACATATGCACTTCTTACACGCACGCACGTATCCCTGTAACATTTCTAACATAATTTCTGTCAGAAACAGCTTCTCCCTCATTCATCATGCCTATTTAGCAGGAGAGCAGTGCCATTTCCCTCCTTCAGTGGAAATACGTCTGTCGCTAGTCCATTTAAACACATCCTCTCCCTCTCTCGCTGTCTTTCTTTTTTGCTTCATGTTTGTTCTCCATTCAACTTATCTCCAGTAATGTGTCTCTGCTCATTCATCGTAAATATAGTGTTTCAAAACAGTTGCTTGCACCTCATTTCCACCCTCCAAAACCCATTTTAAGTGTTTTCGGTGTAGTTTTGAAAATCCCAATTTCTGTCACACACACATACGCTTGTTTTCCACATGGATCTGTGCATGGGCCGCGTTTCCTCTGCGCTGACTTTAGACGTTCTCCCAGCCTGCTAAAATAAACCAACGTGGTCTTGAGACTCTGAACAAATAAGCAGCTCACTTTGGTCCAGATCCTCGAGCGACTATCCTGACGGAGTAAGTGATTGTTCATTTACCTCCCTGATTACAAGAAACAGGCTGGAATATAATACCAGCACTATTAAACCCAACCGGAAAAATAGCAGGCCTAATCCTGGAGAAAATAAGTGCTGATGTACATTGTGACTGGCAAAGCACTATGAAATAAAATGGTGGAAGAGATTAGAGATTTTAACTTCACGCTGGACACTGAAGCAGGACAGAAGGCTTTTAAGATTGCCTGATTCGTTCTAGTCGGAACGCAATAGTAAGCCAGGGGTTGTTAAATAGATTTTTTTCTCACTGAAGTATAAAAGAGGCTTTTGTCTGTCCCAAGAAGAAACACTGTAATTTCAAGAAAACTCAGTGTGCATGCTGAATCTTTGCCTGCAGCTGGTCACTCCCAGTGTGAGTTCAACATGGTGCAAATTGTTGTCATGGGAAATATACCAGTATATAAGTTAAAAGAAGGATGAATGTCAATCATCTAGAGACAATGACAAAAACAGCAATAGCCTGAGCATGTCTATTGCATGTCAAAAAACATTATTAATAGTCATGTCACAAAGTTTACAACCAAAGTTTTTTCTGTTACCAACAGCACCAAACAAAATTGCAAAAATAATAAGATTACATATTCCCAGACTCCTCTACCACCCCTTACACACATCTTCCAGGGTTCATACCAATGAGACTCTTAGCTAAAACAACATATCAGGCAGGGAATCATATCATGCATGAATAAGAACATTTCATGCTTTTAAGAGCTCATTTAATTAGACGATGAATAGTCAGTCACAGGCGATCCACACTCCAATCCAGAAGGGGCGAACACGGTATTACAATGCTGTTTGTTAACCACAAACCAGTCCAAAGCACTTAACCAGTCCAAAATTGCCATACCCTTCACTCGCTAACTTCCCTCCGTCTCATTCACTCGGATGTGCGTCATTGCTCACGACTGCACGAGTGCTACTGGCGGAAACCGCAATGAGCTGAACTGGAATGCCCTAAGCCCTTGATCACTTTGAATCAGCTATGAGTTGATTTATTATTTACTTTTTTCCCCTTTACAAATTTGTTTAATGCAGCATCCACATGTATATAGGTGTGTTTGGGTTATTTTAAAATAAATAAATCAATTCTATTTAATATGTCATAGAGTGTTTGTTGTGGTGGTGATTAGACGATCTGTGGTTACGTCACAATCGTACTGCATTGTGGGATATATAGATGCCTGAAGTGCACATATGAATTAGACTCGCTCCCTCGGTCTAAATCGAGAGAACGAGTGTCTGTCCATATAAACTTCCTCGTTCACTTCACGAAGTGGAACGCACTTCAAAATGGCGGCAGGGATTCCCCGAGGGGAAGTGCCTAGGGAAGTTTGCAAGTGCATAAAAGTGGACTGGAACGCAGCCTAGATAGTGTGCACATCTAGGGGTTATTTAGGGGCCCCTCCCACTACATGGAGTCACCTGTACTTGAAGATTATTGACACAAATATCACACGATAATGATACATTATTAATCAATACAGTGTGAGGTTATGTATTAATACAAAATAAATACTTAATAAAAAGTAGATAACCTACTTAAAGCTACACTGTGTGATTTTTACCCCCATCTAGCGGTGAAAGGTATATGACCATCCAGTGAATTTTAGTTTCTGTTCCTCTCAATTTCGATTTCGTTTTAACTCATATGGTGGCCAGTGTAGTCAAGTGTAGGCTAGTCATAGTAAGGTGTCATAGTGTGAAAAATAGTTACATCAGTACAATAATACGTCTTAAATTAATAAAATTACAGGACAGATGTGAAAGTGAAGGTCAAAGTCTCACTTAGAATCAGTTAACTAATGCTCGATGTACTGAGATCGATGTACTCCCAGCTACATGTTGTAAAAACACGGGTTACAGTGTTATTTGCCCGTTTGCTGCAGTTAAATTGCCGCGATGGCAAAGAGCACTCACTGTTTCTCGTTCATCTTTAATATTATGCATTTTATGTACTGATTCCATTTAGACTTTTCCTTACAAAATATTTGTTTGTAGCGGCAATAAAATGTTTTTGTTGTCTAACATAGAGTAACATCCGTGAATGTCCGCGACCGACATTAGAACCCCTTACCCGTATGTATTTTCAATGCATTTTATACACTGACGATAATACTTTATTACTTGAATGATTCAACAAAGTAAATTTACATTAATGAGCACATATATTTTTGAAAGAACTAAGTGTTTTTAGCTAAGAATAAACTAAAAAATTAACACAATGTAGCTTTAAATAAAAAGTTTTAACTTTTACTTTAGGCTACTTTTTTACTAAATCTTTTAAACTTCTTAAGACAAACTGTCTCAAAACATATGAAATAAATTATTTGCTAAAATAATGATAAAATATTTTGCTAAAATAATGACAAAACTGAGAAATCAGAAACAAGAGAAGCAAGAGTTCAACAACGACAATTATTTATACAACAACGACGAGGCAGAGTGCCGTAACTCTCTACATGAGTGTTCCAAACAAAGCCAAAGAGTTGTAACTGGTGTTACGGTGTTCTGCCTTTCTTTCTCATGTGCTTTTGGAAGTTACGGTTAAGACAACCCATTATTTTCTCAAAAAAAAAAAAAAAAAAAAAAAAAAAACAGATATTGACTCAACATACTTTTCCACAAGATAAAGGGGGTCTTGAATGTGAAAAAAAATATCAATATCTCATTTTCGAATCAAAAACGAAGTTACAGTCTTTTGCCTTTGGACGGCAGCACTGCTGTCATCTGCTTCGTCTAAAAATCTTAGCCAAGTCTAACTAAGGCAGTATACTTTGCAGTCGATATACCTTTAGAGGGGGAGGAGTTACATAAAGGTGGAGACACTCTGAAAGAAAGCATGTGGCTCAGCATGAGACACGAGAACAGGATGGGGCAGGACTTCTTATTTTGAGACCAGAACTCCAAGACAAATGGTGACAGAGAGATCAGGACAGTCAGGAATATCCTGCTGCAAACCCCCTACCGTTTGCAGAGATTTCCTGATCTCATCGTTTATGCTCAATATAAAATGCTATTGTATTGGAAATGTAAATCAAACAATTAAATAAATTTGTAATCCTATGTATAAAGCAGATTCTTAATGCCTTATTCTGCATGACCATATTCTACATCCCTTAATCCTACCCAATACCTATACGTAACAACTCCAAACCAGAGTGTGTCTCAGGTGCTGCGGTTATCACTCCGCCCAAGTAGTACTTCCCCTTCTGAGAATATAGTTTCCAATATTTATACGTTTAAATGATGGGTGTTTCTCATATGACCTTGTTATTTGTACACTGTGACTATATACAAAAAAAATACACTATACAATACAATATAATATACTAAAACTGTTGTGAACCAAAGACAGTCTAAAAAATGTGTTTTGAAATCGCAGTGTTCCTCACGAAGCAGGGGGTCTCAAGCCCGGATATCTGTCGATATGAAAAACATTTAGCAGTAGCTTATAGCAGATTCATTATGTATATGTGAATACATTATGTTATAATGAATTAAATTACTTTCTTCACTGATTTTCTAAGTTATTGTTCAAAGCATGTCTAAGGATGCTGATTTTTAGAAGGCAGACTGAGATGGCGAACGGTAACATGGTTTGTGTAACATTAGCAACACATGTTAGCTGTTTGATAATGTAATCGAGAAAAAGGCTTATCATAGTGTTGAATTTCCGTTATGTGTCCAAAGTTGTAAAGAGTGATAACATTGTGCAGCGTTTACAACAGTTAAGAGAGTGGGATCTCTTAGCTGTTGCGAGTGGGGCTAATTTGCATATTTATGGTTTCATGTAAATGAAGCAATGGCAAATTACATTCAAGCTAATTTAAATTCACAGAAAAAAAATTAAATATGTAATTTTAGTGATCAAAGATAAGTTGAAGGGATAAAACTATTGACTACAGGTGGATGTTCAGCCTCATGTTAGTTCATAGTACATTAACTATTGTTAACAGATACAACTTTTGATCTTAAATATGTATAAGTACATATATAATTGTATATGTAATTAGATGCTTAACATTAAGATTAATTAATCCTGTAAACTAATTTAGTTAACAGATTAGCAGCAGTATTGGGGGAAATTAGTACCTAATGCAATATAATATTGCATTTCTCCCTAAAAAAGTAACTGATTGTGATAGTAAAGTTATTAGTTATTAAAGTCTTAGCAAATGAAAAGGCCTTTTCACACCAAGTGAAATAAATTAAGGAAATGCAAGCTGAAGGAAATGCAAATTCACACTTGTACAGTAAAGGACGCAGCTCAAACAAATCTCTCGGCAGTGCTGCTTCAGCAATAAAAAAGAGAGAAAGAAACACAAATGTGATGTTTATCTAAAGTCAGTTTTGCTTACTAGTATGGTTCAATTGGAACAGGTTTGCATACTATTCTGAGTATGCATTTTACTACTTTTATTCATTGAGGAATACGGAATCTGGTTGTGTGCAAGTGAGATAAGTAAATGAATGTTCACATTTAGTCCAGAACTACAATAACCATCATGTTTACACAGCGCACAAAACACATCTGCACCTTACTCCCATTTATCTCAATGTAGGGAGTGTGGGGACAGAATAGGCACAGGCAGAACATGAGTCTCCAAATTTGGTTAGATTGCTAAATTTTCACTCTTACAGAGACAAGCCAAAGACTAGCAGTCTTCAAAAACAGTTATGCTTTCCCTTTAAGTCATTTCACATGCAAAATGAAAAATAAATAAATATTGAAAAACATGATTTTGTATAGAACACTGCATGATACAAACACAAACCACTCTCACGCTCGTGCACACACATGCACTAAAACCTCAAGGCATTACCGAGACCACAAAATGCATCATCGTGCACATCGATTGGACACAGTAATTACAGAGAGATGCTTAATGGCGAGTAAGTGACCATGGTAACCAACCAGCGTTTTTCTGCAAACTTCAAACCCTTTCCACACACCTGCCCAGACTCAAGAGGGCTTTTAACACAGGGAGGGGCGCCATTCTCCTCTCGCTCTCTCACAAACAAGCACACAAACGCAAATATGAACATAAGGAGAGCTGGGGAAAAAAATGGAACATAATGATACTGAATCAAAGCGAAAAATGAACAAAGTATAGCTGGGAGGGGAGATGGATGGCTTGAGAGGGGACATGGTCATGTCAGTGGTCAGTATACAAAAGCTGTGGACTGCAGCTCAAGGCTGGCTTCAGTCACACAGCAAAGCGGCCAGATTTAAATGGAGTTGCTCACAGGCTTTGGGCCAGACCTGCAGACTACATCTCTGGATCTCCAGACAAAGCCAACAAGCTTCTGTTTGTTTCTCTTCCTCTCGGCTTCCAAATTACAACAGTGCACACAAATTTAACAAGCAAATGAGTTTCTCCTCTCCTCTCCAACATTTCTCCCCACACTTTGCTCTTGCTGTCATAACAGCACAAAACATGCTTTCTCTCACGCTCATCCAGCTAAAATGGGGGTATATTAGAGGTGAAATCCCAGCCTCCTTCCTAATTACCAGCATATATGGCACATTCTGCAACTGCGATGCACCCGGCAGTACAGATAAACAGCATTCATATAGGTGTGTGTGCAGTCTAAACGTGTGCATTTGCTTCGAAGAGTAAACACTAGTGGTCTAATGTGTAATCGAACATTGTTATCCCTAATGGAGGGCAGTCATTTGCTAATGTTAATTACTAACATTAGTCTCAATCATTACCAATGTGTGGATATATATGGCATAATGACTTGTGCTAATGTGCATGTGGTAATGGTCAGCGCGTCCAGGTCGTCAGGTTGAGCCAGTCTCAGGAGGAGTCTCATCTTGGCTCGACTAATGCTAGCAAACCACTTACGGCTAGCACTAACTTTGAATGTGGTTTCATTGGATTTCATCAGAAATGAGCAAGGTTTTCAGCATTACAGAGAAAAGTAGCACATGTAGGATGCATTCGCATTTCTCACCCTGCTTAGTTTAAATGGCGAGGCAGGAACAAGATTTTTTTTCTGCTTTTAAAGGCAATTTTAGTAAATGTCACACATTCACACTTACTCACACCATAATGGACTGCTACTTGTCATCATTTCACTCTGCAAGGGAAAGGTTAACCTTACAATGATGACATTTTTCTGTGGAGGAGCAACATATGTGTGTGTTTAATCTTGTGAACACCTTGATTTTGAGTCAATAATAATTTAAATGTATGTGGAAAATATCTGCAAGGAGATTTTGTGAAAACGTTCCCACTGTGGCTTATGGCTTGGCAGCATGGCTTATTATTGGGATCATTTTTTTTTTCAAGAATAATTTATTAACTCTTAACCTAATTAACCACTGACAAAGTAGTAGTCAAAATAAAGACCCACGTTGTAAAAAGTTGGAATGTGTGTTTTTTTCTCGTTTTTTTAAATGAACGACACACTATGAAGACCTGAAACGGCTTATACTGTATGATTTTGGGACATGTTGACCTTTTTGACTAAATATAAACATCAACAACAACATTACAGCATGATTGAAATGGTGGTGAGTCAATTACAGAATTGTTATTCTTTGGTGAGCTATTCCAAAGTAATTTAGCCACAACTTCCTGACTTCTACATAAGATACACCCAGTCCCAACCTCACGACTTTATTTATAATCTAAAAAAAAACATAAAAGCTATCAGCGTATCAACTGTTAAAACATATTCTGGTTGATGAAAGGAACAAAGCATTTGAATGTGTGTTCACTCCCATCCTGAGAAAAATAAAAATAAAATACTAATTTTAGCCAAATGCAGCAATAACGTTTGGGAGGCGCATGGGCATACAGTTTCACCAGTGTCAATGATAAGAGTATAGACAGACACTTACTCATTTCTTTAGATAGTTCCTCTGACATCACTCTTCCTGCCCCAAACGCCTGTTTTCCTCCTCTATGGTCCAAACTTTCTATTGCAGTCAGCAAGACAATCTGTCAACGAACGAGAGAGAGAGAGAGAGTGTTGAAACATTCAAATATACAGTAAGTGGTCCAAATCTGGCAGTACCATAACAGTTGTGTAAGTGGTGTAAACACACCATACTATTACAATCTCCTGAATTACGTTAAGTTTTATTTTATTTTATGTTAAAGGTCATATTGCAGGTTAGAGGACCCAACGAGTCAATGCATAGAAAAACAATGTAGGAACTAGATTTTCTGTAAAAAAAATATACGTATAAACACGCTACCGAAGCTTCTGAAGTCGTTTTTTTTTTTTGTGTGAAAATTTTACTTCCGCGTCTGAAAATGGGCGTGGCGGGCATGACGCAATGAGCGGGAGAGCCGTCGAATTCACACAACAGGAAAACAATGGATCGCAATGACATTTCGGACGCTAAGGAAATACTCGTTTGACGGATCAAGCCATAAAGTTATGAGCCTGCTATGCTAAAGAGAACAGGGACAGGCCAGGATAATGTTAGACAGAACGGTCAGAGAAAAATTGAGCTGTGATGTGAGGAGAACCAGAGGAGAACAGGACAGGTGCTGTTTAGGTGAGAGATGTGCTTATAGATATACACGCTCGCTAACGATATACACTGTGCTCACAACATTGTACAGATTATTATGATCCTATAACAGGCCAGCAGACATTAGTATGTTTAGGGTAGATTTATATACTATTAAATGTATAACTTTACTTGAGTAAGTTATATTTCTATAAAGCATAGGCTACTCAGGTAAATTTTTAATACATATTTTTCTCCTATAGGTTATAAACAGAAAATTAAAGATTTGAGTATTTTAACAACCAATTTTGTTTTTCAATTACAAGTTCTATTTAGGGCATGACATGACTAAGTTACCTATATAACACTATTTGATGCCATTGTTATCAGTATACGATGATCAATATTCTTGCTTCGGCATCCCATGTTGAACTCCATCATATCGCCGGGATGATAATCATTTGTTCTGAAGTGAACGCTACACACAACCGCGTTTTTGAGCCGATGCAGAAGAGAAATCCCGTCTCTTCACCTGCTCAAACCGCACCGCGAACGAAAAATAGGCTATATAGCACCTTCCCTTTTTTTGTAATGGAAACTTGTGGACTCGGTCTTGAAGTCCTGACAGGCTGGAGTTTTTGCAATCTCCACAAACACAATAATTTACCATGACGATGATAAATTAAAATGCAAAAACTAACGAAAGTGGACTGACTGATAAGCGCTCTCACTGAACACCAGCCTGCTCTTCACTGAGCTGAGCCTGAGGCTCCCTGATCTGACGTCAAATGACGTGGTGTTGAAAAAAAAAACAGTTTTTACTAGCAGTCCAGGAAACGCTCACGTTATCTTCTAAATTAGTGCCCTTATGTTGTTTTAAAACATTTTAAATCCTGCATTAACTTTTCATATGGTATTTTCATACAAGGTTATCTATAAATTTAGATTTTTTATTTTATTTATATTTTTTTACCTGCAATATGCTCTTTAAGTTTTATAAGTTTTATTTTCAAAGAAAAAAATATGAGATTATGCCAAACTATTATGTTATTTACTTTTTTACCATTTTGGTGCATAAGTTACACTCTTCTCAAAACCACAAAATGATTTTTTTTTGTCTTTTCCATCGTAAGTAGTTGCTATCCTGACTAACATTTTTAGATTTGAGACCTGACAGAATTAATTTATTTCAATACTATTAAAAACTGTTCACCTTGTTGTCTCCTTGGCTAAACATTTTTCAAATTATTTAACAAAAAAAAATCATGCGCAAACATGGAAGTTCAACCATCAGTTTTGGAGATTTTAGTCATTCTCCATTCAAGTACAATAGAGCTGTATTTGCATGACTGGAAACAGCTTGTGGGGAATTAGAAAGTAGATCTCAGTAGGTACGTTTACATGGACACCTTTTGGTTCAGTCGGAATGAAATCAATCCGATTATTGGATCAGAACATGGTGTTTACATGAACGATAAATTAAGTAATTGGGTCGATGTGCACGTTTAAATTGGAATTGATTTTTTTACATGCGCACACTGCACGAATATGCCGCTGTTCGCGCATAACTATTCTCCTCCATTGGTTCTTTGTTTGTTTTAAAGAGCATACTTAATATATATCCATCTCTGATCATGATTTAGATACGATGAGCATGAACCAGTGCTATAAGTGTCCATATAAACTCAACTAGTGATTGGCCTTCAAAGTCTGTTTTCTGTGGACTCAAATGGCAGTGTGGATGACCGATTCAAATTGACTTAGAGTAGTTTAATGTCTTTTCAGCTGCACTGCATAGAAACACGTAAAGTAAGGTTCTCCAGCAGCCAGTGATGAGGCCTCATCCGTACACAAACACACACACTTCAAGAAGTATGAGAAAAATATGGACAAGACAGTTATAAATAAGCAATGATCTGCTAGTGTATGAAAGTAGCGATGCTGGTAGATTTATCCTCATGCCCACTGTTTTGTTTCTCCAAGGCCTGAAAGCATGACCCCAGATTTATGAGACTCCGCTCGGCCATTCTGTCAACATACAGACATACACACACCACCAAGACTAGACAGCGAGTCCCTAGTGTGTTTGCACACAGCTCAGAATAGAGATGTACTGTCAACGGAAGGGAATGTTTTAATCAGAAAGCAAGCATTGACTTAGACACATGCATGAACAAACATAAGGATATAAGTTCACGAGTTCACATTTACAAATAAGTCAGATAGAATAAATGCGTATTTGGCGTGCTATCGGAGGAGAGGGCTCCGGGCTCGGTATTCGGCCCGAACCCAGAGTACTCCCCGCGTATTGCTGGTTAAGAAGTAATCAGGTGAGTGTGAGGAGACAGGAAACCGTCAAGGAACATTGGCAAGTAAAATGAGTATATATATATATAGGTCTCCAACTCAAGCTGATTAGATAGAAATGTTGATTACTGATTGTCGACAGCTGGTTGGAATGATGTGATAATTGAATCAATTGTTTGAACGTATGCCTCCCGAACTTTGTTTATAAAGCATCATTAAAAATAAAATTGAAAATCCGTGAAAACTTTTTATCATGCTTTTCTAATGCCTTGATGGACAGATTTTATTGATTTACTAATCGTCGCTGTCCGATGAATACCGTGTATGTCCATTTTGACGATTTTGAGATTTTTTCAGCGGATAGAATGTCCAGGTTCATTTCCGTATACAGCATGCTTCACATTATCTAAATGACCAATGAAAAGTTGTGAAATCATGTCATCTGATCTCCACATATTTCCATTTGCCGTCAAAGCTGTCAATCACGCAGCGTATCTCCCATAGACAGTATGGTATCTCCCCGCCCTGTGGAGGCATCTCGCCGGTCTCGTGTAGTTCTCTCGTCGGTCTCGTCTCTGAGACCCCTACACCTGGTATTATAATGCAATCTGTATCCAGATAAGTTATCCGGATAATAAAAAAGGCATGTTAATGCAAGGTATAAATACGTTGTGATCGGATTGTGATTGGATCTGCCTGACCATCTGGAGGTAGTCTGGCTCGCATTGTGTTCGGATCTTTACTAGATGTAAACGCAATCTGGTTGTTGAAACACATATGTATATTTTACTCCTCCCAAAAATGCTAAAAAATAAACGAGTGAGAGCGTGTTATATAGGCTATGACACGTTATAGTCAGATATGACGGCGCTACTGCGACACGCATCACCGCAGATGAGCAGCTGCTTCAAAAGTGAAAGTAAGTCACAGACACAATCATCTTCACAATCACACAATCATCTTCAAGTAAAGAAACGAAGTGATCTTACAGGGCAGGCTGTTGCCACACTCTCTTATTGATGTATGTCTTTGATTTTGAAATTAGCTGATGATAAAATGGAGCTCATATCGGTAATAAAATGCAGCTCATTTCCGACAAAATTACGGTAGGATTGTGTAAATAAAGTCAGTCTAAGCATTCGCCATCTATGCCAGTGTATTGATTCATTGTCTCTTCATAGTTTGCAAGAGACATTTAATAAACTGAGCGTATTTAATAAACCGAGCGTAGCCTATTCATCTGTCAATATGAAACGTGATTTGGTCATTCTAATTAATGATCGGAAGAACGCGTATCGAACCACCGTTACTATACAATATGCACGTGTGTCCATTGAAACTAGTTTTTTGGTCAGATATGGATTATATCATGACACTGTCAAGAATATGGTTACATTTAAAGATGTTGGGCCAAGCATGACAACGCTATATATATATATATATATATATATGTGTGTGTATATATATATATATATATATATATATATTTTTTTTTTATATTTATATTTGTAGCAACTGAAATAAAGCAAAAAAGAGTGTCAGTGTTTGTCAGTGGTATAAAGAGGGCAGAAGTACGAAAGACTGCGAGTGGAGCTCGTGTATCGCTGTTAGAGCCAAATGAGCCCAACACACACATACAGAAATAAACCTATACTGAACACAAATCAATTCAAACACTTCTCTCTCTCACACACACACACACACGCATCACCAGCCTGAAATGTAATGAATAATCAATACTGCTGAAACAATTTCTCACTCAGATCTCAGGCTTCAGCATTTTAAGTCTCTCCATGGTAAGTTGCTGCCAAGTTCAACAAAGTGCTAGAAATAATAATTAGTTGCCATGACAACGGCGACTGGAAAGGGGGGTAGTTATGAAGACTAAACAATACAGAGAGGAATCAGTACCAGGAACCATTTGCATTTGAAGTGTGAAAGTTAGCACATATCTGTGCGTGTCAGTCACGTGTTTCTAATCCGAGCACAGAATGTGCCATAAACGACAAATCTGAAAACAATTTTTAAGAAATATATATTTAATTATAAACCAAGTATAAGCACATTTAATAAATACGTGCAAAATGACATCAGCAGAGGTGGGTCAGACAGCACATTGATATCTGATTACTTTAATGTGGTGACTTTCGCCTCACCTCGGTTATATTTCTACTTTCTTCATGGCGGAATTCTCCACATTACCCACCGGGATCATTAACAACACTTTCTCATTGTGTGCCGGCCCTGATGACATTAAAATCCAGTCTTTAGGACAAATGGGAAATAGCGAGGAAGTGAGAGACAGGGGAAAGGAGGAAGAAAAGGAGGGAGGAAGATTAAATGTTATTACAACAGAGGGACATCCAATAGGAACATATGGTGCTAATGCTATCAGATTTCCCAGAGCATGCTGGGAAAGCACGTCGAAAGTCTCCTCTGATTGCTCGGCGCTAACAATACATTGACAATCTCATTTGCTTGGAGCCCGGCTCAGAGAATGGTTATCTAATGAAGTCATATGCATTTATTTCCTCCATGTGCCTGAGAGTTTTCTGGCACTGCAAATGTAACCAAGAGCAGGTGCACTTTGAAGGAAACCAAATGATACGAAGCGGACGGGTCCATTTATTGGATTTGATTATTTAAATAAAAACGCTCAGTGCATTTAATATTCCTCCACTGCAGTTTATCAAAAGACAAAATGACACATTTTAAAATGTAAAAAAATCCTGCAGCACCCATCAGCTAAATCACTTTGGGCACTGATATAGCTAATGTGAGTAACAGACAATCTTTAAAAATCAGGGTCGATCTCAGCTAAAATTCATTCTGCTTTCAATCCCAACCAACATATATCACATAGGACTGCAATCACTGAAAATATCCATAGATAATTTATTTCGCTCTTACAGTAGTTGTTTTGCAATAATACTGGATGTAATTAAGATCTGCCAAAGTCAGAATCTATGCATGACTGTTTGCATGGTCATTTGTGCTACAAAAAGAGTAAGAGTACTGTGTTATCATCTCCAACTGTTGCTAGGAGCAGACAATTCATCTATTCAGTTGTCATGGTGATATTAATGTATTTTTTCCCCTGCTGCAGGTCAATGATTTGTTGTTATAGAGAGTATTTTTTTGTGGCTTTTGTGTTAAACGGCAGTAATTACAAATGACAAGACCCTCAGGAACAGAACAAATCGGACTGCATAAAAGGACAATCAGGATTTTCTCACTGCAGTGTGAGTGTTGAACAGCTCCCAGAAGTGATAATAACAAAAGCAACGGACGCATGCAGCAACTAGTTGAAGCCCCAACCCACAATGTCTTTTCTTAAAAAAATCACATGCAGATCGGTCCTCTCGCTTGGCAGATGCTGAAGCTTCACAGGGGGTCATTATCTATTCCAAATGATCACACACATACGCGTGTGCGGTGTCACAAATGCCCTAGCACGAGAAGGCATTGTCACCAACGACCTGCCAGCCACCTTTGGCTCAGTGGAAATGATCAAATGTCACAGTGTTTTACGCCAGTCTGGTTCCACAGGGGCCCTTCATCATGTGGCACCCAAGATCGAAAAGAAAGTGTGACTTTGTAAAAGGTGAGGCCTAAGAATGAGTGATGTGTGATGCTGAATTGGACAAGGAAGATAAGAGAAAGAGAGAACATCCTATTTAGTTTAGTCTGTTTTGAGTAATATAGCCATACCACAAAAGATACAGTGCTTTTAGCATGATGTAGAATGTTAGCATTTTATATACAATTGTAAAGCAAGGGTACATTCATTTAAAGTGAATGTAAACACTTTTACATTGTCAAAAAATAAATAAATAGCAATTAAATGCTATTTATTTTCTCTCTTTATATTCGTCATTCATCAAATTGTCCTGTCCAAAACATCTATCATGTTTTCCAGAAAGAAACAAAATATATTTTTACATTTATGATAATAAGAGATGTTGCTTGAGCGCCAAAGACTGAATCCTGGAACAATGGCTTCTGAAACTCTGCCATTACACTTTTTTTTTCTTCTTCTTCTTTCAGCTTTGTCATTCAAGGAATAAATAACTTTTCAAAATGATATTAAAATAGATACTGTGTTATTTTAAACTGTATTGATATTTCCCAATCAGGCTTTTTTTACTGCATTTTGGATCAAAATATGCCAAAAAAAAAAAAAAACTATAGTAGACTGTTACTCAACATACTTTTACAATCTCAGTGTTTTTGTTTTTTAAACACAACAGCTGCTTCATACACACAAGAGAAAACGTGCATGATGCATATCTGCTTAAAATAACCATGACCAGCACAGAACCCCCCCCCCACCAAAAAAAAATTAAATAAATAAATAAATACAAAAATAAATTAATTAATTAAAAAAAAAAAAAAATATATATATATATATATATATATATATATATATATATATATATATATATATATATATATATATATATATATATATATATATAATGGAAATTAATTCATTACACTTTCCTATTAGTAACCTGGCATGATCTAGAGTTTCAGAAATAAGCTTACTGATACTTTTGCCAATAATGTATTCTTTTTTTAGGAAGAATACCTTTTTCTACACACCCTTTTCCATACTTTCCATATTTTTCTGTCAAATATATATATATATATATATATATATATATATATATATATATATATATATATATATATATATATATATATATATATATATATATATATATATATATATATATATATATATATATATATATATATATATATATATATATTAATCATAGTAAACATCTGAAATTACAGTGCACCAATGTTTTGGTATTTAATGGTCAGTGTGTCTAAGGTAAAATTACATTTATGCTGTCCGATAAAAAAAAAAAAAAAAAAAAAAAAAAAAATCAATAGCCCACTCCATAAAGTGTTTCAGTCTAATGTGACAAGCTGTTTCTCAGAATATTTTTCACAGCAAAATATGTATTTTATGTGACATTTTCCCTTCATGAGCTGCATCCTTGTTAATATCACACTTTCTCAGTGATGACAAGATTTCAGAGGTTACGACGACAATCCTTGAACTTTGTTTTTGTATTAAAGAAACACTCCAACATGTATTTTATTTTATTATTATTATTATTATTATTATTTTTTATTTGGGTTATTCACTGTTTCCCCTACCTATACGGCGAACTGAAGCTGAAATAAAGCTTGCCACAAAGAACCGGCAAAAGTAATGATAATGCATGAAACATTTGAATTGTTAATAAAGTTGATAAATTGATAAAGTTGACGAATGCAGACCCGCCATTTTCACCGTAGTGAACGCGCCTATAGAGAGAAATGCACACTTCATATGAATTAGCCTAGATAGGCAGAGAAGCCAACGAGTTTTTAATTGTTTTATTTAAAAGTACACATTTCAATCTTTCTTTACAGGTCTGTGAGGCAAGTAGCTTATACACTGAGTTTCGGTTCATTTACACGCTCCAGTTCATGCGCTGACGCCTCCGTGTCCTGATTATCAACAAATTTGCCTGGATTAATAAATAAGTAGCAAATATAGTGGACAATATAATCAGGATGCTCCGGCCATGTATATTACTGTAAAATTATTACAGTTTAGTAGAACACAGAATTTCAAACACAAGGTAGATTTTCGAAACTGAAAAAAGACCCTGTCGGCAACAAATGAGTCTGTCCATCCAATATCTTCCATCCTAGCAACTAGTCTTCAAAACGTGTGCGCAGTTGAATTTCCTGTCCTGGCCCATGTTTTCTAGTGTCCAATCACCAGTGCAGTATGTCAAACATCAGTCTCTGTCAGAGCAGCGTCCTTATCACTTATGTCCTGTTAAAACCTACAAAAAGCTGTCTAGAGAAAAAGTGTGTGTGAGAGAGACAGAGAGTGAAAGGTGGAGTAGGAGAGAAACAGACAGATGCCTGACGAGGAGAGGAAGAGAGAGAAACCTGATAAGACATAGAGAGAATGGGGAGAGGGAATGATAACAGAACAAATGTCAGTGCAAGAGCCCACTCCATAAAGTGTTTCAGTCTAATGTGACAAGCTGTTTCTCAGAATATTTTTCACAGCAAAAATGTATTTTATGTGACATTTTCCCTTCATGAGCTGCATCCTTGTTAATATCACACTTTCTCAGTGATGACAAGATTTCAAGGTTACGACGACAATCCTTGAACTTTGTTTTTGTATTAAAGAAACACTCCAACATGTATTTTATTTTATTATTATTATTATTATTATTTATTTTTTATTTGGGTTATTCACTGTTTCCCCTACCTATACGGCGAACTGAAGCTGAAATAAAGCTTGCCACAAAGAACCGGCAAAAGTAATGATAATGCATGAAACATTTGAATTGTTAATAAAGTTGATAAATTGATAAAGTTGACGATGCAGACCCGCCATTTTCACCGTAGTGAACGCGCCTATAGAGAGAAATGCACACTTCATATGAATTAGCCTAGATAGGCAGAGAAGCCAACGAGTTTTTAATTGTTTTATTTAAAAGTACACATTTCAATCTTTCTTTACAGGTCTGTGAGGCAAGTAGCTTATACACTGAGTTTCGGTTCATTTACACGCTCCAGTTCATGCGCTGACGCCTCCGTGTCCTGATTATCAACAAATTTGCCTGGATTAATAAATAAGTAGCAAATATAGTGGACAATATAATCAGGATGCTCCGGCCATGTAATATTACTGTAAAATTATTACAGTTTAGTAGAACACAGAATTTCAAACACAAGGTAGATTTTCGAAACTAAAAAAAGACCCTGTCGGCAACAAATGAGTCTGTCCATCCAATATCTTCCATCCTAGCAACTAGTCTTCAAAACGTGTGCGCGTTGAATTTCCTGTCCTGGCCCATGTTTCTAGTGTCCAATCACAGTGCAGTATGTCAAACATCAGTCTCTGTCAGAGCAGCGTCCTTATCACTTATGTCCTGTTAAAACCTACAAAAAGCTGTCTAGAGAGAAAAAGTGTGTGTGAGAGAGACAGAGAGTGAAAGGTGGAGTAGGAGAAAACAGACAGATGCCTGACGAGGAGAGAGAAAGAGAGAGAAACCTGATAAGACATAGAGAAATGGGGAGAGGGAATGATAACAGAACAAATGTCAGTGCAAGCAAAACGCAACACTAAAGAAAGATGCTTGAGGGGAACAACAGTATTGTTAAATATGATGTGTGCCATTTTTTGGACGTTAACCTACTTTTTCCTATCCTGGTTTAATATGCAGAGAAAACTATAAACTATTAGCTTGACTTCCTGAAGAGTGTTGAAACTTTCATTTCTGTTTTATCATGTTCAGGAGCGGAGCTACAGGTGGGCCTGGGTGAGCACATGTGTTTTCAACCTTAATCATATAAGAAATGTTTCATTTGAGCACCGAATCTGCTAATTAGAGAATTTTTTTTGCTTAAAGAAAATTTAGGTTTGCCATCAGGAATCAATTACACTTTAAAACATATTAAAATAGAAAAGAGTTATTTTAAACTGGTATAATAATAACATATTATATTTGATCAAATCAATTCAGCAATCTTGAGCATACAATACTTTTTTTGTACATACTGTACATTTTAGAATCTTTTCAAATAAAAGGTAAATAATATCAGCGCAGTCTCATCCCGAGACGTCATATAACTGACGTCTTGGGACGTCTTTTGACCATACGTCAATATCCGCCTTTTAGGGTACCCTTAAACGTCGGTAGATGACGTCATCGGATCCTAACTCTACCCCAGACCTAAACCTACCCCTAAACGGTCCCATCACCTTTCACTGAAAACGTTAAAGGTAAAGCATCAGTTGTATGAGATTCCAGGATCGTCATAGAAACCGACGTTTAAGGGTACCCTAAAAGGCGGATATTGACGTATGAGTCAAAAGACGTCCCAAGACGTCAGTTATATGATTTCTTAGGATGAGACTGTGTTACAAAATATTTAATTAAATAATATTGCATTGTTTGCTATTTACTGTCAAAAATATCCATACTAAAGTTGTGCTTGGCTTGAAGTCTATGGCAGGTGCCGGTGTACCATTGATTGTAATGAAGAAAAAGGTTACTGGACAAGTTCTTCCCATAATGATTGGGTGAGCTCACAAAAGGACAGGGCTGTGCGGAAAAAACAACAAGAAGAAAGGCCAATAATGACGGGTGCAAACCTGACAGCACTTAAAACACTGCAGTACCAACTCAACTCCAACTTACATACAGTTAATGGAAGACTGTCATGACTCATAAATTATTTATATTGATTGTCAGTTGAAAATTTTGTAAAACAATATAATCATCTCATTAATTTTATTTAGTAATTTCACTGCTTAGAGGGAGTTTTGTTTTTTCAAAGCCAGAGACTAAAAATAGCTTAGTACATATAATACATGACAAGTGAGATCAATGCTTTTTGAAAAGAACCAGCACTCTTGAAAACACACTCCTGATTGCTGATCAGAGCTTCAGCCCTCGTAAAGTGTGTTGTCACCGCAGTGTGAGGTGCTTTACGGCAGGATGCTATGTGCACTTAATCTAGTTCATGCCCAAACAATTCCTCAAGGTCTCCATTACTCCTCCTGAAGGATCTGCATTTAAGCGCATTCACAGCCATGTATGAATGTGACTTCGTGTGCCATGAGGAGGTCATTCCACCCTCAATCCTTCTATTTTTCATGCAATGTTTCTGCATTAACACCTCACCGGATGTGCGCTACCCCTTTCCACCCGTCCTGCATGACTAGGGATGTTGCCGACGGGACGTGCCCCGCGTATGTAAGTGCATATCACCGTAGTGGCGTATATACACCAGTATCAGACCAGTAAATTACATTGAGAGGGAGAGCTGAAGCATCTGTTCTGGTAATTTAATGACGGCAATAAGAAGGATCCTTGTACCCTCACGTACCTAGGCTGTTGTCCATAAGCCTCCTGGTGCATTCTGAGAAATGATACATGTATAAATTTGTCCTAGCGGAGATGGAGAGATATAAAATAACAAATAAGCCGCCTCCTGTGGATGGGTACAAATTGGTAAGCTAGAACTGCATGAAGGCACGGAAGAGCGAGTTTGTGTTGGTGCATATCTGCATTTCACTAGGATGTTGAAGATGTAAATCACTTCTTTTACTTTCCTTACGCCATATTACTCTCTTTATATACATTTTTTAACATGTAAGACACCTTTTACTATCATGGTTTGCCAGGGGATCCAATGGAAACAGTCAAAGTCACATAATGAACTGAAGTTCAATGCTGAAGTCTTGTTTCAGGTGCGTCCCCTTCATATCTGGTAAGTTGGTCATTGAACTAAGGTCTGAGTCTAAGTTTGAATTTGAGTTCAGAACTGATCTAGAAGTTGAGAGCAGTGCCATCCCAGAGCAGCAACAAACCACATACAGTATGGCAACACAGGAGTCCAATAATACCAATAAAATTAGTGAATTAAAAAGACCTGATGAGCAGACAGGTGGCAGCAGGTGTGTGTGTGTGTGTGTGTGTGTGTGTCTTCATGTTTTTAGTCTGGTCCAAAAAAAAAAAAAAAAACATTTCGTACCTAACGTCTGGTAGCTAACGTCCACACACACTCCATTATTGCAGAAAATATACTGTGTATTACTGTACATACATGGGCGCTGAATAAAATGCTGGTCATCGTTCCTCCTGCAATCTTAGTTGAAGAGCACACGGATCAACACTTCCAGCTTTTTCCAAATCAATACTTTAGGCTCTGTGATATGAAGTCATTTATAAAAACGGTTAGTTCCAGGGCGGAATGTTGATTAGTCAATAAAGCATCCCAGCCGTGCTAAAATTCACAATACAGTAACATCTATACAAAAAAATAAAAAAATACAAAAAAAAAAAAAAATAAAATAATTAAAAATGATATTCTATTCTATTATTATGTAAGAATTTCAATACGTGTTTACTTGAAAATGTTGCTGCTGCTTAGCTTTTGAGATACGGTTTTCTCTATAACATTTAAAATAACTCAATAAATGTTTTTTAAAGTTGTTATATTGAAATAATGAACAGCTGTTTATCTATTCACACAACTTAGTGTACTCAGTGTATCGTTTTATTTAGGTGTAGCCTACATGTGGGAACTGTGCTAAAACCATACTGTACACTGATAACAGCAGCTGAAGTTTCAACACTATCTCACGACCAATTCATGCGAATTCGATACGAGTGATTAAAAAGTGGCTAATTCGTACTAATTCATACAACCTCACTCATACGAATTTGATCGATTTGTCTAAACACGTGATTTTAGGTTTAGGGCGGGGTCAGGGGTAGGTCATTCGTACAAATTCATACAAATTGTCCAATTCCTAAAATATGTGTGATTTAAAAAATCTGACTAATTCTAATGAGTGAGGTCGGGTTGGAAGTTTTGAATTTTATACACGTTTGTCTTACACATAGCCTCGAACTAACTGGCTAATACACAATCAGCGTTGCCATTGGTTTACGTTATTGATCAAATTGAAAAATAATGTCATAAAGCATATGAAAAATACATTTACAAAATTAGTACATATACAAATTCAGGGCCAAAACGTTTGTACGTGTTTGTTGTAGACACAAAATAGCATAACTAGTAGCCTAGTGGCTATAAACACTGTGCTGGCATTCGATAAAACTAAAACATTACGTCTGAAACTATACATGCAAATATGTTTAAAAATTATTAAGTGTTGCTTACAGGTTGTGGCCCAAAAACTGCTGCCTCTTTTTTTAAAGTTGGAACTGCTTTATGTTTTAGTTAGCCTGACTTCGTTATACTCAAATTCTAGAGAGAAAAATGAGTCTGAAACTCCTCTGTAGGGCTTTGATTATGAGGCGTGTCGTAACCGAAACAGGGGAGAAAAAAAAACCTCTGCACTCAGTTGGATAGTCGGTAGACCTACAACCAATCAGAGCAACGCAGTGAGTCAACTCCTTTGCATAGCGCAGTTTTCAACTACAGACACTGTACTTATTTTAGAAGTTAAATAACAAGTGTTGCTTCTTTTACTTACTTCTCCATTAGTGCGATAAAAGGAGAAACCACAACGACCACAGGCTTTTCATTACGTCCCATCTTCTTAGCGACCGTCAGAGTCAGCTGATAAGTTACACTTTTCCCGAATCATGTAGGAAGGATGCCAAAAAATATCTTTCCAATCGACAAATGCCTTGATTGCAGTTTTCTGTTTGTCTATTAAAATTAATGCGCTGTCGATTTATTTTACAACAGACGCGACAGCGGAATCTATACATCTCAATTCTCCAGCTGCAGTCATCTTTGAGGGAAACCAGTTAAGCGCTCTTTGATAACGTGATGATTTTGTCCCTGCAGATCATCTGTCCATCATCGTATAAAGCCTGCCCTGGCAATTTGATTGGCCCCAATGTTTCTTGTCTGATCATAATTTCTCCTCAATGGGATCGCAGTCCAGACCGAACTTCGCAACCAAAAAAATTTTGTGGGCGGAGTTCGGGCTTGCACCCAGGCTATGTTTTAGTAACAGTTTCTTGTTGAATCCAGCATTGAATTGGTGGAGATTCTGGAAGCTGTCTTTCATAAAATGCACAGCACAGAGAGCTAAATTACGAATGTAAATTTCAGGAACATAATTAAACATAAATTGTATCCATTGTTGACGAACTACAATGTCCGTGGGAAGCCCGAACACAGAAGACCTGACAGCTGCGTGAACATACAGTAACACACTCAGAAGCCGCAGAAATATGGCCATGCCCTTTTTTGAATTTTCTGGAGGGAGGGGTTGATGTAAATGTATGGGTTAGTGACCTCTAAAACCCGTAGTCCTATTTGAGTCATTTCTGAAGGCATTAAACTTCCTGAATTTTAAAAGATGATATCTCTGCTTACGTTGAACTTTCAGCGCTGCAACTTTGCAGATACTATTCATGCACCAACAGCAACATTACACACTATTTAAAATGAAAAAAGTGAAATCGCAATCAACCACACCTTTAAAATATAATGAAATGTACAAGAAAAACAAACAAAAAAAAAGAATAATATTTATACAGCTGACATTTCAAACACTGAAATGATCAATAATCAAATGTTTCTGGATAACTTTAAAATAAATGAATCATAATGGATAAAAAATAAATAATTCCCTTAGGATTGCTATGGTTTTCATTGAATACCTTTACATATAAAATACACTTCGCTAAATTAACATATAATTACAATTCAATTAGCAAATTTTAATTAACTGGCCCATAACCAGAAGGATAGCCTACTAAATGAATTACTTAATACAATAGCGTTTGCAATAAAATGTGTTCTAAATATCTGTTTTATTTACTAATTATAAACTTAATAGGACCATTAAGATTTTTATTTTTTTTGCACTGTGGCATTTCCGTTTCAGTTCTCATTACTGCAATGCTTCTGGCTGATGTACTTTTAGGTTTGTTTGTAATTCTCATTCTCATGAGAATCACCCACAGCATATACCTGCAAAACTGAATTGATTTAAGCTACGATTAAGTGCTTTTGCAGGTTATAAACATAGCGAAGCTGCGTTAATTATTAAAAAACACTTTAAAGTGGTTGTTCTGCTATATAATTTCAATGTAATTTTCTAGGCTGACTTTCATTTTCCCCTGAGTGATTTTCAAGTGGTGTATCTTAAATATAATTGAAGGGTTCTGGATGTTTTTCCACTACTGTTTCCAGGTAGGCGGAGGACAGATTTGAGGCTTTTACTGCAAAAGTTCAGCTCTCCAGTGAAAAGTAATCAGAGCACCTCCACTCCTCAGATGTTCAGATTCATTTAAATGTCTGGGACAGGAAATAGCAGATGTGGAGAGTAATTACACTTTTATCCATATTACAATTATATATCACAACAGTTACTTCTGTTTCTCAAATCTGATTGGCTGAAAAGCAGGCACATTGGGTGGGTTGTCAGTCTGAGGTGTCGTTGCTATGATTTGCATCACTTGTGTGTGACTGTCTTGCTTCAGACTTGACTGAAGAGGCCAGTCTCTGTTTTCAAGGGTCGAAAACTACGGAGTAGTATGTGTGTGTGGACGGCAGGCGTAGTGAAGGTTTTGTGTTTTAAAATGAAAATGCACTGGTGTAAACGTAGGTCTCCCACAGTCTGCTCGGGAACCGATGCTCTTGAGCCAAATATGGTTCTTTCAGTGAGTAGGCCTATATGGCTTAACAACAATTTATAAACTGTTTTTGTGACCTTCTTCAGGCATACAAATAAAGTGAACATGGCCATACAAAAAAGGCTCTAGTCAATCACCTCTCCTGACTGTATAATGCCAGACATGTGTTGACATGGCTAAAGCTACAGGGATAGGGAACATGGGTAATGTAGTTTAAACTAACCCATAACAAATATCTTTAGACACAGGGTCTACAGAAAACCAAAACAACAAAATGTGTCTGCTATTTTTACAATTTTTCATGATCATTCTATGCAGCAGCACCTCCCTTTAAGACTTATTTTGACGGATGAGCGGATTAATTCTTGGATTGTTATTTTTGTAATCAAATATATTCTTGATGCTTCAAAACATTCTACCTAACCCACTGATGTCACATGGACTACTTTGATGATGTTTTTATTTCCTTTCTGGACAAGGACAGTATACAGTACCATACATACATTTCCAAAGGAGGGACAGAAAGCTCTCAGACTAAATCTAAAATATCTTAAACTGTGTTCCGAAGATGAACCGAGGTCTTACAGGCTTGGAATGAGGGCGAGCTAACCCTTTAATGTACCTTTTTTTTATCCTCATCATCCCACAATCATGAACCAATAAAGTCTTGAGTCTTAGGCTACGTTTGCACCTCCCGTCCAGACTAAAACAGAAAAAAATGAAGACCTAAAACTGAGAAGTTTAGAAACGCTGCAGCTCCATTTTGCGTTTTGAATCTCCGAAGGGCGTTTTAGTGTAAACGAGACAAAACAGAGGAGTTCAGAAACACTGACAAAGAGGCTGACGCTCGGCTCTATGATTGGGTGTCATCAGTCATGACGTATCCTTCCCTGATTCATCAATCACTGTTTACACCAGCACGTGCATGCCCAGTGTTGGTGAATGGTCACGTGATCCACGTTTTCAGTCGTTTTAATGTGGAAGGAGATCATTTCTAACGCAGATAAAACACTGGTGTGGATAGAGATCACATAGGTTTTAATTCTCAGTTTTTAAAGAAAACGTAGTAGTGTGGACGGGGCCTTAAACACTGCCTTCACCCATCAACACTGTATCTGTCAACAGCTGCCTGAATGTTAATTATACATTGTGACTCCTGTGGGTGGGTGGGGGTCACACCTGTCTATGTGTGCTTTAGCATTGCTAATGCAGCGATAATTAGGAAAGTAATCTGCATGAAATCAGTCACTGAATTACCAATTCTTTTGTCTTCCTCCAATTGCAGTTAAGAATGCTGTTAAGTGAGCATTTGGCATTGATGTGTCGAGGGAGGTCGAGTTGTCATGAGCTTTGTCATGCCACTTGTGTGATGTGTGCTTTGCTGTCCCTCTTTCTTCTGTCTTTCGGCCATCTGTCTTTTATTCTCTCCCTTTACTCATCTATCTATTACATCATTCATCCTGTCATTGTAAGATTGTGTGACGGTGGGCTGTAAGTCATAAATGAATAAGCATAGGCACATGTTCCACACACATTTTAAAGGAGCAGTTCACCAAAATGAAACCCCAAGTCGCTTCAAACTACACAAATTTCTTTCATGCTAGCGCATATTTAAATTTGATGTGTAAAGATGCATTTCACCAGGACTGGCATCATGAAATCTAACAACAATGGGACTTTAATTGTTTGTAGCAATGCAATTTGATCATTTTTTTTTTTTTGGTGGCTCTATCTACAAGTTACATCATTACAACAGTTGGTGGTGGCATCATATGAGTGAGTCACTCATTTATTTAACTGATTGGTTCAATAACACTGATTCAGTGATGAATGAAAGTTACTGTTGCATAATTTGGAAAAGCAAAGTAGCATATACTTTAACTCATACCATTTTATAGTAAAAGTCGATTGTTTTCATGAATCTCAAGTCACTAAAGCATTACCTCAAAGGCAGGGGCGGAGTGGGACCAAAAAATCTACCGGGAAATTTCGTAGACCACCGGCCTCGTCGCCGGCAGGATTTTAATATAGGATTTACATTTTTACTGATTTAAAAAGAACTTTGTTATACTATGCAAGTTCATAAATGGTCGTTCTTTCCCATAGGACTTTGTAAAACTATGTTGGGTGGACTCTGTTCCTCTAGGGGTTTGGGGGCATTTTTGTACATTTTAAGGTTAAATGCATCAATCTCGTGCTCTCTGAGAGATCAAAATTAAGAGCATTAACCCATGAACTGCTCGTTGAACAAAGAAAAAGCACTGATTTGTACCAGGACAATCGAGGGCTCAAACATATTTTTAGTTATGAGAGTCTCAGTCTGCATTATCAATGGTGTTTTAGGATGCCAAACAATTATTATAATGTAATAATGATTTATATAATTATTCATATGACATAAAATCCATTTAGCCTATAAATGTACTATATAAATGAAAATGAGTATTTCAAAAGTATATATTTAGCCTACATTACACTATAATATATAGGAAAATTTAAAAACTTTTGACCTTATTTCTTGACTTGCAAGAAATAAACCCTTGAGCTTTTATTCAGGAGAAAACACCAGATGACCATGATGATCGCGTGAGCAAAGTAATCACGCGCAGGACAAACAGGATGCTATTCTTAAAGTCTTGTGCTGTTTTATAAAGGCAAAACCATTTGTTCGTAGAATTTTAGTTCGTTGGCAAAATATAACGCTAGACTAGAGACCTTAATGTTAGGTTATACATTTTACATCTTTACATACGTGTCGGGAAAAGGGAGAAGAGAGAGTTCGGCATAAGGCGGATTCGAACTCACAACGAATGCATAACTTGCAATCAAGCACTCCAGGACCTACGCCCTACGCCACTGTATCTATTCTGTTATGGGCGTATTTTATATAAAGACAGGCTTTTATATATGCTCCGTTATAGAAAATGTAAAAAAAAAATGTTTTCTTCCCTTGCTTGGGCCCCAGATGCGCATGGTGAACTTGCAATAAATATTTTTTTTCAGACCGGCCCTCGCGGCCTCGAAACACTACTGGCCCACCGGTAACTCCCGACTCTCCCGATTGCCACTCCGCTACTGCTCAAAGGTTTTGTTCAAAAACACAGATTCATGTTGGAGAAGGAAACACGAGGCCATTGAATCATTCCATCAAACAATTCATTCAAAAACATTACTTCAAAACAAGAAACAAGTAACTGTCTTTATGAAAAAAAAATGTTCACTCAAATGATTTGTTAAAAAATGTATTTTTTCGAGTTACAAAATCATTCACTTAAACGACTCATTGGAAAACATGCATTCGGAAACTAAACAAGTGGCCACCTTTATGAATGAGCCATTTACTTAAACTATTCATTCAAAACAACACAAAGAACTGTCTTAATGAGTATGTCACAGCATCATTGACTCAAACGATTTGTTCAGAAATGGTGGTTTATCCAGAAACAGCACACGAGACTGTCTTTATGAGTGACTCATTAAAAATGACTAAAATGTATATGTTTATTTATTGTACGGCTTCTGAAGATTTTTTAAAATAGCAATAACGAAAACATTTTTCACTGTATTCTATTTTTTCTTTGTCATTCTTGGAATTTTATAGCCTCTAGTCACCATATGCTTTATCTAAAACTTCTCCATTAGTGTTCCCCAAACAAAGAAAGTCATACATTTGGAATACAATGAGAGTGAGTGAATGAGCCAGCATTTTTAGTTCAAGTTAATTGTTTCTATAATTCCGTATCGCTCAATGTGAGATCCTCTCAGTGGGAGAAGTAGCAAAGAGAAATCTATTCAAGGAGGCTTGTATTAGTGGCTTTCTGCATCTCTCTGGAATGGATGTGAATATCCCTGAGATGAATTGTTGCCACTCTGTCAAAACAAATTTAATAACAAATTCTCCTTCTCTTTCTTTCAACATCTCATTCCATCTGTCCTTCTCAATAATAATTGGGGTGAGGATTGGGCATGATCTTTTGGAGACAAGAGTATTTGTAATCAGCATTGTCTCTTCTGATTTGAATTCAGGTTGTTGGAAACAGCTGCACCGCGATGGGTGGAGAGGTTACTCCCTTCTTTCTCTCTCTCTTTCTCTTTTTTCCCGTCAAAGGAGCACTGATATTTCCGCCTGGCTGCGTGCAGGAAACGTGCCTTACATCCGAGGAATCAGGCATGAAACGCTCGCTGCTTTCACCAAACCCTGTGCGGCAGAGCAAAGGATTGTGGGATGTATTGCACAACAGGAAGACAGGAATAAAGACAGAAGGTAGTGATTATGAGCTAGACGGTTGAGAGAGTGAGTGAGGGAGAGAATGTGAATATCACAGCAGACAGTGTCTTCATTTAGCCTTTTGTCTAAATGCCAGTTATTCCCATTGCAGAACCTTGGACCAGCCTACTGAGAATCATTCAGTCTATTCCTGTCTAATTTTAATTCATCTTTTTCTTTCTCAAAGAGACATGTGTAGACTACATTACCGTAAGCATGAGCATCTTTAAATGTCATTCCCCATCGATGTCGGCTGATGGATCTCTGTCCACACAAACATAATTCCCTTTCTTCACTCAGATCTCCTCTACACTTTGAGAGGATATCTCTAATAAACACATACCAGTCCTACCTACCCGATACCGCTGCGAGAGGAAATCATACCCGTGTCCCCTACGCTATGTCACGACCAATTCGTTAGAATTCGTACAAGTGATTAAAAAGTGGCTAATTCATACTAATTCATACAACCTTGGATTCATGCGTCGTTTGGATTTGTCCAAACCCACATGATTGGTAGGTTTGGGGCGGGGTCAGTTGTAGGCCATTCGTACAAATTCATACAAATTGACCAATTCGTAAAATATGTACGATTTAGCAAAAATATTATTAATTCGTAAGAGTGAGGTCATACTGTGACGAATTGTTATGAAGATTTCCCGTGAGATCGGGTTGGTGTCCCCGGCATGGGAGTTGGGCATGCTAACAAGGATGCAAATGAGTATAGTCTCATGGTTGGATTTAAAGTTGAACTTATGATAGACGTGTTTATTTATTTATAATCCAAGGCTTCCATATAAAAAAAAAACTTCAGTATTCAATGAAATTACATAAACCAAGCATGAAAGCTGGTTCTAAACAAATCAAATGTATGTGGCCTGTCTTATCTCTGTGGCCTGTCACAAAGCTCTTGACTGTCTCATTAGATAATTATTTAATTTATCATTATTTGTATTATTTATTTTTAATATACGGTTTCAGGCACTATTTTGTACTCTATTTATGGAAAGTGCCTCACGCACATTCTTTATGCAACCTGGTTGCATTTTTATAAGTTATATTGCGCACACGTCTCAGGTTGTGCTGTCACCTTGAACAAATCATAGTGGTGTAATAACCGCAGATCAACAACAGCTCTCTCTCTCTCTCCCTCTCTCTCTCTCTGTGTGCGAGTTGGAATAATACCTGGTTCTGTGTCAGGTTAGGAAATGAATCAGTGTAAGCCCAGACTAAGCACCTCTCTCTCCCGCTTTCCTGCTCCGTTATCATATTACAACGCTGATAGATGTTCTCTCCAACCCTGAAGTAAAAAGATTAATTTGTTTAAGCAGAGCCCACTGCATTGACCTTGGAATAAACGGTCTCTCTCCTCTCCTCTGGTGTGAGGTTTAACCAAAGAGAATAAAATACATAGATTTTATAGTATTTGGGTTGAGAAAACATGAAAACCAACACATTTGCCCCCATGGAGCAACATGGCAATAACTTGAGAGAAGTTTTCCATTTGCAGAGAATTACTTTTCACAGAAAGCTTCAGTGAGCCTGACAAATGCTTAACAAGGAGAATCTCTGCTGGGGAGAACTGGTTTACGTGCTGACGATGAAAAGGAACAATTACTGAAAAAAACATGGTCAATTAAATCGTTTTAAAATTCCTCTTCTTGCCACTGGACAATAACCCTCAATGAGCCCAAGCATTGATATTGACTTGTATTACCCTCTAAAACATGTATTTAGGAAGCCACTGAAGAAAAATCATGATGTTTATGCATATTTTCTTTCAAAGAAAAAAAAGTGTTGTAAAATTGCAACATTGCCTTTTAAGATTGCAAAATTTCAGCACTTTTATAAATAAGTACACAAGTACATATGCCTTGACTTTCTTCTGAAGCCATCCACGAAAGCTAGAAGGCTCAAATTTGGATACATTTAGCTCAAAGCAGACCACTGCATATTTAAAGTGCAGATGCACTGACCTTTGGAAAAACCTTCTAAGTAAGCAAGAGTAGTTAAAACAGCCCTCTAAAGATTCATAACAGGGTATGCTGGAAATCCTTTGAAATATATATTTGATGTACTAAACAAGCTCTAGTCTAATGTATGAATATGAACACAGTCTCATGAAGATGCGTATCTATACCACGAGTGTCATTTCTCGTGGCATTTATACGCCAAAAATGTTTTTTTTTGCGTGTATATGGTACGCACTCAAAAAACCCTGGGTTAGGTTAAGGGGGGAGGGGGATGGGGAGTTTGTGCATATTATACGCCAAAAAGTGCGTATCATATGTATGCGAAAATTCGGTACGAAAAGGTGTGGGGTAGGGTAGGATAGTCTCATATTATGCTAAAGGATTTATGACACCTTGAGTTTACATGTTATATAAACGATAAAGGGTACCATGTGCGTAGTATAGCGCCATTTTGTCATAAAGCGTTCTATGTGACGCTAAAGGATGAGAACGGGCTGGGATTCACTAACTGCCTGGTGCACGTTTTTCGAAAACGTCACGCCCATTACCTTTACCGGTAGTTGGTGTTTTATAAACAATGGTGTCAATAAATCCATACCAATTTGAGCCTGAATCAAACCCAGAGAATGTCTCTACATAGGCGCGGGAAGGGGGTGCTGCGGGGGCTGCAGCCCCCCTCGTCATAGCATCAGCCCCCCCTGGTGAGGGGCTGTGGTGGTGGAAAAATGTAAAAAATGTAAAATAGACAAAATATATGGTGTTTGATATGGGATAAAAAATAATGGGCAGTGTATAAGATATAAACTAATGATTAATTACTTTTAATATTTCGTGAATCGATATACTACGCCTGCGCGCGCCTCCTCCTCAGTCGCTTCCGTAACCTCGACACTCGTTTGAATATCTCTTGTTCGGACTCGGAGATTCATCAGAAACACACCAGAACGCAAGGACATGTTTGGTGCACTTTAAATAGAGGTAAGAAATGATTTTAAATCCCTTAGAGGCCTCCTGCCGCCAAGCATTTTAGCTTTATTTATTTCTGTATTCTGTTGCTTATTCGTCGTCGTCCTGAGCTAACATTGGGCAGCCCATCACTAAATAATATGCATGTATAGTGATTAAATATGACATTAGTTACATTTTTATTTTTCAGATAAATTCTGAAAAATAAAAATGTAACGGTCATATTATTAGTTACTGTTCTCACATATTATCACCCGTTCTCAGTGGCGTTTTCTACCGGATGCCAAGGGAAGTCAGGCATCCAATCTCGTCCGACAATCACTATTATCGTAAATAAAAACATTTTATTTGACACACAGTGATATTTGTGTTTGGCCTCTCATTTTACGTGATTGATTATTGATGAAGCGTGATCAATGGACAGCGTAGGCACAAGCTGAGTTTCGGCGCCCCAACTTCACGTGCAATGCAAGCGATTGTGCCAGCGCCTTATTATTCTGCTAGATATTTGCTTCTTATTTATTAAATACAGGCAATTGGTTGATAACACATTGATC
This sequence comes from Hybognathus amarus, assembly GCA_030378365.1. Lineage (NCBI taxonomy): Eukaryota > Metazoa > Chordata > Actinopteri > Cypriniformes > Leuciscidae > Hybognathus > Hybognathus amarus. Next base: position 98,574 of record JAQIUQ010000611.1, read on the forward strand.
AAAATTAATATATTTATATTAAACGAAAATCGTTTAAAAAGAGTCTTTCTACAAAACAAAACACAATGAAGTGAGTGGTTAAAATCATGTCTCTCATGATGCATCTTTCTCATGCTGCATGCTCACTTTCATAATCAACATTGATTAAATAAAAAAAACATTGGTCTATAATATTTAAACAAATATGATACTAAATATATTTACTGCACATAACATATACTGTACAGAGAAATATAATGTTTTTTTTTTTGTCATAATGATGTCATATGTTTCAACCCATCCCAGCCCGTATATATATATATATATATATATATATATATATATATATATATATATATATATATATATATATATATATATATATATATATATATATATACACACATATATATATATATATATATATATATATATATATAAACTGCGTTTGGACAGCATTGCGGCAACAAAAGTCCAGCCTACTATACCACAAAAACTTCTTGGAGGAGGGGTTTATGTAAATATTAGGGTTAGTGATATCAGCAACCCTGAAGGAATGTTGTGTAGTCCTTATCGGCCGTTTGCTGTAGTTCTTAGAAATTGATATCTTTAAAAGCAACTTTAAACTTTGAGCATTGTAACTTTGCAGATGTTGTTTATGTTTAAACAGCAACGTTACACAAAAACTAAAGTTAGAAAGAGTTAAATCGTGTTTTAACCACCCCTTTAATAGCAATTTTGCCATTGTGAGTCTCTGATGGCCATACATCTCTTATATTGAAGAGAGCAATGTCACTCATGGTATGTTTTCTGATGAAATTTTAAGTGTCCTGTCAAAATCATTTCTTAGTGTCCAAACCCTTAAACCTACCTTAAACCTGACAGTGATCGCCTCATTCACTCTTTCTATCTGCCAGGTGAGTTTTAAGCTATTTCTTCATCTCTTACAAATGGCTCCCACTGAAGGGTGTCAGAATTAACCATTTTGGCTGGAGATGAACTGAAACTATTATTATTATTATTATTATCTGTAAAACTAGTTTATATAGGACAATTCATACTAGTGCACATGTAATTGAAACATAAGCTTAGCCTTACAGTTTTGGAGATTTCAGTGTTTCCTGAGTCAAGCAGACAGTGCACAAGCAGATATAAATAAAGATATAAATGTTTACTGCATGCGAGTCTCATCAAGACCCCAAAACTACATATCAGTCTCTACAGAAAACTGTTCTCTCAGGTTGTCTGTCCTCCTGTTAGCAAATAAAAACAGCACACTCCCAAATTAAGATGAATAGAGCGATTAACAATACGACAGAGCGAAAACATTTTCATTCCCTCTTACCTCAGGGACAAATATGAATGGATGCTTTTATTTTAACTGGCTTGTGTAACAGCCATTGATTTGAACCGTTTCATTAAGCGATCTGCCATCATTTAGCAGGTATATTGGATAGCGCTGTCTGCTACACTGTGCGGTTTTGATATTGAGCATTGCACACATCGATTGTAGCCCCTTATGGTGCATCGTCCTGAAAATCTTTACAGACAAAGGAAAAGGTCAAGCACTGACTTTGATTCATCAACTAGGTAGCGGCAAGGAGGTGTAATAGGAGTATGAACTGAAGTACTCCCATTTACATATAAAGCACACTAACATATAACACACACAAGAGAAAAGCATCATGCCCAGTCAAAATGCAAATATTCAAATATTTGAGCCTAAGCGGATTTTAAATTCAAAATATTCAAATATTTGAGCCAAGCGGATTTTAAATTCAACTTTATATTTTTACATAAATTATATATATATATATATATATATATATATATATATATATATATATATATATATATATATATATATATATATATATATATACATACATACACACTACAATTATGTGTTATTTGAACAAGCATACTCCAATCAAGACTTTATAAACAGGGCAATAGGAACCCTTCAAGTATTAATACCTATATAACAGTAATGAAGATCAAGACAAATCAATTAAAAAACAAGTTGTACAAAATAATTCTATTTTTCAAATAAATTCAGTTCTATTGATCTTTTAAATCATCAAAGAATCATTAAAAATAAAATAAACTATTTGCAGTTTCGTTAAAATACTAATTTCAACATTGGTGACAAAGAATAAATGTTTATTTGAGCAGCGATGCTCAGCGATGCAATGATTACTGAAGGATTGTGTGACACTGAAGACTAGAGTAATGATGCTGAAAATTCTGCTTTGCCATCAAAGGAAGAAATATAATTTTAAATGACTTTTTTTTTTGTTTATGTAATTTTGATTAAGTTAATACAGACCCAAAATTTGAAATGGAAATGTAAGAGTTATGTTATGTTCTGTTTTGTCTAAGATTACATTCTGCCAACCAATATGGTCAATCTGACTGCAGTAGATGTGAAAGATATTATTACAAATTATGTTAATTCAGCCAGCTCACATACCTGTTTTTACTTCCTGTTTTCGGTCGAAGTCCACACAGTGGTCGATTGTCGAGTTTGTGCGAAGCGATCATTGGTAACTAAGCAACAGTGAAGACTCAGCTGTCAGCCGATGACGGTGCTGTGAATGTTCTGAGAATATCAGCTCAAATGGATAAGTTCATCCGAATCAGATGTTGAACACACAAAGGATGTTTTTGAGTTCCTTTTTTTTTTACCGCGCAAGCGAATCTACGATCAACTACTGTGGACTTCGAACTGAAAACAGGAAGTAAATACATGTATTTGAGCTTGCTGAATTAACAGAATTTTTATGAATATCTTTCACTTCTACTGCAGTCAGATTGACCATGGTAAAGGCCATTGCACACTCAGAGTCTGAAATTCGCATCAGAAATTTTCGCACGTAAAAAAAAAAAAAAAAGACCTCACGTTATGTCAATTCACGCTTGCACACCACCTCCAAAACTTCGTCCGTCATAAAAAAATTTGGATAGAGTTCAATTTTCTGCGTTTTCGCATCCACAGCCAGCATTCTGAGAGGTTTTTTGACAATTCAGAGCCGGGGGGAGCTCGTCCTATGGAGCTCGTTCCGCACATCATTGCACATATGCGTAGTGCTTTCAGTTGTTTCAAGTGTTTATGTTCTTTCCTCTCTGGATTATGAAAGGAATAACCTCCCCTTTCAATCAGATTGAAATTTCGGATCAATTAATGTGTGATTGAGCAGCCAATTCGATAACTAATGTATTATTTGGGTACCATATATATACTGTAGTCTTTACAGCTGTTCTGTCTGCCCAGCGATTCCACCGGGCCGCACGTGCGTGCGTGTCCATACCATAGACATACTGACAGTCTCTGTTCAGAATGGTTAATGGAAATTGGTTGTCTTGTTTTTAAAATATGGCTCCAGAATCACAAGCAAAGCATCAAACTGTTCCACTGACATTCTGAGGTAAATTTTGAATCGCAACTCCTTGATAAGGAGGTGCTTCCTCTTGGCACAATTTCAGGATTGGATGGACGTAATATTTTCTCTTTCTTCTCTTCTCAATAAGAGAGAGGACAACAAAATCATCCTCACTGCTTGACGAATCCATTTGGTATTTTTGTGTTTTTTTTTTTTTCGCAAAGGTTTAATAAATACGCATCGGACTCAGTGTGCAAGGTTTCTGTGCGTGACGAATTATTAGGCTGACGAACACGAAAAAACGCATCCGAAAATTTCGTTCTCAGTGTGCAATGGCCTTAACTCTTAAAAACACCACTCACATGGCTGTGCAATTGTAATGACAAATCAAGGATGTTAAGAGGCTAAAAGCAGATTCAGAACTTGCCCCATTGAAGTCAACAGGGTGCAAATTTTAAAAAGAGGATCACACTGTGCAGGCAACACTGATTTTTGTTATTTTTGTCTTTACTGACAGCACTCCAAATGTACAAAAAAATGAGCTCAGTGTTAGAATTGACCGGATTTCTTCTTTAATTATCCTTAGTTATTTTGTTTGCACTTTGTACTTAAGTATTCAGTTTCAGTTCATTGTCCTCTATTGTTCAACATCAATGTGGCTGTGTTTATCCTTGTTAGTCTCCTGTTTATGGTGTATAATATAATAAAAAATAATATAATAGTAGCTTTGGTTTGCTTTTTTTTATCTTGCCTGGGGCACAAAGTGAGCCAGGGCTGCCCCTGATGCCCCTCGGAAATATTAGGTGCATGATGCCCCTGCACACACATACACACTCAAATTAATTCCCTTGTCATATCTGCAGTTGATTTACGTGTCTAGTGTTATGCAGATCAGCAGGCGTTGACATGAGGTGCGGCTGTCAGAATTGATTCCACCTTTCCATCCGAAGGGTCGTTAGAGATAAAGTAACCACTCTGCGTGCTGTCACTGATGAATTACGGTTTGCATAACCAAATCATCTCGGGGCTGACAGACAGGCAAATGACGATGTTCGCAGTGGGGAGCTGAATGTGACCTCAGGACCCAACATATCCAACGCCTGAACGGAGCTGAGGGCTAATGCTAACGCAGGTTTCAACAGCAGAGACTGTTTGTTTTAATAATATTATATATTATGTATTGTGCTTTATCACTTGTTGCCTGTGGGGTGAGAAAGAGAAAGTTGAGAAATGATGACTGTCAGCTGTGAGTGGGAGTCGTGTTTGATTTGTCTGGGCTTATTCTTTCTTTCTAATTGAGTTTGAAAGATGATTGTTTGTGTAAATTGGTCAGAAAACAGACTGTGTTAATCAATGCAGTATCAGTGATATTGGTGACCAATTATTTCTCGCCCTCTGACCTCAAAGTTTCTCGTGTGACTAAATGGGATCTGTGCTTGTAGATTCAAAATATAGATGAGGGTCCCACTTTATATTAAGTGGCTTTAAGTACTATGTACTTACATTGAAATTAATAATTTGATACAATGGACTTATTGTGTACATACATGTTTTTACATTGTACTTATATTTTTAAAATACCAGCATGTAATTGCATCTGTAATTAATTTATGTAATTACATTTGTAATTACACAGTTAACCCTTCCTCACACCTTAACCTACCCTTAAACCTACCCATACCACCACACCTGTCCCTAACCTTACCCAGATCACACCTCGATAGCAGCAAAAGTGTTTTACAATACAACATGAGCACAACAAGTACATTTTTTCAATGTAAATGCATAGTACTTAAAGTCACTTAATATAAAGTGGGACCTAGATGAGAAATATGACAATAATGAACAATGAAGAATTTGATAAAAGTTAAAATAAAAGAAAAAGAAAAAAGTTGTTTTGAGAGTGCAAAACCCACTCTTAGCATTCATGTTCTTTAAAATAAAATTATTTGGAGGTGGTTTCGAGAGTGCAAAGCACTGTGAGCTTAGCATTCATGTTCTTTAAAAGAAAATTATTTGGAAGGTTTAAATTATATAACCATTTTGCATTTACCTTGTCTTGTGTCCTTTCTTTATTGGACACCTACAATAAATCATGTTCATTCTGCTTTTATATCATTAAGCTGTCAAATTATCATGTAAAACTCTTTTGAATGGTTCTATTTTCAATACCTCGGCACTCAATAGATACTAAAAACTTGAATTCAAGTTTAATATGACATGCAGCGTTCCAGCTTTCATGCAACTCCTATAAAACTCTCTGGTCAATGGTGAAACGGTATCCAGGACAATTGCTTTTTCCAAGGCATTCAAAAGCAAGGACAATAGTGTTTTCCTGGCCCAATTAGAGGAGAAAGTTGAGCTAGATTAAAAACCAGAGGGGAGAACTTCATCCCCGAACACTCAGAACTGAAGCAAATGCAGCTCACAGCTGGACAAATTGTGTGTGAGTGAGAAGTGCAAGAAGAAATGAACAGGAAATGAATATAGAAATGCAGCAGGGAATAATTCATGGTTTTATATGGGAATAAAGAATAAATGGAGCAATTTTCATTCAGACAAGGTGACATTAAAAATGTCAGCGGTAATTGCATGCGAGTTAGTGCAGCAAAAAGAGTTTAGCATTATGGGTAATGTGCAAGCAGAGCTATCATTAACATCAGAGACCCACTGCAATCCTCTGTTTAGTTTAAAAACCCTGTAGTTGAGGTCAACACACATCTCGCAGGCGTTTGGGGGAAAAGTTTGGAGCGTCTGGTCTGTTTGTGAATGGAGAAAACAGTATTTTCAGTGACCTTCATCATAAAGTGAGCACCCATCTCTCATCGCTTGAGGAGAAATATGAGAGTCATGAGCGAAAGGGTCAAACTATCATGTTCTTGCAGTTGGGACCAAAGCTTCGTATAGCTGTGGCCCTTCTCAACGTGTCAGCAAATGTCACGGGAGAGGACCACCTACTTCTCAGCAACTACCTTGACCACATTGGGCCTCACAGGCTAGCTGACATTCTGCTTGCTTTGACATTTGCGTTGACACGCAGACACACAGTAAAGGTACACGGAGAAAAGTTTCAGAAAATGTTGCTCAGGGCTTTACTTTGACAGAACCTCCGATTGGTTGAGCCGACCTCTGCAACCTCCTGAATCCATTTGCTGTGTAATGGAGTCCCAACATTGAAGCGCCAACATTTCCTGTCTGTCCCTGACCTCTCACACACACATACAGGAAGGTGAGAGGATATCAAAGCCCAATCTAATGCACCAGGTATGAGAGTCGCTGACTCTGAAGGTTTCTTTAGGACTGCTGAAACGTCATTATTGCGTTTCTCTCTCAGGTGCTCTGGTAAGAGGAGTGGAAGTGATGTCTTTGAGCTTCACTCCTCAGTGCTGTCTGGTGTTGGACAGAGAGTGTATTGGAAGAGCACACATGACATGAGAAAAAGACAGGAGGAACTGAACCAGACAGATGGCGAAAGAAACACAGCTGCCACATATACAGGGTGGAGTGGTCAGAAAGAGAGAGTCGTAAATGGATGTAAGTAGGGAGAATTTTTATTTATTTATTATTATATGTTGCTCAGCCTCGGGTTTTTATAAACATAAGTTGGCCGCAATTCTTTGATTTTTGGCTTAAATATATATTTTTTTTCAGGCTAAAAATAAATGAATAATGATTTTACATTTTAATTTTAAAATATTTATATATTTTTATATATTTATATTTTAAATATATTTTATATTTTTAAAATATTTTATTTAGCAGAACACAACATTTACAAGGCCTGAATGATGTTTGATTTAGAAGAAAATGCTTCTACATTCAGATACCTTCGGTTATGAAAATGTACTATCCAAAGCTTTTGGAAAGAGTTGGAAATATTAAAATAAAGGTAATTTCAAAATAATACCACAATAACACTAGCAAATGAATGTAGTTATAATTGTGCTGCACTTGCTCGTTCTAACTATCTAAAATGAATAAGTAGCAAGAATCTATTTTTTGAGAGTTGACCATAAAATAGGCCCACATAAACAATGAATGACAGGGTTATATATCATGAATCTAACATCTACTACAACATCAATATATGAGCTAATTCTAGAGCTAATATTCACGCGAATTTGTCAAACGACAATCCTTCAGTTTTGATTGGGGCAGTGTGAGAACGTGTTAAATACCTTTCTGCTGCAGAACATTAATCTGAGCCTGGGTGTCAAGGAGGGGAGGTGGGCGCGGGGTCGTTCGTCCTCTTTAAGGTCTTCCTCCCATTAGACCAGACTCATCAGGGAGATTAATTGAGCCCCAAGCGTGCCAGTCGACACATTTGTCAGGCCACTCATCCACTAATTCCATCCTTACGATCCTTTCTTCTTTCTCAGTTTTACTATCCCTCTCTTTTTTCACTCTAAAGACACTGGAAGGTCAGACCGATTGTCAGACAGACAGGGATGGATGGGATGTGACTCATGGATTGTCCTGAACTGGTCATGGTAGCATTTATATAATTAAGCTTAGCTTATAGGCAGTTGAAACATCAAGTGGGAATCAATATGGGTACAGAAGCTGAACACTAGGAGACACTGTGCTTTGCAATGGGCCAACCCAATTTTATCCAATTACCAAAATACATTCTCTCACCACAGTTTATTGTTCATTGACTACTACAAGTATGCCATTCATGGGTTTATCTCCCACAAAAGAGTAAGCATGGAGCCTCCCAGCCAGGCAAAATCAAAACATTGAGAGCGGTCCATTCAGATCTGTCAATTTATTTTCAGCTCAACCTATAGTGAGAGTTGGGGGCGTGGCTACTGTAGCAGGCAAAGCCAGAGGGTGTTTAGCTGGTCTGGGAGCATGATTGACACATTACATGGGAAAAAAGATAAGCTTCGACCTGAGAAGTGCAGAGCCAAAATTCACTGAACTTAGAACATCAGATTAATCAGGTCATGAAAATGTCACCGCAAAAATAAAGAATCATCATGCAAATGTACCATTTTTTATGTTTACTTTGATGTGTCCATTGTAGACAGCCTCAATCAGATGTTACATGTCATGCAAAAAAAAAAAGCCAATTAGTGATGCGGTCATGATTGCACATAGGTCAAAAAAAGGTATGGTCAATAAAGTTGCAATGTTTGAGGCACAGTTCACAGAAAAAAAAAAATACTTTCAAACCAAGCGACTTTCAGTTAGTAAACACAGCAAATTTTTTGTGACCAGCTTGGATCTATTGCTAAATTTGCATCTTTCACCCTCACACTAAAATCTCAATTGCATGGATTCCTATTAAAATTATTTCATTTTGCCTGCAAAAATGCATAGAAAAAAATGGTAAATGTGACCTAAAAATGATAATAGTGCGTAAAAAACAATATGCAATATGCAACAGATGTTTATAAGAGGATGGAGAAAAAAGACCCAAATATGGTCTATCATCATTAATGTTTTAAGCATATATATATATTTTTATAGCATATATATATATTCAATTTTTTTTCATCCACTCAATAGTCTACAATATAATAACCATATTAAATGTAGTGTAATTATCATAATAAAATATAGTGGGATTTTGTGTGATCTTGGCTGTGGATATCGACTTTTGTGAATGGCCAATACCGGCAGACTGGAGCCAATGGAAATACTTCTCCTTCGGTCGTGTCTTATTCCTCTGAGAACTTCAGATCAGACTGCTTGAGGTAAATTATCTGGAATTATTTATGATGCCTAGTATGCATGAGTGTTATCTCTTAATGATCTGTTCTGAGCTCATGGTTAGCATAAAGGTGCTTGCTGGTGATGCTGAGTGTTTTTTTATGCATGTCATGTTATCTTTTATTTATTAACCATTTATTTTGCACTGATTCACTGATAGTGTGAGGATGTATGATGTCACGAGTATGTACTAGTTGAGTGAAGATGTATGTACATACAACTAATGAATGAGTGTTTGGTCATTCACAAAGCTTCAAAAAAAAGGTGTGTTGACTGTTTTAATGTCAGTCGGTACAACAAAATATTGAGTATGGGGCGAAAGAGTAGGGAGACGGAAGAGAAAGCAGGCAGCAGTGTTGTTGTCGCAGAAAATTGAACATATGTTCAAAAATGAACACATGATTCACAACAGCGCAGATAAGGTCGAGAGTGAAATGTGACAGCTCATAGAAGGTCAAGGTGAAATGTGACAGCTCAGAGAAGGTCAAGGTGAAATGTGACAGCTCAGAGAAGGTCAAGGTGAAATGCGACAGCTCAGAGAATTTCAAGGTGAAATGTGACAGCTCAGAGAAGGTCAAGAGGACCCACACCCTGCCAGGTGTGGTCAGGGAGATATTTAAGGATATAGGGTTTGCATAAGATGTCTGATGGCCAGAAATGCCATTAACTCTGGACCTACAACAAGCCTTCTAAAAACTAAATTTTTCCAACACAATTCCTTGATGGCAGCAATAGGGCATTCAAACTTGGGTAGTTGGAGGAATATGGCTGGTGGTTGGTGTATAGTTCCAACCTTGATGGTTTCTTCTGTGTGTGCTGTTTCCTGTTTGTCAATGCCAAAGAGAGAAAAAAAAATGGGAGTGATAGTAAATGCCTAAAACACAAAATGGCACAAGAAAAGCATGGTATTAGGCAGCCATTCAACAAAAGCATATCACTCAGCTGCGGTTGAAAATGCTCAGTTGTTTCTCCAGTCAGTTGAAAACATCAGACCCAAATCTCTGTCCTCATGGACAGTAAGAAGAAAGCCAATATCAAAGAAAGCAGGCATACTCTGTAGCAGTTTTGCACTAAGAGGTACATCTGAGAAACAGAATTCTACTGGCAATCCTGGAAACTTTTTGGCCCAGATGAAACTACTTGCAAACAATGATGAGAAGCTGAAGCAGCACATGGGACAGCCAAAGCTCAGAAATGCCACATACCCCTTGCACCAAACCCAAAATCAGATGATTGATGTGATAGGAAAGCGAAAAATTCAGGCCCAGCTTATGGACGAGGTCAAAAGATATGCACAGATATGGAAGCTTTAGCTTTAAGTTCTGCCAGGGAATACTCAATTGTTGCATCACTAATTATGTTCTCATCTATCCAATCATGTCTAATACTTGTGGTATAAAAGACCGGTACTTACACATGTTTGAGTTCACAGATGCTGACACTTCCATTGACCTCCATCCTCCCCACCACCTCCAAGATGGTTCCTTCCCTTCCAACCTCCCTATCACCACCAGGATGGTCTCTTCCTATACCTCCCAGGGGGTCGGCTGCGCCCCTGCCTTCGTCTTCAGGCAGGAAATGCAGAGTCCGGACCCTCGGACTAGGAGCTATGGACGGGGCCTACACCAAATAACTGTATTGCTTGCTGGGCTATCAATAAATGTATTTATTGTTACAGTATAATAGAGATTTCTACCGAGTCTTTCTGGTAGAAATATACAATAGATGATGAGGTGACCTCCCATAATGTAGAGCTGATGTCATTGTGGGTAAGGTTTACATATCAGGGAGGAATTGCTGGAGATTTTCTCTCTGCTACGGATCACATGCAGCCACATTTCAACCACAATTAAAGATGTGCTGATTCACTTCAATATAGAGATCAGTGATTGCAGAAGCCAGGGGTATGATGGTGCGAGCAACATGAGCAGTGAAAACATTGGTGTCTAGGCTCTGATCAAGGTGGACAGCACCTAAAGCAGTGTACATGCACTGTAATGAGCATTGCCTGAACCTTGTCATTGCACGCTCCTGTGCTCTTCCAATTGTGAGCAACATGACTAACAAGATAAAGTCTACTATCATATTCTTCAGCTACAGCCCAAAGAGGGAACAGCTACTCATTAAGCTACTCACATCACAGTGAAGCAGCAACAAACCTGGAGGCATTTAGCATGGTAGATGAGGTCAGGAATTTCTACAAGGAGCCACGTGAGACAATTGAGGATGACTTCAACCAGATCTACAAGCAAGCCATCAGGATCAGATCACTGTTCAGCCTACTGGTCGATCACGTGTTGCTGGAAGGCACACACACAGAGAAAATGTACCAGCTGAAACTGTCAAGGACTTCAATCGTCACAACATGGCTATACCTTTCCTAGACCTTGCCATCTTGGAGTTTGAATCCAGATTCAGTCCTCTATCTGTAACCGCATCAAGGTTTCTGGGTCTAATTTTGTCTATACAGTGCAACTCAGGTGTGACCGTAGACATTTCTGAATTAGTCAAACTTTACCAATAGACTTACCCTTACCTGAGCTGATTGACCAGGAACTGAGGCCACGTTTACACAAAGCCGGGTATTTAGCAAAACGAATATTTTCTGCCTCTCCGTTTTCAAAAATAACATTGTTCACACACCCGCATAAATGCGCCGTAGAGCGCCATCATAACTACGCCAAACCTATTGGTGGCAGTGTAGGGGTTAAGGATAAAGCCATGCAAGCCAATCAGAATCCTCAGAATCGACAAGAGAGAACCTAAAACACTGTTTCTCCCAGTTCACACGACAACAAATATCCGGCGTTTTCAAAAATCTCCACTTTGCCCAGAGTTTTTAGAAATAATCGTTTTCAGTGATGAAAACTGCGTTTTCGTGTAAATGAGAGGGCAAAACGCAGAGAAATATCTGCGTTTTCCCATCATGTAAACGAGGCCTGAAATGCTGGACACTGAAGTGGCAAAACAAGCCATCAGAACAAAGCCCAAATTCATGTGCTGAACTGATCTACCCAAACATATTCAAGCTTCGCAAAATAGCTTGTACTCAATCACCTCATGTGAATGTGAACGATCGGCCAGCACTCTCCGGAGACTGAACACATTCATGCGTGAGTAGCATGGGAGATGACCGCTTGTCATCCCTGGCCCTCATCCACACTATGACATAGCAGTCAACCTGGATGAAGCAGTGAAAATAGTCTCCAAATTGCACCCAAAAAGATGTGTGTCCTAAATCCATAAGTGTCAAAACAAATACAGCAACATGCAAACAGGCATTGCCAGAGAGTCAAGAAATCATGATATCATATAAGAATTATTACTCATTAAAGTTCATTAAATCTATTCTGTTGTTAGTGTGGTCTTTAAACTTTTGAACTGTGTATGGACTGACAAAGGTGTTACATGAGGAAGCAATTTGACAACAATGCAGTAAATATTTCAGGTGCATCAAAAAGCGTGCTCGTTAACCAGCAAACAAGCTAACCCAACACAAATTAGTCCATAAAAGGTCACCGAAATGAAGTATTTGAACCTCCTAATTAATTACAAAAGGAGGGTAATGAGGCAAAATGGTACACTTATTGGGAACCCTTTAAATAGGCTGGCTACAGTCCTGCAGAGGTGAACCATCTGATGAGACTGTGAGCCCTTGTGATTTACAGGAGTAGTCCTGAGTCATGGGCGCACTCACTACAACAACCTGAGAGTTAAACCATGCGAGACGGAACAGAAGGACACAACTGTCCAGTCCAGCATCACGGTGACTCAGCGTCTGGCTTCTGCGTTTACACAAACACAAATGGATACACAATGTTCTATCACACTCTGTCATTCCCTGCGCCTGGTATTTCCCTCCAAAAATAATACATGTCCCACTCTTGTCTTCATTCATCCTGAACAACAGACCATCTCTGCCAACCTGTACACATGCAATAATTACATATTATTCTTTTTGCAAACATTTAATAAATATTGACCTCATCTTCTTCACATTGTGCTTGTCTACAGTCTTGTATTTCAAGTGTGTAACACATTCAAGTCAATCACAAACCTCCATCAACAGACAAAAAGCCCTATCACGTACCCCTGAATCAACCACAGTTTACGCATTGGAGTCCTTCCGTCGATTTCGCAAACTGTCCATCTTTCTTAGCTAGGTTGGTAACTTTTTTGCTTGTGCCAAATGAGATGAGCGAAAGAAAACATGGAGGGGAAGCGAGGCAAAAATATCCCATTAACTCAGGAAATTGGTACAAGCTGTGCCACAGCACAATGCAATCACCTTTCCCATCTTGACATCTCCTGTCCCATCACCCTCCCTTTCACCTCAGCCAACAAGTGGTGGAGTCATGTGCACTTTGTTTCCTGGCCGACCATTACAGATCTCGATGGGCAGGTAGAGAGTAGGATGAAGAAGACTAAAGACAGATGCAGCGAGGGAGAGTTTTACTAAAGGAAAACAGAGCACCAGAAATGAGAAAACTAAAAATGTTTCACCTAAAAATAAGAAATCAAGAATTGTCTATGTCTCCTGTAGAGTTTGAGCCCGTTCTCATCCTTTATCGTCATATAGAACGCTATATGAAAAAACGGCGCTATACTACGCACATGGCACCCTTTATCGTTAATATAACACGTGAACCCAAGGCGTAATAAATCCAATAAATCATTTAGTGTAATATGAGACTACCCTACCCAACACCTAAACCTAACCATCACAGCGCATGTTATATTAACGATAACGGATGCCATGTGCGTAGTATAGCGCCGTTTTTTCATATAGCATTCTATATGACGATAAAGGATGAGAATCCGTTGAGAGTTAACAAATCTCAGATTACAAAGTCTCCAATAAGAAAAAATAAATAAATAAATAAATAAATAAAATATATTGTTTATTTGCAGGCTAATTATGTTTCCAAACAAGCTACATATTGATGCAAATTAATAATAATAATACATCTGAATATTTTTTGGTGAATAAAGCTGTGTTTTCCATTGTCATTAATGTAAACCACTAGTAAAAGTAAATTTATGATTTTATTTATTTATTTTTAGTTTGAATAATTGGTGAATGGCAGACAAAACAATAGATTTCCAGTCAATGAGATCAATTTGAAATGCACTAAATCTATGAATTATTTACAGGTCTATATTTAAATCTAATCAAATATACATTTTCTAAAATATTCTGAAAAAAATAATAACTCCAAGAATAATAACATTTTTAAATTAAATAATAAAAATACTACGAAATGCACACTACTTTGTTACTCTTTTGGGGGCAACGTTCACAATCTACCCTACTAAATACAAACAAATGTGAGTGTTTTTTTTGTTTTGTTTTTTAAATTTTGTTCATATCTTGTTTTTTCTAGCCTGCAGTGTGTGTAAGCTATCCCAATTACACTGTAGCTCAATTTGCTCACCTATTTCAAAAGAAGAGCAGTCTAAGATTAAGTTGTGCTTAATAAATGAAACATAACTGAGAGCTTTTAAGTCGTCTGAGCTCTGAAATACCAACCACAGAGTACTAACATTTCCCTCTGGTTCTGTATATGAGACTCATTATTCTGTTACTCTGAATGAGGCATAAAACCAAAGCAACACTCTTAGAACTGTCTGGCCTATACGTTCATCTCCAAAAAAAAAAAATAAATAAATAAAAAAAAACCAATTTGTCCTGCTTTAATGAGAAGGCACTGGACAATTGCTCCACACTTGTTCATACCGATTTTGAATATTTCACAGTTTACATGAAGGTCAAAGATGCTGTAACATCAGATTAAAACCAAACTATAAAGAGACTGACTGTAAGAGCAGTAAACATTTGGATCTAATAATGTATTAATTGCTACAAACAGGTTGATTACTACAACAATTATCCCTGTAATAAATTACTGTTTTATGAGAGATTGGGAAAGAGAGCAAGTGTAATTATCTGTGGAAGAGAGTATGTGTGGTCCCACAGCTCTGGCTCTAACACAGGCCTCATTACTCTGTTTAGAGCCATAAAGAGCCCCATAGGACACACACATACAATCCGACCTTCATCACATCATTACACTCATCTCCGTGATCAGTTCAATTCATTTGCACCCACAGCAGCAGTTTCAGTCAAGCAAGATTTATGTTCTTATTTTACACACACACACTTACACTTCACAAGCTATCTCACTAGCTTTTGGCTCTGTGTTTCTAACAGACTTTTTAATTAGAAACCAGAGGATAACAACAGTTGCGATTACTCACAGTGTGCCTTTTGCCTACAGGAGGTGAGGTGAGTTGTGTGTGTGTGTGTGTGTGTGTGTGTGTTCTGTTCTTTAAACATGTCACATAGGATGATTCAGTTCAGCTGTTTCTCTGAGACCAGGTTCGATAGTGCCTTCACAGGGTATTCTGCCATCTTAAGTGAGTTTCCAATTCAAAGGGAGTGTATGTTCAATCCGAAAGACACTGCAAAATGCACAGGGAAATGGAGAGGAAAATGTACCCATCAATCATTGAGCACTAGTACTAGACAAAGTTTAGCTTAAATAAACGTAGGATTACACCAGATGCAACCATTACAACACCATTATCGTGACCATGACTGACATACAGTACAGTGGGGTGAATACAGGTAATGTGAGACACTTTTTGATCATTCGTCTTCGGCATTGTTTTAAAAAAAAAAAAATAATAATAAAAAAAAAGATATTCAAATGGCTACATCAATTAATGGTTGCATCTTATGTGCTGTAATACAGTATATGTGCATATTGCCACATAATCGAGGTGCATATCAAATTAACCGATATTTATTCACGTGCGGTGAACTTCTACAACTACCTCCTGCTCAGTATGTTGGAACAAGTGAACACGTCATATAGGGACCATGTGAATTGGATCGTAACTATAAGTTATCATGGAAGTGAATGGATAAGGACAGTGACAAAAAGCCTTGGATTCATTCTGCTCAAGCCTCAGGTGTGTGTCATTAGAGATTAAACAGTGAGGCTGCATGCTACAGCTGTTGTAACGCCACATGCTATGCTAATCAAACAATAAACTCCCAAGATTACGAGGTTGTGCCTTTTCATGTCAGAACGATTTCAGATGATCAGAACAGACGCACCACTGGACGACTCTCACAGATGTGCACATTTTGTAATGGACCAGTGACCCTGTCTACATCAACCCATCACATCTGTCCAGTACGGTCTGATTTTGTTTCACAGCCCGGGCCCGTCTCCGCTGTTGGGCCCTGCGGATAGCACGTTCCCGGATCTCCCGGAGCTCTGTGAGGGATCGGAATTCAGGTTGAATGGAATTTTGGCAGGAGGGATGGTTGGATGATCTAAAGGAGTGCCTACACCCACCCCTCTCTGGAGCCACGCTTCTCCCGTAAAGGGTTTTCTTCGTCTCTGATGGTTCTTGCACCACGTAGCCTGTAGCATTCTCTGGACTTTTCCAACTTTCAGCTGGATGGGTTTATTGAGGGTATCATCCTCTCCAGTTAAGTCTGATCCCACAATGATGTCATCAAGACCACTGCCTGTGGAGGGGCCGCAGTGTCTGTACTTTTATGTGGGAGTGTCAAGGTCAAAGTGAGACAATAGCCATGTTTTCATCAACACGTTTTTATGCGAATTAAAAATGCCTTATGGAAACAGTAAAATTCGAATGAAATTTCATGAAAATCGATTCAGAATGAAATGAATTAAAGTCTCAGTCGGATTTTCTCTTGATCCGATATATGGCTAATGCAAGAATAGAAACTGATGGAAATTTGCTGAATGAAATAATGAATTGTGATTAAGTTTTATGACCTTTTATGGTTGCAACACGTCAGAAGACGAGAATCATGTGTGTTTGCGCACACATGGCGGATGTCAACAAAGACAGATCTAAGTGGACAAAGCAAAAGAAAAAATAGAAAATAGAAAAAATGCTTCAACCAGGAAGGGTTATGAACCACGATCTCCCAGAACTGATGAGCGCTGTCATTCCCACACCACAGTCACCTCCGCTGTTTCGTTTTCGAGCAGTTTGCGTGCAGTCGGCATCATCAGTAGTCGATGTTTATAGCCGTCGTTTTTTTCTTTAGGTTCAGTTTTGCTTTTATTTTATGTGGCTTGGTTAGGTTCTAATGGATAATGTGGTCTGTTATTATGGGTGGGGAAAGTGCCGCCAGAATGTATTGCGGCCACTGATGGAAGAGATAATGAGCGTGATTCAAAGATGTAAAGACACATGCTGATTAAATGTATTCAGCAACTCCAAAAGATAAATACGAGAAATATCAGAAAAGCAAGAACGTCGGTCAAGGATCAAAATATAATAGGCATAAAATAAAAAAATAACAAGCATCCAAATGAAGCTTTAAACACATAAAAAAAATTAGCGCTGGCTCAGGGCAGCCACCATTGGTCCATAGTTTCTCGATTGAGCAGCTCCTCCTCTAGCCAAGCAATCGAAGAGGAGAGTCGGCGTCAGCTTCAATGCGACTCGCGCTACTGATCTACTCCATGGACGTCTTGCCTACGTCAAGGAGAAGGACGTAAGAGTCTGCTGGAGCTCTGGACACATGCAAATAATTAAATTCCTCTTTTGTTTGAGATGGCCTCGGCTCCACGATGAATTTTATGTGCAGCACTGGTAATTGGTGTTGAACAATATTACTTGGCTCATCGTTAATATGTTAAGGCAGCTCTCAGTGAAAACATCCTGCAGTTTTGGAACATTGCACATTTCTTGCAAAAGTTAAGCTTGAAGCAGCCATTGTAACCAATTAGGAGCTTTAATCTGTGAGCAACAACGCAGCCTACCTATTATATAT
This sequence comes from Hybognathus amarus, assembly GCA_030378365.1. Classification (NCBI taxonomy): domain Eukaryota; kingdom Metazoa; phylum Chordata; class Actinopteri; order Cypriniformes; family Leuciscidae; genus Hybognathus; species Hybognathus amarus. The sequence goes on from JAQIUQ010000611.1 coordinate 116,481, forward strand.
ACTGTATACCTTTATAACTATATTTCTCTGCTGCTACATTTTTTATTTAGTTACATTACAGACAAGAGAGGAAAGAGTAGGGCTAAGAGGCTAAATACAGAGGCAGTTCTGTGCGTCTTACTCATCATAATAGTATGCAAAGCAAACATCATCAGACAAAAACTTAACATTTTAAATGAAAGCATGTAGCCTTTGTCAATAATAAATACGTAATAATGCACAGCCATAGATTTGTTGGCGAGTGATTACCCATGGGCTCTGCCACCCTAAGAAAAGCTATGGTATGGATGAGCCTGGTAAATTGAATTCTAAGACTAAGTTCAGATACCATTTGACAAAATATTTAATGGAATAGATAGTGGGCTACCGAGAGAAGAGTACAGAAACCTAGTGAGATTTGATTAAGCAGTGATTTATTACTTATTGTGTTTATTTACATAGCTACATATTTGCATATTACTTTAGGATTAATGCTTTGTATATGACTTACATTTTTTAATACAACATGAAAACTATTATAAAGTGCGGCTGTTGCAGACAGAGATTTAACGTTCAGAGTATTAATAATCCTAAAGATGATTAGCTGCTTCTGGTGTGTTGGATTGTAGGGTTGGAAAGAGCTAGACCTATCACACAGGGATCCGAACATTGCCCGATACATGTATCGTAGATAAAATATGTGAAAGTAAAACGGCCTGTACGGTGGTTACAAGTTGTCTGTCTTATGAATGAGTGATTAATTCAAACTCTCTCGTTCAGAGTGGAATTTGCTTTGGTGGAACTGTTGTGTGGCTTCAGAGAAGAAGTTGGAAGCTTCCAGAGTAAGGCCAGCGATTATGATGGATCACCAAACAGGTACTGGCTTTGACAGCTCTACGATCATTCGATTCAGGTGACTGTAATCACCGAGTGCTCACCAGTTGTCAGACAATATATGTGAGCAGGTAACAGGTTCGAAGTGCCAGGCACACATCGTTTAATGTGGTGTCCTGCCGCGAGGAAAGCTTTTGCCTGCTGTCT
>JAQIUQ010000611.1:122500-137500 GCA_030378365.1 Hybognathus amarus
TAGAGCAGATAAACTTACAATGACACTGCTGAAAACTGTTGAGAGATGCACAGACTAAATGACTTTAGTCTTTTTTTTAGAATAGAAAATAACAATATAACAATTTATTTGAAATAGAAATCTATCTTCTGTAACCATGTAAAACAAATCTATTTCTATGGGGTTAGAATTGTTGCATTGTTACAAATAAATTTGATTAAGAAAAAGTGATTCACAAAAATATCAAATTCACAAATAAATAGATTAAGATCCACAAATGTTTAACATAAACGTTAAACATTAAATACCTGTACTACGATTCCCTTAGTTTGTAGAGAAGATATAGGTGGGTTCCAAGATAGCTATCATGCATTTAAAAGTGAAATGCACAGCAGACAAATGATTTGTCGATTTGATTTATCTATCCGTTTAACATTGATCACACAAACAATATTTCACATGGATCAGACTTAATATTTGTTCATTGTAAAATACACTTACATCATCCAAAATAAATGCAAAAAATATATATTTAAGCATTGCATTATCCATTTAAAACCTACAGTACACGCTGTTACTTGTACACATTTTCACTGATGGTCATTTGTGCTGATATATGAGCTATAGCTTTTTGTCACCACGATTGTACCGACATATTACACAAAAAAAGCTGTTTACAAAAACATGCCAGACAGATATATTTGCAAATCTCATTTTATTTATTTGTGAGTTTTATTTTATTTATTTTTTTTGTGAAGCTCTTTACATGTATTTGTGGATCTTAATCTATTAATTTGTGAATTTGATATGTTTTTGTGAACCTATTTACATTTGTTTGTGAATCTCATTTGTTGTAGAATAATGCAACAATGCTAACCCCATACATTTGAGGCATCTTTGCTGAATAACAGTATTAGTTTATTAAAACAACAACAAAAAGTTACTGACCCCAAACTTGTTACAACCATGTGTTACAACTATGATGTTAGCTGGAAATACAGATTACAGTACTACTCGATTTAATATTTAGATTTAAATAATTTTAGACAGAGGAGCAACTGTAATAACTGGCATACTTCTGTTGTGGGTGTGAAAATATGTCAGATATATCAGATACAATTGACTGGTGCCCCTTTTCACACATATTGTTGTGAATTTAGAAAAACACTGTGGAGAGTTTAACTAAGAGAGTCATTATTACCACAACAATCTTTTGTTAAAATCTTTTTGTTTATATATATATATATATATATATATATATATATATATATATATATATATATATATATATATATATATATATATATATATATATATATATATATATATATATATATATATATATATATATATATATATATTCCATTTAATTAGAAACCATGACTTCCTGCAGAGTGTGCACATGCCATGATAGACAGCAGAAAGTGCATGTAAGCTGCATTCATTCACCCTAATGTTTTGATCTAAAACATTATTTGACATGCTGGGGTACATCTGTGTACATGTCGATTCTGTAATCATTCCGAATCTAAACATTCACAAGCTGTTTACTGAAAGTCATTCCCTAATGCAATAATACACACAGAAACCTAATGTTCTCTAACAGCCAAATTAGCATTGCACAATTTATGTTTGTATTTCTCCCAAGTCCCATTGGATATTCTGTTTTACCCACACACACAGACACACAAAGGCTCTACACAGAAGAGTTTGTCTTTTATCTCTCTCTCTGTGGTCATCCAGTGTCATGAGGAGGCGTATGGAGAGGAAGTGAGGGGCAAGACTCTTTCCCTTAATTCAACAAACTCAACACACTCACACTCACACCACATCACACACTAACACACTCTCAATAACAAGTATATCACGCTGACCCGGCCAGCAACTGTGTATTTGGCCTCTACTCACTAGGACACAATGTAGAAAAATAATCCATTTTCCCTCCCTTCTTTGCACCCATCCCACAATGCAGCTTGTAAGCACGCAAGAAAGGTTAACTAACTAAAGGCCAGGAGATCAATTAAGCTAAGAGGAAATTATTCATTTAATGAATAGTTCAAACTAAAAATGTAAATTATGTCATTTACTCACATTGATGCCGTTCCAAATGCACCAAAATTTGTATTTGTTTTTTTTATTCTTTATTTATTTTTTTATTTTTTGCAAATCCAACCCATTTCCTTTCTTCCATTTAATGAACATGAATGGCAAAAGAAAACCATACAAGTTTTCTTGATGAAAAAATACCCTATGATCCATATACTATTTTTAAATTTACTAAAACCTTTTCTTAGCAGATGTTATAGTCACTATTATTTCAGCATGGTGTTAATAGCTGCTAGTCTGGGTTTCCCCATGCTGCCTTCACGCACGATTTTATTCACGCTGAAAGGCAGTATGGATACCATGGTCCAGATTTTCGCCTCATTTAGGGAACCAATCACAGAACGGGGAGGGAGCAACAATACGATAACGACATATATGCGACACACCGAAGCAGTTTGTTTATTTCTATGGATTCAACATGGCAGCAGACGTGAAACTACCTTTTGATGCAGCCTTAGATATTGTTCGAAGTAGTTTTAGAATGCAAGTTTATTTCAAAAAAAAAAGCTTTTGGCGTTAAACCATTTCTTAAACAGGAATGATGTTTTTTGCCCTGCTACCAACAGGCTTTGGAAAAAGCCTGATATATCAACTAACACCGTTCAGTGGCTAAGGCAATGGGGCTTCGTGAGACCCAGTTATTGTTGTCTCGCCATTAATCTCCCTTGAGACGACCAGGTACAGGAGGCGGTCAACCTTGGAATATCTGCCGCTCAGCTGTGTCCCGAGGAAAAAATGCTATAAAGAATTGTTGATACCAACTTCTTTTCAGCAGTCCCGAGGCATGGATGAGCGCAAAGTGGCAAGACATGTTATCCACAGGGGGTATAGTACCAACCTGCTAGGCATCGATCGTCGACAAAGTCCATTTAACAAATAAATGGTAAGTGGTATTTATTAATTTCATATTGTCATTTATGCCTGTAGACTGGGTGTCACAGTGCCACTGAGTTGTGTTGCTTTTCAATATCAATATACAGCTACCACTTTAGTAGCATAACTTTCAGCTGTGCACATCTACCCGATTAAATTTCTTGACACTTTAGTCATTTAAATTAATTTTTTTAAATGTTTAAACTTGTGAAGTACAAGCACAAATGCATATGTCCGATGCATATAACAAATGTATAATAAAAAAAAACAATTAACATCTTGTTTCATTACATCTCTTTTAATGAATCAGCTTTTTAAACGTGTTCATTGAATGAACGGTTCAAAGACTCGAATTCAAAGCTCAAAGTCCGTTGTCATAACAATATGCGCGCTGCGTGAAGGTTTAGACGCTGTTTAGTTTCGGTTACAGTGGTTACTGAAAATGTCCTCGTTTTTGTCCACATTCGTAAACTTTATTTATATAGCAACAAATACATATAAATTAATTAAATAAATAAATAAATGGCGGTAATACCGCATATCGCGCTATTGAGCCACTCAACATTACCGCAAGGAAATTCCATAACCGCGACAGCCCTGAACTTCAACATATATGTTAAACTGTACTTAATACTTGTGTTTTTCTAATTTAAACGATTAGCTATGATGTACAGGCGCATTTGATAAACATTTTTAGCACCCAATAAACGGCACCAGGCACTCGTAAACCACGCCTCAAATACGAGAAAATGTACATGTGGTTTCCAGACCCAACTCTCAACGAGAATTGGGTCTGGCGTAGCCAGGCTAAATAGTTGCAACCAGATAATTTAATCAGTGAGTTGAAATTAAGAACCAGACAATCATAATCAATAATAAACAATAATAATAAATAACAATAATAATAATAATAAACATACTAATGATAAAAAAATACTTATATTCGATAAGTAATTTAATTATTTAAAACACTTTTTTTCGCCTCTAGAAAGTTTCAACTCAATTGCATATTTATAAGGTCACCTCTGGTCAATCAACATGGTAGTCATACTTTTTAGAACATACTGTATATCTGAGAATCTGTTAAGATGAAATAACTCCTGAATTCATGGCCACTCAAAAACCGGTCAGCCAACTAAAGACTAAATGAGAGACTGTGGACAGGAAGTGCAGCTCATATACTTTGGAGGTTTTAAGCCAAAAATACATATTGTGACAAAAATAATTCCCTTTTATGAAAAGAACAGGGCTCAGGGGTGAAAACATGAATAAAGAAAAAATAGGGAATGAGGGTGATCAAGCAGTGAAAGAGAGAGAGGGTGACGAATATGAGAATATATGGGATTGTGGTATGGCCTAGATTACCTCATTCCAAACCAAAGCCACACGTTCAGGATCTGCTGCCAAAACATCTCCCATTCTCTCTCTCTCTCACCCCCCCACACACACACACACAGACACACACACACTTTCTTACCGCATAAATTACTACCCAATGAGCCCAGACATATATGACATGATCAATGTATTGCACTCATACAGTCAGTTGGTGACACTACTCATTCAGTGGTTGTCCAGTCGGTTGTCCTCTATGCTCGAGGGAAAATTGACTCCATTTCAAAGCCACTCGATCACTGTCGCTAATGTACTGCCAATGTCTCTTGCTTTTCTTTTTCACAACTCATTTTTTAAATCTCCCTCCATCTGTTTCTTTAACCCAACTTCATCCCACTCACCTAATGCCTCTTCCTCTTGTACACCAATATTTCACCACCAATTTTACACCTTCAATATTTCAAAAGATATTACTTTTCACATGCTGCCTGAAATGAGACTGGTGATTTCAAAGTCAGTACAAAAGCCCAAATTACTCATTTTTTTTCTCCATGTTCCCTCATTGCTTTCTCATTGTCCACAATTCATCAGTGCATGTTATTCCAAAGAAAAATACATACATGCAAAATAGGAAACTAAATATGCTAAAATTAAAAATATAATATTAAAAATAAACAACTAATCTTAACCACAATCCTAATAGATATTAAGCATTGTATCAACAATCTCACATTTTAATCTGGCTCTATTCTGGTGTGGACCATCCAATCAATTCCCAATGGATAAAAAATATGAAATAGATTTAACATGAAAAAGGGGAACATGGATTAGGAAACAAATCGTGTTGCATTTCACTTAGTGTATATGTGTAGTGTATATATACACTATGTGAATATAAGTCAAATTATGAAGTAAAATGGGTTGTGAAAACTCTTTCATGTCAACTTGACCTGTTGAACACTAACAAATTCAAGCAAGAAAAGAGTTGATAGTTGAGACTAGAAGAATGAGTAATACAGACCAGAAATAACAAATTACCTTATATGAAATACACAATGCGTCTTCTACATTTTGTTCCTGTTTGGACTATGAATCTCAAGTATTCAGGGATCACTGGACTAAAAAAAGGCGGTGTATCCATTCTGCCTGTTTTGGAGCTTTTCAGATAATGTTTGCTCTGCTTTATTTATTGCTGAATTGCTTGCCTGACACAGTAACATTTACTGTAATAGGGTGAGATGCATGGTTAGCTCCAAATGCCAGCCACCCGCATCCTCTTGCCAAGCCGAACAGACTGCGCTCAATACAAAACTCCCACATAGAGAGGTGGTATCGAGAGGCTGGTTACAGTGAGCCCAGCAGTCTCAGCTTATGGCATTTATTAAAGAAATTACCAGAGAATCCGACAAGCCCCAGTTAGCATATGGTGCGGATAGTGCACGTCATTTCTAAAGACAAATGCTGTGATTACCTTAGCATCAAAATGATGGTTTCTGACATGTGCGTTTCAAGAGGACCGATCTCGTCTGAAATATCATCCTGCACACAATTTACAGACTGCCACCTGCACTGTCCAAACCGATTTCCCGCTGGAATCCCAAACTTCTTTTTATTATTTGCGTTCCCTGGCTTTTATTTGTTGTGATTGAACATCCGTCAAACTTCTGACTCCACCATCTATCTTTATAAAAAGACGAGGAAAAAAATAGAGCAGCAATAATTTCACCAGGATGGCCTAGGATGCCGAGACAAATAAACAGTAAGAAAAGAAACCTGACACAATGCTTTTAAAGACAGATCAGAGAAAAGCAGGGAATGAAAGAGCTGAAGCAGAGGGAGTATAAATAGGTAGGTTGTTGTTGTAAGAGACAGAGGAAGCAAGTTTTCTGGGGACTATGGCGAGCCAGGGTGAAATTGCGCGTGGCTGGTGTTGGAGGCACTACAGTGGAGAGCAGTGGCATGAGAGATGAGCAGAATCAGAGGTTTATTTATAAAGCTCAGCGTTTTATGGCAGAGAAAATATGCCCATGTGCTGGAGTAGAAACAGGACAGGGCTTGAATGAGCGTGTTGGAGAGCCGGATGAGGGGTATGAGAATATACAACAGCTGTTGTTACCTGAAAACTAGTGAATACACACACAAATAACATATTTAGTCATATTTTTGGAAAACACACTGGGCTTGTAGTTGCAAAAAGAAATCAGCTAACATTTACTCTCTTGCTACCGATGTATTGAGTCATTATGTTTGCAATAGAACACTTTCGTTCCAGTGTGTCCTGGACCAAAGCCACTGTAAGCAAGATTTGGAATGCCAGTGGGCAGGAAATAAAAGTAGAGATAGAGAAAGCAGGATGAGAGCATGACTGTTCTAGCATCAGGTCAAAGGTTATCTGGGGCGAACAGACAGGACTGCATCAACAGGACAATGACAGGTTTGTCAACTAAAAATCTCAGGTTGCCAAAATGGAAGTGAAACTTTCCACCAATAGGGCATTTTGGTGCCCCATAAAAGCATTAGAAGCACAAATTCCATTTACAAATAGTCATTTATTTATTATTTTTTGCAATAGTAAAGCATTGTTTTATACATAACATTTGCTCTACTTGGTCTAAAAAGACTTTAAGAAGGGCCAATTTTGTAGCCTATTTATGGAAAGAGCCAATTGGTGTTATGCACTATATTTTTTTCTTCTCATAAGCAGCCTCTGAAAATGGTCCAATGATGGTGCAATATACCTGCAACTTTCAATATATTAGAAATTGCATGGTTTTGCTTCAAAAGTAAAACTTGAGGAAAGAGGGGGGAAAGAAAACACGATAAAATACAGAGAGCAGTCAGACCTGTCTGAGTTTATCGCCGCTGGAGTGAAAGATAATCTCCGCTGGTCATACGGAAAGAGACAGAGCTACTGTCACACTTCTCCCGAACTGCTTTCTGGACACAAACTGTCTCTTTGACGGACACACATGTGCACCCTCAAGATCTCCGAATGGAAATGGAGCACACATACGCCTGTCTGATGTCTGGAGAGACTATAGTCCACCATGACCTGTCCAGTCTGCCATTTGACAGTAGAACTCTTATCTCTGAAGCCAGGCTGCATGTTGGACATGGTTCCATGTCAGTTACGTGCAGGGGAGACGTTTCAAACCAGCAAGAGCTTTTTATTTATTTATTTATTTTTTTATTTTATTTCTTGTAATAGCGTCTAAAGTAGTACAGTACGGATTTTCCTCCATCTCGTTCATTGTGCTCTTCACTCCTTGCCCTCCATCTGCAGTCCGCTGTAAACACAATCACGTGACTGCAAACCACCTATTGATCGCTGCGCAACACTGCGGTTCTATGTTGTTTTTATTTGAGCTTTCATGCATTTTATACATTGGAACATTGTTGCTCTTCACGCTCATGGACTATTTTTTCCAGTGGAAGGTAGGCTTTTAGTGATTTTACTTCACGAAAGTTGCACTAATATTGTTTTTTACTTTAATATTGTGTGATAACCGATTTATAAAAGCAATAAGATACTCGAGGCAAGTGCTGTATCGTGAATAAGTAACGGCTGAAAGGCGTTGTTAGGCACGACGCGAAGCGGAGTACCTTATTGCTTACATATATCATGTTGCAACCTATTTCTGTTTTATATAAATAAACATTCGATTTAAAAAAAAAATCTTGGGAAAAAATACATTTCTTAAGCACCAAATCAGCATATGATTTCTGAAGGATCATGTGACACTCCAGACTAAACAAATGGCTGCTGAAAGTCAGCTTTGCCATCACAGGAATACAATATTTAAAATATATGGGAAAGTTATTTTAAATAGTAATAAAGTTTTTATTTGTATGCTTCTGGACAATGGAGTAACCGATATGTTCCACAGATGAAACAACAGTCATACAGATTTGGAATGAGACAAGGGTGAGCAAATGATAACAGAATTTAAGTTTGGGTGAACTATCCTTTTAAGTTCCCACAATAGCTACTTCATTGAATGTTCAGCTTAAAGGAAACTTAATAATCATAATCAAAGACTTTTTACGTCCCAGTCAGTTTGACTTCAAATCTGCCTGTGTCCTCCAACCATTGCAGGTAGAAGCTGAACACACAGGTTTTTAACCTCTCAATCACAATTGATTAAACGCTTTTCCTCTTCCACTGTGTACAGTAGAAGCAGCGGCATATGGTTTTGACTGAACCCCTTGATGGGGTTTCTGTTTAAATATCCCCTGGTAAGCCAGATGGGCCCTATATTAATGGAAGCCAAGCGGAACAGAAAAAATAAGAGAGGGAGGAGAGAGTGATGGGAGGCCGTAGAGGGATATGAGGCTTCAATGAAGTGCATTCCAGTGAGACAAAGTTTGGTAAACCTTTGTAAGATTTTCCCTCACCTCCCATTTCTCAATTGTAGCAGTTTGCACAAAATAATATCATGTTTGATAACCCCTAAGATGTTGTTGTATCCAGAGTGTTTTATTTAAAGGGAAAATGTGTAGGAATTTCTCCCATCTAGCGGTGAAAATGTATTTTGCATTCAAACGAATTGTGCTCTCCAGCCCCTCATTTTTTTCAAATGCGTGTTGCATCTATGGTAGCTATTATGTACCAAAAAGCTATGACAGGATGTCTTCTGATAGCACTTCGTCGAGTGTTTCTTCGGGTGAACAGGTTTGTTATTTCAAACAAACAGCAACTTGACACAACGAACAAACAAATGATACAGTATGAATTACTGAGAGTGAAAAACATGAACTATTGTAATTGTAAGTAGTTATGCCTTCTTTATTCTTTATATTTTCTATGTACGTGTATTATGTATCATCAACAACTTTTAACTATAAATGTTCATTTGTCTATAAAATAAAGTACACAATAAAACAATGAAAAATAGCTTGTAATTAAAACTGTAAAATTGACTTTCCTGTTGAGAAGAAAGCAGGACTTCAGTGACTGCGTTTACATGCAGCCAATAACCCGTTCAAAACCGGGATATTAGCAATTACCCGATCGCGAACGGCCATGTAAACACTGGCAAAAACCCGAAAATGCTCATATCCCGGATTTTAAAAACCGGGATATTATACCTGGGGTAACCCTTTCTAACCCGAATTTTTGGTCATGTAAATGCGTATCGGCATATCCCCATAGTGATTTGTGTTCTGCACATGTTCTATTCGCAAGGAATCTTGGTATTTTGAGTAGAGAAACTTCTCGCCGCATACAAAAATCCACATGCAGTATACCGGAAGTAAACATGGCGAGACACATCACAGCATACTTTTGGAGCGAGCTCAGTAACGTTACCAGCATCAAAGCGCAAACAAAGACGATCGCTATCTGCCCCAAACTATCCATTATCCGCATGCTGCTGTTATTGTTGTATTTGGATACAGGAAGAAGAATCGGAAATGACGCATTTTGCGTCTTAAGGTTGTCCGTACATCTAGACGCTGAACCGCGTGTCGCCGTTTACATCGGGATATTGCAATTCCATGTATACAGGAAAAAACTCCCCCTGCTCACACATGTAAACGGGTTATCCCTAATGTTTCAGAAACCCGAAAAAGTGACCTTAACCCGAACATAACCCGAAAATTGGCTGCATGTAAACGTAGTCAGTGACTCCAGCATTAGCCCTATTCTAGAAAAAAAATAAAAAAATAAATAAAAATAAAATAAAATCTTGACATAAACTCCTGTTTTTTTGTCATTTTTGGTCACGTTTCCTTTTACAATCTATTTTTTACTTTGCTGGCGATGAGGATTTGCAATGCAGCCTTTTAAACTTGCCGGGGCAATGACAACTGACAAGCGCCTCTCACGGCTCTGCTCCTCCATTTCTGCTGCTTGCAGTTACGTCAAGCTGGCTCTGAACGAAAATGCATTGTGGAAACGCGTTGGCCTAGTACTTTTTGTCCCTCTCTGCTATTATAGTTTTTCAAGATGGCAGAGCCTCTGTGGACCTACCCGTCCCATGTATATAAAGATAATAAATTCTTTGTTTACAAGGATAAGTCAGATAATTGGCAGAGGTATTTGTACACCTTTGAGGACATATTTATGAATACAAATTGATTTTAAATAATAAAACACATAAAAAGTACACATTGTCCCTAACATATATACATTTTATTTTTTAAATGAATCAACAAAATAAATGGATCTACAGTTCTTGGAGATTTCTTTCAAATAAGAGGCAAGCAGAGATCAAACACTGCAGTTTCTCCATTTACTTAGAGAAAAATACAAATCTATTCCTTTCATTTGAACAGCTTTGCTCCTTGAGGAAAAAGTTGGGGCTAGGAGCTGGCCGAGCAGTTTATTTATGCTAGCTGATTAGCTGGCGATGTTCAGTGCAGTAGATCGAAGGCAAGGAACAGCACCAGGGTTTGATGGACATGTCTGGTTGGGCAGGGCGCAGGGGTTATGGTACAACGCTTTTAGGGGTAATGAGGATTAATCAGGATTAATGTTAACATTGGCACACACTGCTGAGAAAACACAAGATTAACGCAGCATGCAGACACTGTTCACATCGTAAACTCACAAAAGTGCTTAAAAATACTGACCCCAGGTCAGCAAGAGACTCTATCATATGAGCTTGGCACCAACTGATAATCAAGCACACGCACAAGCTCTGCATTAAATATTTCAGTGGTTAAGAGTGCTGAAAAACTGGAACCAAAAAGAATATTCATGACATTTTAATTTGCTCATGTAACTGTAAATGTTACACTAAGTCCATTACACATAATTATAGTTCATTTTTAAATATTTTGGTAGATGCTGAGTGGAACAGTAATAGCTTATTGGGTGATTTACTGTCTTGGTTTAAATCTTTAAGAAGATTTTTTAAGCTAAATGTCAATAAACAAAACAGCTCAATCCTACATCAACCTTTAAACAGGCACCAAATGAAAGAATAAATTAATGAATTATCCTATAATTAATACTGTAGCTCCATTAGTAGAACATGGCAATATTGATGTCAAGTTTATGAGTTTAAGGATACAAGAATATAAGTTGCTTTCGATATATCCAACACATTCTCATCATTTGGCGTCATATAGGTGACACCATTTGACATTTCGTCGAAATACTACGCACATGGCACCCTTTAGCATCAATATAACACGCACAGTTATGGGTAGGTTTAGGTCTGGGGTAGGGTCTGCGTCTCATATTGACGCTAAAGGATGCCAGTGACCTGTATGACCAGCCCATTCTCATCCCAAGGCGTCACCTAACTGACACCTTGGGAAGCATTTTGACCATGCTTCAATATCTGACGCTTTAGGCACCCTTTAGCGTCAGTTAGATGCCGCCCTAGGATCGCGTGTAACCCTACCCCAGACTTAAACCTAGCCACGTCATCTAACTGACGCTTTTCCTTTAGCGTCAGTTACATGGCGCCTAAAGCATCGAATATTGAAGCATGGTCAAAAGGTGACACCTTGGGGTGAGAATGTGTTGGTGTGACGCCTTGGGTTCTGCATGTTTTATTGACGCTAAAGGGTGCCATGTGCGTAGTATTTTGACAAAATGTCATATGGCATCACCTATATGACGCCAAAGGATGAGAACGGGCTCAATCAATAGGTGGTTTGCAGTCACGTGATTGTGTTGACGCGCGGACTGCAGATGGAGGGCAAGGAGTGAAGAATGCAATGGACGAGATGGAGGAAAATCCGTACTGTACTACTTTAGACACTATTATAAGAGAAACATTTGAACAGAAAATCAAAACATGTTGGATGTGATCCTTAAGTTATGAAGAGGACCGATTTTCAACTGAATTGAGAGATTTGCCTGCCATCGAGGCGTCAGATATCGGCAACTACCTCGTCTTACAGACATACTTTGACTTTACAAAGTCGGAAACTGGTATGTTACACAAACCGCCACATAAGTGCATTTAAACACCTGAATAATGTAATTATAAGCCACATAAATAATGTATTAACTCACATTTGACGAAGTGATCACTGCACACTCACACACGGGCATTTTCCCATTCAGCTCCTCCCGACCGCAGACGTAAGTTAGGTTTGCAAGGCATTTTTTCCCAGTGTTTTTCTGTCAATTTCTTGTATTTCCCCCCTTATGAACAACAACGTTTGGCACACGACAAAAACTCTTCGTGGTTTGATCGATTTGAGCAACCATAAACGACGCAAAACATAGGCATTTGAGTGTGTCCCAAATTAGAAATTCACTTCCTGCCCTCCATCTGCGTTCGCGCCATGGCAACGCAGTGGCGTGACGTCACGTGAAAACAAGCTATTGTTAGATTTAGATTTTCTGAACAGACTGTACATGCAATACAGTAGCCTATGCTGACAGAAGTGCTTAACCAAAAGGCCAAAGAACAGGTCCTGAAGTATTTATGACTATAGCTTAACGTGTTATGAATGTGGATTGTGGGAAGGACATTTGAGACAGAACACGGACACACAAACACAACTTTTATTTATGCTATTGAAATAAGAATTAATAATAATAATAATAAACAATTCCCTATAACTAAGCAAGCAATAACCATTACCTCTTGTTATCTGTTCTTGATGCTCATCACAATATATTTGTAATTAAGGGAAGTGGTAGTGCATTATGCCGCAAAGGTAAAACCAATAAAAGCTCCCATTTACCAACTTACTGCTTAATCAAGAACTCTTTGATCATGTTGTCTCGTATGCTGTGTGAAATTTGCACAGCCCCTATCTTCAATCAGCTCATCATCAATTTGCATGATTGCTGATTGGGCAGAGCTCCGATTTCCCCACTTCCTGTATTAGTGGGCTGCATCATGTCATCAGTATTACTGCGAAGACACATCACTAAACAACATAGATCTGTGTGTGTGTTATGGAAGTTATAAATTATGAAAAAATTAAAGTGGAAACTACATTCAGACAGGCTTCTAAGGCACCATGACATTAAATCGAATGGTCTAGATCAAATGCAAATAAACTTTCGACATAACGTGTGTGTGTGTTATATCCACTAACCAGCCACTTCATTACCAGTTCAACTGTTAAACCAAATATGTAATCAGCCAATCATGGCAGCAACTCAATGCATTTAGGCATGTAGACATGGTTAAGACACTGGTGTTCAAACTTGGCATCAGGATGGAGAAGAAAGGTGACTTTGAAAATTAAATGGTTGTTGGTAATCTGGTATTTTCACGCACAACCATCTATAAAGTCCAATTCATTTCCGCAAAACGTTTTTTTGCAACATTTTGTTTCAATGAACTGTTTAAAAAAAAAGCGATTAATCGGTTATTTACGTCATCACACAATGAGATCACTATGCATTTCTGTTCTAACAACTCAGTGTCATGTTATATCAATGAAGCCTTCAAATAGTTATTTGTGTCAAAGCATATTGCTGTTTATTTCCTTACATTCACTTAAGTAAATGATGTTTGTGGTCACAATTTCATTTGTGGATCCTTTATGTCGGATTTGACCAATATTGGTCTCATCTTGGATGAGATTCCTTAAAGTTTCACACTAACAGCACACATTACAGACATGCATAAATATGTTCTACATGTCTAAAGTACATATGAAGAATGACATTCATCCACATTCATAAGACAACTCATCCATCTAAGAAACAATAATAAAGAATGCACCGTTAACATCACTGCATATGAATTTATAGATAGATACAAATTTGCAAATGCACTGCTAGTACACACACACAAAAATAACCCTTTTACACATGCACATAAGCAAGGATGCCACAGGAAATGCACTAGACACAGTTTAGTCACATTAAACTAAGCGCACATCCGGTTGTTCTCTGATCCTTCCTCACCTTGAACCTAATGCCATGGCTCTCGTTACTGTCGTAATATTGGTCTGGGCAAAAAAAGTATTCAGATGCAAATTTCAGACATTTGTGAATATCAATAACATCTGGCTGGCTTCCTGAGCAGAGAGAAATCATGTCTGGAGGCCATGCCAATCACAGTGATGCACACATGAATAAAGATGTCTCCCTCTCAAAACACTGCTTCTCAGTCTCTCCAATACTAATTGAGATGGAGACGAAGCCTCTCCCTGAAGAATGGAGACAAATCCTTCTTACGCCACATACATCAGTGCGTTTCTGATTTGAGGGCGGAAGAAAAGTCTGGCGTGTAACTCCCACACAGTTATTCAGCTTATTTATTCATTTTAATGCACAAGACAAACAGTGGGGTGGAAAAGTCAACTATTAATGAAAATGCTTCTAATTTAAAATTTCCCTCTTTTTTCCATTACACATTTATAATAATTTGAGTGAGAGTTAACCTGAAAAAAAAGAAAAAGTGAACTCCAAACGTTTTTGTAAAACCTAATGATATTTTTCTCCAACATGGTTTGAGAATATCAATGTCTCAAATGTAACTGAAAAAGCTGAATTTTTATCTTTAATAATTTATCTTATCTTTAAACTTTAATTCCATATTTAAATTTGATTTCGCTGCGCGGTGCACTAACCAGTTATATACACGCCTAATACCCCGCTAATGAATACAGGAGGCCACGCCCAACTATTCAGCCAGCGAAACTCAGTCAGGACACAAACACGGGCGTTTTTTACCAGGGTAAACAGTCACGATGAGCCGCGCTAAAATAAAAAAATAAAAATAAAATAAATAAAAATCAAAGAAAGTAAACACTCACAGACTGATGTTCTCTCCTGTT
>JAQIUQ010000611.1:145000-237500 GCA_030378365.1 Hybognathus amarus
TAAACAAATTTGGAAAAAAAGTTTTTTTAACCCTTTCACACATAAGTTTAAAATATTCTAACTGACCCCCCAGCGTGAGTTTTTCAAGGCGACCGTTATTTAGAACTTGCCACTTTAATGTTTCCATGGTGACGCGTCACTGCTTGTCACGTGACACAGCACAACCACAACAGAGCGCGGAAGGAATGATGATCTGCTTTTATGTCGTTTTTCCTTTTTTATAAAAAATATTCATAAATGTATTAGCTAGAACATGAAACACTGATATTCCGATTGTCAAATATGGGCAAGTGGATGTGTTTTGTTGTTTAAACATCTTTAAAACGATCACGTTAGTTGAGCTGTATGCACAATGGGCGGCGCCATTTTAGTTTCATTTTCAGTTCAGAGAATCGGATCTGTTGGATTTACAACGTCAATTCCTCCACTTCTCACGAAATACATGAAAGTAAGTGGCTGGTGAACTGGGAGAAGAATAGGGTCAAATGTTAAGCTACTTACACAATGTGTATCTGATATGAATAAAACGTGTCGTCTTATTATAATTGAAAGGATTATTATTGCTGCTTCCATAGACATCAGTGTGTATTTTACAAACTCAAAATTATTGTTTTGCTAGTATTTATGTGTATTTAAATGTCTGAAACCTAAAATAAACATTATGTGGTTGAAAACACTCAATAGTTGTGATATATGACAGCACTGAGTGTGTCTGTCTCTGGCTCAGCGCCAGTCAGACGCGCAAGAGCAAGTTTGAATTTAGCAGTTGATCACGTGATGCACTGAGCGTTCTAATCACACCGGTGTGATCGTACGCTCCAGAGACCAGCCAAGACTGATCACACTGGTGTGATCGTACACGTGAAAGGGTTAAGAAAAACCTGCCTATCCTGCCTTTAAATGTTTAAAATACATTTTGAGGCCAGTTTCTGTCCATGTACGTTCTGAAGCTTACATTTAACTGCGAGAAAGGAGGAGAGACAGAGATTAAAGAGGAATGCACAGGAGACAGAATATGATAAAATATAAAGGAGAGTAAGCTCTTAAGCAATAATGTTTTCTACAAAAGTGCTCTGAAGGAGCCCAGAACAGTCTATAGTGAGGAACAGAGTCTTTTGATATATGGCATCTTTGGCCCTGGACAGAGACCTCCAGCGCAGACATACATCACACTAACCTACAGCCCTCCCAGATAGACTAAGCCCCAAATTTACATTCCCGTCAAACCGGTGGCTGCACATCCTACAATTAATCAGCACGCACAAGTGTGCTAAAGTATGAAAGGTTTGGATGGAAGACACTAAACTTGCTTTGATGTTTGCTGTTTGAGTATCTGAAATAATAAACCCATCAGGATTACATCCAGCAGCTCCCATGTATGATTTGATAGATAACACTTGTACTGCAGATAACCCCTTGTCATGCGAAGCAACTCTCAAGTCATCATTTTCTTCTAACTGCAGCCTTCACACACTTATTTGTTACTTGTCATGTATGCGAATCAGTATCCAAGACCAGAGTTGTGCACCACTCCAAATTGAATTGAGAACACCTTTAAATTACAATTCAGTTTGTAAATTTGAAATGAATGAGGAATGAAGCCATATCTTCAATTCGATTTTTTTTGCAGCACACACTGATATCTATCTCTTCCACATGCATACACTCATTTCCCATCAATATTCCCCACCAGGGCCACCCTATGCATCTGCTTCCGGCCCTGAGGGGACGTCTGCCCTGATACTATGATTTCCAGCAGACAAACTTCACTCGACATGGCAAGATGAGCCCATAGATCACACTTGAACTCCTGGATGTGTTCAAATCAATCCAGAAGACAATCAAATCAAACAGGACCACCCTGACGATTGCCATGCCTTCTCTATGCCTGATGACACCTGCCCAGGGAAATGGAAAAGGGGGACTTTAATTTTGCAGAGGTGACGGGTCAGGAGAGAAGGCATCACAAGGGTGATTAGAGAATGCAAGATGAGTTGATGGAAGCACAGAGAATATAAATGTGTAGCAAAGAAAAAGTGTTACATTATGAAAATAGATGCAGGCATACAGTTTGGATTTTCTAGAGATGGTTTGGAAGAAAATGTGCACCTGATTATTCACTAATCTTAACCTCAACCTCTGCCTTTTCATTCCAATGCAATCTGGACTTTTTTTCCCATCTGGTATTGGTTTAAAGTCAACATGCAATTAAAATTGATAAAAATTCCTTTCTTGATGAAGTTTTCTCGTCTTATGAGAACCATTCATTGGCCACATTCAACTACTAAATTAAATATTAACCAATATCTAAAGAGCTATTCATTCTGGTTTCTTTCTGGTATGTAATGACAACTTCTCACCATCCAGTCAATTTCTGAAGAATAAAAATAAAATAAGAAAGCAATCACATTACAAAAGTAAAACACATTGCAACGGACAATTAATGTTGAGTAAGTATGTGTTGATGATGAGAGATTGCAATATAAATTTTCTTTTGAACCTTGAAATGTCTGAATAAAACAAGCAGAGAAAATGGACAGCAAAGTCATTTGCATTTACCAGCCACTGTTGTTGTGTGTTTTTTTTTTTTTTTTTTTTTTTTGGTTCAGGGGGCCAATGATGCAGATAAAGCTATACTAGTTTACAGAGTTGCATCAGGGTCTTGTGTACAGATGTTTTATTATTTATTGCTCACCTACAGTGTGCGTTTGGGCTTTCCTGTGAGACCTAATTGGTCAGTTGGTTCCTGAAGACTCAGCAAACAGCAAACCCCATAAGTTTTCATTCAGGAACAAGCTACATCTAAGTTCAAGTGGCCTTCCACCTCATACACAGCAATTCAAGTACACATTGAACACAACACACAGGGTGGTGATGCCATTTGTAGAAACGTTCAAATCTAAAGTGTGTACCGAGCGCACATGCCGAAGGGACTGCAATGACCATTAAAGTGAGCAGATGTCAAACCCATTCCCAGAGTCAATGGCCATGAAAATAAAATCTGCTCACATAGATGGCAGTGAATAACGAAAACAAACATAAATCATACAATTCTGACATATAACAGAATTTTTGCGCATTCATGCCAAGTACACAACATTATTGTGATCATCTTTGTATCCGTCAAATGTAATGTTGTGTTGCTTTGGTCTGGCTTAGAATTATTAAGAGTTGTTAATGGGCTTAGAAGTGTTAATAGGAATCTTGTTAGGGACAGAAAAAAAAACAAAAAACAATTTCATGTCAGTATGAATCAACTGTAGTGATGAATATCCACTGCAAATAATTCTAATATGTTAATTTAAATATACTGTGAGTGAGGAAATTATGCCATTTCTTTAAAGAAATTCACGGTATCATCCACAATGTCAAATATACACACTACTATTCAATTGTTCATGGTAAGTTTTTGTTGTTTTAAATATAGTACATGAATACTTTCATTAAAACCCACATTTTTAAACAGTGGTACATTTACATTTATAGCACATTATAGAACAGTGGTTCCGAACTGGTTTGACCATGGGATTCACATTTCCCCCATGGTGGGATGGGGAATATTTTTACTCAAATTTGACTCAAATTTTTAGGAATTTATTTTTCTTGAAAATGGTTAACACTCACGCTGTACTGTCAACATAACGTCAACACACTACACAAAATACAACACAGTATTTTTGCCGTACGGCTAACGCTGAATTAAAGCAACATTGCATTGATCATGGCCAAAATACACAGCAGTTTTACCCAAAAAACACATTGATGATATATATTATGTTTTAAACAGTCAATCAAATGGATGAACCAAAAGTTATATAATATAGCCTATTAATAAATAAAAAAAGCTTCCTGACAAGTCTTTTCTCTTAAAGGAGAACTCCGCAAACAATGAACCTTTGGTCTAATAAAACATCGGTACCTAGTCAATCGTTCTCTGAGTTTTGTTTTCAGTGATAATCGAATGTAAAGAGTTTTATCTATAAAAACTGTTTCAGCGTATAATGCTAGCACTGGGGGCATTGACTCAGTAAAAAGAAATCGCTAGTTTATACCACTAACAAGGCTCAAAATAGCCCCACACTAACACAATAACATAATGAGTGTCTATACATGCAAAACGAAGCATTGAGAATTTTGTAAGAGTACAGACCGTTTAATGAGAAGATACGTTATTAAAGACAGTTTACTTCATGTATACAGACAGGAGCCATCTTAGAATATAGTCTCGATAAGTCGAATCCCCGAACGCCGTTCATACAGTTCAGAAGTTCGCTGAACTTCATACAGTTCAGCTCACTGAGCACGACGTTCGTGGTTTAACTTATCGAGACTATATTCTAAGATGGCTCTGTCTGTATACATGAAGTCAACTGTCTTTAATAGCACATCTTATTATTAAACGGTCTGTACACTTACAAAGTTCTCAATGCTTCGATTTTGCATGTATAGACACTCATTATATTACTGTGTTAGTGTGGGCTATTTGAGCATTGTTAGTGGTATAAACTGGCAATTTCTTTTACTTAGTCAATGCCCCAGTGCTAGCATTATACACTAAACAGTTTTTAGAGATAAAATTCTTTTACATTCGAATTATCATGAAAACAAATCTCAGAGACGATTGACTAGTCTGAATGTTTTATTAGACCAAAGGTTCATTGTTCACGAAGTTCTCCTTTAAATGTATTTGAAAATGAAATAAAGCAAAGCCAACTTACCCATTATAAGTGCGTTGTCTGTAAACATGCCACACGCGTCGACGCTGTCAGTATGAAAGCAAAACGAGCGTGTCCTGCTTCGCGCTCGCCGTACATACTGCTCCTGAGCTGCTTGCGCTCTGCTGACGCGTGCAGTGTGAAACCAGCGTGACGCAGATCCTGATGAATAGAAATAACATCATTCCAGCTACCAAATCCTTCCAAGCTAACACATGACAGTTACTTACTGTCATGTATTTGTCTTTTGTTTCATGTGCTAACACATGGCCAGTTGATTTGGGCCATGTGTTTGCATTGTCTAATGTTTTACCTCGTTTCCTTGTTAGTTAATGTTGTATTCAGCGCTCACCTGTGATTGTGATCATCAACTCCTTAAAACACCCATACCCTTGTTACTTTTGATGTTATTGTGTCACCTGTAGCATTGTTATTATGTGTTCTATGTAAGTTCCTGTGTTTGTTCCTCAGTGCTTGTTTGTCTTGTTAACATTCGGTTCTGTTTTATTGTCAAGTCTTATTATTGTTTGTTTGCCCCATTGTGGGCCTTTGTTTGTGATTGGAAATAAACTGTGTTTTGTGAAAGTTACTGTTTGCGCTTTGGTTCTATTTAGCGTAACGTGACAATTACGTAATTTATTGGTACTCTTTAGTAATTAACAACATTACTACGAAGCTGTATGCTTAATTTTTACCGCAAAAAAATGTATAGGTTACCTAAAGTAACCTTGGTTCTCTCTCTTCATTTTACTGGTCCCCTGTTGACAGTACTGCAGTTCATTAAAGTAATTATACTTTTAATAATCCAAGCGATTTCAACTGATTTTCAGCTCCCAAAATAATTGCTTTGGTTAGTCTGTGCTGATTATAATTAGAGCCAACTGTGTTTATCGCAGTTTGATTTTTGGACGTTTGCTATTGGGACATTTACACATGGATTACCACAAGGTCTCACAGTGATTTAAACATTATGGACTTTAGGGGTTTTAGACAAAAGGGAACTAAAAACAACACCTCCTGTTTGTATTGAAGCAATACATGACAATTCTGTAATTATTTAATTACCCTAATGTCATTTCAAATTCACATTACTTCCATGAACATAAAATATTACTTATTTTTAACTGCACTGGTTGCTTTTTTTATTGCCAGTTAACAAAACATTGTAGTCTATACAAGATAAAATATCAGTGAATTATATACACATACAAAAGAAAGACATACATGGAGCATGCACAAAATTAACAAAACAAAAACAACAACAAAAAAAGCTACATTGTTAAGTTTAAGCAATGGGATGTTTTAGAGATATAGATAGAAGCAATAAACTAACAGGCCTCCCAGAAATAGACCCCCCCACTGTCAGTGGAGCCCGTTCCCATCCTTTATCGTAATATATAATGCTATATGCAAAAACGGCGCTATACTCACATGGCACCCTTTTTTGTTAATATAACACGCGAACCCAAGGCGTAATAAATCCAATAAATCTTTCAGCGTAATATGAGACTACCCTACCCTACCCCACACCTAACCATCACAACGCGTGTTATATTGACGATAACGGATAGTATAGCGCCGTTTTGTCAAATAGCGTTCTATATGACGATAAAGGATGAGAATCACATCCAGCCCAGATGTGTGCACTATATTTATTTTGCATGACAGAAGAGATTGGGGGCATGGGCATTAAAAAGGAGGGACCAGTGAAAAAAAAGAAAAAAGAAAAAAAAGAAAACGTGTTACTTATGACCATGTCGACAAGATGTGCCAGTCGCAACCCACTGACAGCACCTAGAACAGTTGCCTGACCCAGGTCATTTATATTTACTAGGAACCATCACCAGAAAAAAAAATAATAAATAATGCGGTTTTTACATAAAAAATGACATGAACTTATAGATCATAATATATACACACACATTAATGATGTATTTAATAACACTCTTATTTAGATTAATTAAATAACTTATTTATTATTGGGGTAGTATGTATTTATGCATATTGAATTTCCTTATGTCTATTTGTATCCATTTATCATTCTGAGATAGCCTTTCAATGTATGGCTAATGAGAACAGATGTGCTGCCAGACAAAACACACTCACACAGCACAAGGTCAGTCATATCCCCTAGATGTCTGAGTACACACTTCAAGCCTTCGTTAATGGCCGCTGTGTGCTCAGAGCAGTGGAAGATGAAGAGAAGAGACCACCACTGTTTGTGTTCTTTCAAGCCAGCGTGAAACTGCGCAACACAATGAACCCATGCAGCACTGATGCTGCTCATGGTTTGTGAGAGAACTCTGCCCCTAAACCTGGAGCATCATGGGCTGGAGGCCCCGCAGATGACGTGGATAAAAGGGCCAGAATTCGCAAAGACATTACATCACCAAGTTTTCCTCATTAGATGAGTTGGATTACTTCTGCCTGAGAAGACTTAAATTCAACTAAATACAGTATCTTAATCACTGCTCTAACTTTATCCTAGTTATTTATAAGAATGGCAATGGTGTCACAAATCAGTGTTTTTCAACAAATCAATCCTATACACTAGTTCAGCTGATCATTATTTGGTTCATTCATGAACGAAAATATTCTGAAGAACTAACACAGTCTCATCCCAAGAAGTCATATAACTGACGTCTTGGGACGTCTTTGACCATACATCAATATATGCCTTTTTAGGGCCCCCCTAAACGTCGGTTATATGATGATCCTGAGACGTCATACAACTGACACTTTACCTTTAACGTCAGTTATGTGACGGGGTAGGTTTAGGTTTAGGTTTAGGTCTGGGGTAGAGTTATGATACTATAGCGTCATCTGTAACCGATGTTTAGGGGGGCCCTAAAAAGGCATATATTGACGTATGGTCAAAAGACGGAGACTGCGCTGGAAGAACAAAAATTGTGGTAATTACATGAAAAAAAACAAAACAAATCTACTTTGATATCAATTGTGAGGAAAACACAAAACGCACATTTTAATACATCAATTGTCACGTGTCAGTGTTTGTATTTTCATAAGTCACATCTTCCTTTGTTCTGTTTTCCTGCCACTCATCTGTTTCCCCATGTATTTAAGCCCTGTGTTTTGTGTTTTGCCTGTCTGATCTGTGTGTGAACCTTCTGCCTGTCTGTGCCATTTTGAACTGTATTGTTAGTAAAAGTTAGCATTGTAAGATTTTTTGATTCTGCCTGCACCACACCGTGACAGAAGAATAGACTGCTCAAAATGGACCATCAGGGTCAGAATAATCGTCATGGCTCAGGAAGCAAAAACTTTTTCTTTTGCCATGGACTTTTGCAGCCTTGCCATCACCAGCACCCTCGATGACGAGAGCCTGAGTACCTTGTTCTGGATCGGGCTGCTTTCAACCATCCTACCAACCTCCTAGACACCAACAGACTGGACTGGAGGAAGACCATCATTAAGTGTCTGGAGAGTGTGCCAAGGATTTTTCATGTCATGCCTGACCAGCCTGAGCTTCCTTCCGTCATGCCTGTTGAGACCTGAGCCTGTTCTCGTCAGGCCTGCTGAGCCAGTGTCTTCGGACAACATGGCCGCCTCACCTCCTGAGCCGTCCGATTCTAGTTATTGCTTTGACGTGACTACTGAAACTAAGGTCTGAAACTAGAGACACACCAAGAATCCTGTCTTGATTTTTAGTTGTTTTTACCCTAGAGTGAAGGTATGCATTCACGTTGAGAACTTCATCTTTGTTTTCAAACGCAATGCCTTCAGTTTTGTCAGTGTCTAACTAAATAAAGGTTTGGAACATCCAACTATTTACTTCATCAATGCAATGGCATGGGGAGTCAATGGGGCTGTAATCATTACACGATAAGGCTAAGCAGATATGTGTGTCTAATGAGAATGAGAAGAGTTGAAGAGTAGAAATGAGTATCTACTGTGGCTACTCACAAATCAGGTAACCAATTGGACCTTATCTACACATGATACTGCTCCACGGACAATACACTGGTCACTCCACTGCACACCTCAGATCACTTCCTCCTCACTCCCAACCTGCCTCCAAACACAACACAGACACACACTCTTCCACAGGTCACCTTTTGGTGGAACCTATGCTCACTTTAACCCTTTTGACTATCCTCTTTGGTCTCATCCACCCATCATCTCTCAGACAATAGATACTAACAGTGCAATTGATACACCTTTCTCCACTTTGACGTCATGCTTGGACAAATTCTGCCCCCTTTCCTCAGGCCAGCCCGCACCACACCCTCTGCCCCCTTGTTATCTGATATTCTCTGTGAACATCGTTCTAAACTCAGGGGTGCAGAGAGGCAGTGACACAAATCCAAAGATCCTACAGACCTGGGTTTTTATCAATCCCTCCTCTTCCTTCTCTGCTAATATCTCTACTGCTAAAATGACTTACTATCACAACAATATTATCAATTCTTCTGACTCTCGCATGCTTTTTAAAACCTTCCCCTCTCTTCTCAACCTCCTCCATCAACCCTAACAGCTGACGATTTTGCCACATTCTTCATAGATAAATCAACCACCATCAGCGGCCAATTTACCAATCCACAAACTGACGCACACAAATTTGACCAGAAAACGCACACATCCTACCCTCCTTCTCTCTACTTTCAGAGGCAGAAGTCTTGAAAGTCCTACTTTCCAATCACCCTACTACCTGTCCGCTTGATCATATTCCCACTAATCTACTTAAAGCCATTTCTTCCACCGTTGAACCCACACTCTCACACATCATAAACACCTCTCTTCACACTGGTACCTTTCCCACAGCTTTTAAGCAGGCTTGGGTAACCCCACTGCTTAAGAAACCCAATTTAAATCCAGCACATCTAGAAAGTTACAGACCGGATATTTCTTATCATTGCTACACTGATGACACACAACTCAAACTTTCATTCCAGCCTGATGATCCAACCGTATCTGCTTGTATCTCAGCCTGTCTGACTGACATTTCTGGCTGGATGAAGGACCACCACCTTCAACTAAACCTTGCGAAGACGTGTGATCCTGGTCAACCCAACACTCCACCACAACTTCTCCATTCAGCTAGGAACCTTGGGATGTAATCGACGATCAATTGAATTTCACAGACCACATTGCTAGAACTGCCTGGTCCTGCAGATTGTTTTGCACAATATAAGGAAGACCAAGCCCTTTCTTAACAGAGCATGCTTCACAACTTATTGTCCAAGCGCTTGTTCGTTCTTGTCACTGACATCCGCCTGCAGAACAACCACTGGCACTGCTCACTCTTACCTAAACTCACTACTTCAGAAATATGTGCCATCCAGAAACTTGCGCTCTGCTAGCAAATGTCGTCTTGTGGTACCATCTCAGAAGAGGCACAAAATATTGGACCTTTACCATGACTGTTCCCTGTTGGTGGAATGATCTGCCTAACTAAACCGGAGCAACTAAGTCAGTAGCCACATTCAAGAAACTGCTGAAGAAGTATCTTTTTCAACAGCACTTGATCCTGTTATACTAACACTTTCTCTCTTCTATTCTTAAAAAAAAAAACTGTGTTAAATTTAACTGAGAGGGGTCATAGCAGGGGTCATGTTTGTTGTTCTACTGATAGTTTAATTGCTTCTACTGTTCTCATTTGTTAGTCGCTTTGGATAAGTGTTTGCTAAATGATTAAATGTAAATGTCCACTCAGACTTATGGTCTCCTATACACACATAACCTCTCCCTCCATAGTATGACCTGAACCATTTTAAGACTATCCCAGAAAGCCCGACCCAGTTTTCCAGCCTGTCAAGAAGTATGTTGTGATCGACAGTGTCAAATGCTGGACTAAGTAGTACCTAAGTAGTACCCCGAGTAGTACCAGTATTGATAATTTGCCTGTATCAGTATTTCAGTGAATGTCATTTATTAACTTTATGAGAGCGGTCTCTGTGATGTGGTCGCAAACCAGATTGTTTTAGAATTTGTTCAGCCGATTGAAGATGGATAGATTGAATATGAAAATTGTCATCATTAACTTACCCTCAAGTTAAATAAAGTATATATTTCGACAAATGTTGGTAATCAAACAGATCTCAAGCACCATTGATTGTTTAGATGTATATAAGAAGAAGAAAATACCTTGGTAGTCAGTGGGGCCTGGGATCTGCTTACATTGTTAACATTCTTCCAAATGTCGTCCTTTGTGTACAGCAGAACAAAGACATTTATACAGGTTTGGAACAATTTGAGAGTGAGTAAACAATTACAGAATTTAAATTTTGGGGTAAACTATCCCTTTGATTGAGTAAACAGATAAAATAAACAGTGCACTGTTAGAATCCATGTTTCCTTTTTTACAGAGAAAAGTTACACTATGCCAATGTTTACAGTAGCAGTGACTCCTTTATTCAATTCACATGTGAAATTATAACTTAGGGGATTCACCACTGAAAATAAATGAGGTTGTCACAAAGCTTTTCAAAGTGTACATGGCCAGAAAGAGAGAGACTCATTTATTTACACCCTCCTGAGCGGCATGCATGGGAACGTGTCCGATTCTAGAGCTGAAGCCAGAATTACCACTGAACCATCCAGATATAAAGAGCTGAAACCTTTGTGCACGACAGAGAGAGTCCACATCCCATTCAGTCCCACATTAAAAGGTCTCTGCTCTTCTGCCCTCCCCAGATTCTTTCATATTCCCTCATAACACGAGTATAACATCCCCAACCATTCTCATAATGTATGGACTTTAGGTGTCGTTACAGTGCCTCAATTCATATTCTTTTATCTGAACGAATTAATAAAACATTAAGAGAGACTGTAAATTATAGCCGCTTGTATCATTTTTTAAATCTACCCCTAATTCCTTCTCAAAAGCTCCAGTGTTCTGCGCTCCCGGTGTTAAGATATGAATATGTGAGTGAATGAGAAAGAAGAGAGCCACAGCAGGGGCAGATACACAGCGTGCGATTTCACGAGGACCCATTTGGGCCCTAAGTGTTCCCTCCGCACTGCCTCAGAAAAAGCCTCTCCATTTTTCAGCTGGAAAATAATAAGCTACAGTGGAAACCTGGGAGTCGGTGGCTCGCTGGCAGTGATTTTCTTCCAAATGCTGCAGTTTGTGTGTTCAGAATAGCTGTAGCTCACCTGAGACATGAAGCTAGCATGAAAAAAAGACTATTTCTCTGGTCTGAAAAGTTTCTAATGGGTTTAAATTGTTATTAGTCTAAAGATTAACTCATTGGTGGAGAGTTTCCTGCATAAAAAGTGCAGCTGACCTTAAATAGAAATGCCATGGCATTTTTCACAGAGAGTACATTTATTTAGTTTAAAATATCTTCCTATGCTTTGGACACACACACGCACAAACAAGGATTCCATGTTTTATGGGGACATTGCATAGACTGCTGTTTTAAACTAAAACAAATATATCATTCTGTATTATTTATAAGCTTGTTTCTTCATGGGGACCAAAAAATGTCCCCAGAGCCAAAATGTATAATTATTACTATACTATTTGGTCCCCCATAACATACAGGGAATACCAGGACCACACACACACAAACACATGCAACATTACTGGGTGAAATGGCCCAATGATTTTCCCTCTCAGCCTATATTTAGCTAACATTGTTTTAGAAAGTTCCTCCATGAACTGATGTCATTGCTCACTGTTGTTTGAAACATTATGAATAACATTCCCATGAACTAAGCCAAATAAAATCAATTAATAAAATAAATCCACTGAAAAATTGATATAATATTGTGCTGATGTAATAGTAGATTACATTTCTGCCATTTGCTTTAAATACAAAGAACACGATACTACATAACATTAAAAAAGGTAACACTTTCATTTAGATTTTTATTTAATACTAATTTTGGTACATTTTCATTTGTGACATGTCATAAAGAGAATAAGCACCTGCACATCAATACAACTGAAAAAAAAAACGTAATTTTCTCAGAGCTTTTTTAGAGTATAAGAGTTCATAAGCCATGAGCCTACTGAGAAATCAATGCTTGTCACTTTGCAAATGTGTGCATAAGGATTTATGTGTGCTTCCAGAGTATTCATTAAACTTATATTGTACACCTGCAGCCATTAAAAGCTTTCCCTGGTTCTTTGAGGTTTGCATGGGCTGTGTTTCAGTACACTAGCATGCTAATCCATCTTGGTTTAGGAGAGAATGATGATGGACATAAATAAAACCAGCAGTCTCCTGCTTTGCAAGCTTCTGACTAATGCACGTTTCCCTGAATAGGGAATCAAAGGAAACAAACCAGGAATGTGCTCGGTCGCCACGGTGACAGGCTGTCAAGACAACGGCTCCTTCTGTGACTTTGCCTCTCTCTGATGCGGCACACAAAGCTGCTCTTACAAGAACAGATGCAGCCAAAAGACTTTTAACTTCTTATGACCTGCTTTCGGCATATTATTTCTGTAATTTATAAAAATAATTCAGTATTCCAATCTGGAACAAACATGAAAAAAGTAATTAATTCAAAAGTGCACAATGACTTAAAATATGATCTGTGTTCCAGCGAAAAAAATAAGTGCTTTTCCCAAAAGCATCGATAAGCCAACCATGGTTACAAGTTCCATAATTTCCCAAAATTATAGTACCAACAAACATTAACAAACTGAAATTAAAACTTATGCTAGCTTAACTACAGCTCTTGAGCTGTGCAAGCATAGTTTCTTATTAAAATCGTAGACTTAAAAAAAGATCATGTTGTTGGGCACAATGACCAAGCTAACATTCAAGATATATACACTGACCAAAAGGATTATTAGGAACACCTGTTTCTCATTAATGCATATCGAGTGTAAATGTAGGGAGCGCGGGGCACAACCTAACGCGGGTAAAATGTAACACGACCGTTTACATAGTTCGTCAGGATCAAGCAGGTTGTCGTTCCGCTATTTTCTCTTGCTGCCAGAAGACGGTCTCCCGAATTTGAGGAAAGTTTTAATTATATTTCGTGAATATACTGGACAAAGAGTGTTTTGACACCTTGAAAGTAATTTTTTTCATCATAGGGTTTTTTTTTTTTTTTTCGGTTTCTGAGTTGGGTGTATACATTTCCAAATCTAACTTTATATTGCCTTAATCACTGTACTGTTGGCTCAAACATAGCACCGTTTTGAAACATGTCAGCAATTCCTAGCGACTGTTAGCTAGGCTTAAAATATGTAATACACAGCGGGTTGGTTGTAACAGAGTGTTACAACTAAGCTGCCAAGTGTACAATGAGAATCAAATGAAAACGGAGCCACAAAACTTTTCAGGTTTGAGTATATATATTTCTACATTTAACATTGTTAGACTTTCACAAACGATGTTGGAATTTAAAATGTTTAAAATTAAGTGTACTATGAATGATAACTTGTTTATTTATTAAAAATACGGCCTGTTATTAATGCAATAAACCCTTTAAATTTTTATTTTAAGCTCATTTGTATTATTATTACTCTTATTATTATTAATAATAATATTTGTACATGCAGCTGCCACACACAAATCTAATTTAATTGCAATTACAATATTTATAATTTTATTTATTATTATTTATTGCAAAAACTATATAACCTTTTTCTATGTCTCTATCCATGATATAGAAGGATGATTGGATGAAGGATGGATGGATGGATATCTGTCTATACAGATGCACAAACAATAAACTATACAAATAAAATAGTACTGAATTATGTGTGTTACACACAAGTGTTGCAACTAACCCCTCTGTCTGTTACAATTAACCCCAGATATGGGTAAGTTGTAACATTTGCACTTGTCACTTTCAGTGCAACTGTTACGAAAATGGTAGGTCCTGAAAAAAACTTTAAGTGGTCATTTGTAGCAGAGATGTGTATGTTGCTTGTGTAAAAAAAGTATTAATCTAACCAAATTTTGTTTTTAATTGAGTCAAAACCAAAACGCGTTCAGGTTGTGCCCCGCTCTCCCCTATGTTGTATGAGGGAACCTGCCATGAATAAAATATCAAATAAAGCAAAACAACAGGGAACCAAAACTGTAAAGTAGTCCTCAGTTTGATACAGCAGCATGTGAGAAAACCGATGCTGTGGAGAAAGCTGCTGACCAACTTAAATGCATGTAAATAGGAGTAAAATGTATGCCAAGTTAAAAACTAACAGCTTTCTGTTGTTTATGTAAATTACCTAACAATGTAAAGCACAATAATTGCAATCTGGAAACTATTAGCAGAAATGATTACTCCACCTGCAAGTGAAGTCAATAATAACAGTGCTATATTGTTGAACTAACGCATTTCAAACGACAGAGGTGCGACTAGTGATTTAGTTTCTACAGTGATGCATTCTACTAAGCAATGTGTAACATCATTGCATGGGACACACACCCAGATCTGGAACAATATGAGGGTGAGTAAATAATTGCAAACAATTATTTATTTTAGCATGTGTGTGTCATCAAACTCTGGATGTTTATGAGTCAACTGAGAGAATGTCTATAACAATCCATATAACCTCAAATAAGACCCCCAAGAGCAAATTGCCGGACATAAGTCAGGAGTGAAAAAGGAGGCTAAATTATTAATATCCTCAGAACTAATCTCTTTAAACCAATATATTACTTCTTTCCAAAGAAACATTTCTCCTATGGTTTATGAGTCAGTGCATGCATGTTCCAAACCACAGTGTGAGATGCCATAATACTGAAATGATCTGTGTTTTTGTCTGTTGAACAAGTTAAACGCCACGCAGGAAAACTTTAGCGCCCAGCCTCACATACTGTAACTGAAGTGTAATATCTTCTCTCTTTCTCTTACTCCCACACACTCACACACCTCAAATCCCATCTATAATGTCCCTGTCTTTAATCTTATGTGGAAACACACAAAGAAACACTGTTTCAATTGGTGACGGCGCCATCTCTGAGCATTGTGGGATGGCAAAATACATGATAGAATTTGATAGAGACCCAATAACCTTTGGATGTGAAGGCCAGGTCAGAGATGGATTACCAGCAGAGTTTTTTCTTCATCCACATCCTTTCCCAAACACATACAGAGAGTGTTCTATAGCTTTAAAAGCACTTTTGTCTGTCTTTACTAAATTATTATTTTTCTTTCTCAGCACAATTTTGTCAAAAAACGTGCCCCGACTGAGCAGTACAGTTAAGAGTACAGTGCTGAAATGTGTGTGATGGTGGTACTGTGTTCTGATTGGCCGTGGCAATGACACCAACTGATGTGTGTTATTACGTTCTGTCACTTTGAAGGCCAAACAATCACACAGGAGTCTAGGTATAAATCCGTATGGACCCTGACTAAAGTTGGTGTATGGAAACTGTTCTCAATGGAGGTTTTCTTTGGACTATTCATTTTGTGCATGAACACACACACCCACCCCCACACACACACGATTAGGTCAGACTTGTGGCTTGTCAGAGATTGGATTCTAGCAACCAACAAAAGAGGCTTAAAGCTCTCTCAACGTGAAATAGATCTAATGCCCCATAAAAGACAGCATATTCAGTTCCATTTATTGCAGGTTTTTTTTTTTTTTCATTTAAATCTTCTGGCTACTTATTTTCCTCCTCCCTTAGCAGACAACTTTACAAAAGAATGGCTTTTAAATGAAGCAGAGGAAGATTTAGCTAAGTCCCACCATCATAGACTATCAAGAGAGACTGCTGACCTTTACCTTTCACTCCCTCTCTCTACTCATTACTCGTGTTAGACATGTGCACCCTTCTGTGTACCGCTCTCCTCCTATTATAATCTATTTCTCACACTGTCATTCCGTGCCTTTGTATGTATATAGGCTGCCTAAGGAATCGAAACTTGATGGCCCAGAAAGTCATTGAAGAAAATGTTTAAATATTCCATGTGACTACAGTGCTCCAACTATAAGTTTATCAAGCGACGAGAATGCTTTTTGTGCGAAAAAACAAACAAAAATAACGACTTTATTCAACTATTCCTTTTCTTCTTTGTAGGCCTGAGATGAGGGTTCAAGAGATTTCCACGACACATGCGTGAGAACTGAACTGAAGACGTTGAAGGAGATCGCAATTCTCGCGCATGCGTCGTAAAAATCTCTTGAATTCATGGATCACTGATTGCTTTGTATTTGGACCTAGAGACTGTTATAAAGCATATCGTCGCTGCCCGATGAAACTCACGTATGTCCAAAACGGTTACTTTTCAGGAAGTGAAAAAACAAACAAACACGTAATTTCAAAAGCAGCTGAACGTCAGCGTTGTCATGCTTGGTACAGCATATTTAAATGTAACCATATTCTTGTCAGTGTCATGATATAATCCACATTTGACCCAAAATCGAGTTTAAATGGACATACGTGCAGATTGTACAGTAACGGTGGTCAGATACACGTTCTTTCGATCATTAATTAGAATGACCAAATCACGTTTCAAATTGAAAGATGAATAGGCTACGCTCAGTTTATTAAATAGCCTTTGTCTCAGTTTATCAAATATGCTCAGTTTATTAAATGCCTCTTGCAAACTATGAAGAGACAATGAATCAATACACTGGCATGGCGATGCTAGACAGATACTTTGTTTACACAATCCTACCGTAATTTTGTCACTCCTCTCCACTATGTCTGGCATCAGGGGGAAGCGTTTACCTTGATAAATTTAGGCCTACTGTAAAGGAAAGTCTTGAGAACAGTGGTCAAAAACAAAAGTTTGATGATACTTTACCTCACAGTGTTATTTGCCAATCTAATGCTGAGCTTTCAGAGACGCTTAAGATGAAACTTCACAAGATCGGCGAGATGCCTCCACAGGGCGGGGACATACACTGCGTGATTGACAGCTTTGACAGCAAATGGAAATACGTGGAAATCAGATGACATGATTTCACAACTTTCATTGGTCATTTAGATAATGTGAAGCACGCTGTATACGGAAATGAACCTGGACATTCTATCCGTCAAAAATCTAAATCGGCAAAATGGACATATGCGATTTCCATCGGACAGCGACGATATATGAGTTTAGTGATATTATTAATAAAAATAATTTGTAATTTTATTGTTATTAGTGTCATTAAATATTTTTGTTAACATATTGTTGGACACAAAACTACATTTTGACAAACAAATATGCCATTTTTGCCATGGCTTAAACAACAACTGTATAAGATTCTTAATGTGTCTTTATTAACAAGGACACTTGACAATTTGTTTAAAACATCAGTTTGCAATTAAATGTTGATATAGTTTGTTTAAAAAAGACAATTTTCATTGAGTTGGCCTAGTCTTCAATCCTCATATGTGCGTGTTAGATCTACAAGTGTGGTGATGTTGTAATGCAATTAGAAAAGGCAAATTGATTGTAGTCCTAGAATTATTTATAACAATAATAACCTTAACAGATGAGCTAATTATCATCTTATGATCAAGACATCAGCCATGGCGATTCTTGACTATGTCGATGCACGATTACTCAGTATAGGGTACTGTCTTTTCCATAAATAATGATGGCCATATATTTCAATGTACAATAATATATATATATATATATATATATATATATATATATATATATATATATATATGTGTGTGTGTGTGTGTGTGTGTGTGTGTGTGTATATATATATATATATATATATATATATATATATAGAGATATAATCGTTTAAGACATTTTATTCAACTGCACTGACAAGTATCTAGTATTTAGTGATTTATGCCCAAGTTTTACTAAGTTTTTTTTTTTTTTACTTTCATAGTGTCATAGTTCATAGTTTTATTTCCTCTATTCTTATCAACACATTCCAGTCTTTTCAACTCTTGCTTTCACTATTTTCATTGTTCATTGTGTACAGTGTTCCACTTATTTGCAAGTTAGCAACCTCATCAAATCTCTGTTTTGCTCAAAAAAGTGAAAATGATAGGCTAAATGTACACACAAAAAACATTGCTTTGCAGTCCATTTGGGCAAGATTGGACAGTGAGAGAAAGCATATGGCAATTTTTGAGCTCAGACTCAGGCCATATGCTGATAGGTTAAAAGCTATGACTGCACAGAGCATGTATACCAGTCAGCACAGTGAACCACAGTGATCCATAACCCTCATTAAGAGAGGGTGTAATCTCGCCAACATTACCTCACTGTCTTTTGTCCACTGAAGGACGTCCTAGCAGGGAAGAGGGTCAGATTTCAGTGGCACGGCACTTTAGACATGTTCTCCCAGGGGAAATTGAGCCTGGGTCAATGGGGTACAGTCAGCCCTTCTGTGGACGCCAGTCAGCCCTATAGGAAAAGGGACCAGGAAATATTAGACAACTAGAGACTAGATGTTGAGGAAGTGTAACCATGAGGGCCGTTTAAGTAACTCAGGGGACAGACGGGGGTAATCCAAGAGACAAATCAGATTGGCATAGGTTTATGAATTTGCTGGGATATTTCTCAACATCTTCAGACTTTTTTGAGAAATGTTTTTAAGGCAGATAATAAAAACTGAAATATAATTCATTATTAAACAAACAATTCTCTGCCCAGATCCCAGTGTCACGTTTCTACAACAAATCCATTTAGTTAGATCATCAGAGTGATTGATGCTCACTATATGTGTTTTGTACTTCTTAGATAAGATCAGTACACTGTCTTCTTGTTTGTACCTATCTCTTTCTCACTCTCTGTCAATCTATTCACTGTGATGTAAACAATGTCCTCTTAGTCTCTTGGGAGAAATGATACAAAATCATTCAGCCAGCTGACTTTTTTTTTTTATTTTATTTTTTTTTTTTTAAGTGATCATTGTGTTGTAATGCGAGATAATAGGATTTAGTTATTGTTGTTCATACGAAGACTCAACACTTGTCAGGTCATCTATGAAGCCATTTATAAAAATGTCAGTCAGGCCATATTTCTCAGAAAACAGGAGGGAAAAAAGCACAAAGGTCAAACGTCAGGAGGGACAACAGAGAAAGTGTTTTCCAGATGCGATTGATGATCAGTGTACAGCCAGAGGATGACACAAACATACACACGCACACAGAACCAGGGATAACAGTTTTAATATATATATATATATATATATATTAAAACAAACTTTATCTGAAAACAAAATGGAAAATAATTCTGCAACAATTCTAAAATCTACAACATATCAGTATCTAAATAATATTACGTAAAGACAGTTGACAGTTTTTACAATGTAATAAAAAGGGAAGAAAGAGATGAGGGGAAAAAAGGGATTGAATCAAATCAGAGCCCATGCAACATTAACCCATTTAATCCATCTAAGCTAGACATGATTTAATGGACTGTATCTTTGACCCCACTTAGAATGACCATTAAGAGTGGTACATCATGTCAGAGAGTTCATATACTTCAGGACTATTGGTGTTATCGTTGATTAATCTGTAATCTAAAGAAACGCATAAGATGACTGATATACCATAACACCTCTGTCTCACTCACTGTGGGTATTAACTAAGCCTTTATTTCTGGAAGAGCTGATGGAAGCGTCGTTAAATATCTTATTGTGAACAATTAATCTATGCAGGTTTCATTTTTATAAAATGTTTTGACCTCAAAATGTTTAATCAAAATGTCAAAACCGGAACTATGGAATACGACACTGCTTTCTGGTGATGTATCCAGGACTCCTCCAATCATTTAGTCCACTTAAATCCTGCTTTTGCCCACCTGCCTCCACTTTTGAGTGCAACAGCCACATCTTAAAATCCAATCAACAAAAGGCGAGTCAATACATTCTTTTAAAAATCTGGTATATTTGGATATACTATGAAAAAAGTGCTATAAAAACCTGCCTTCAAGATGACAGGTTGCATCTGGCCAATTTATACCGCAGTACAGGACAGAAAAAAACTGTGAGCTTTAAATATTTTGAGGCACACAAATTGATTTATATGTGATGTATCAATTTTTTTATTTTTTTTATAATGATGGGCCATGGGCTCATGTACTCAAGCACACACTCTTAGAAGTGTGAGTGGGGAAAGTTGTGCACAGTTTTCCGGTAACACTTTAGAATAATGGTCCATAGTTAACAAGTAGCTATGCAGGAAGTAATAGGTAGTACTGCATTAACACTGAAGTTAATCTATAACTACTACTCTAACTAATATGGAAGCAATATTAACTAAGCATTAAGTAATAGGTAATTTAGTACAAAGGTAGTTCCTTGGTAGGTATTTGATTATTACTAAAGAAATATATCCTCATTGAGAACTACTTGTGAACTAAGAAATAATAACCAATTAATTACTAATCACAAAAGTAACATGTCTAAAAAGTGAACAATTGTGGGGGCTTTACTCTTAACACATGGTCATAACATTTCAGAAGCGTGTGCCTCAAATGGGTGGAAACAAGTTTATGAATATTATATCCCCCCAAATACATTAGCTAGGTTGAGATTGTGACTACTACTCTTGCCAGGATGGATGCATGTTCTCTGTTTATTTCAAACTTAAACATAAAATAATACTAATAATGACAGTTTTTAAAAATAAACCTTAAATAATTAGGAAGTGATGCTGACACTCTCATGATTGGATTAGTTCACTATTATGAGCTCTATTGAGTGTCAGTCACATATATCTCAGACTCCTAAGACCTATAGCTTTATGTTACAGCAGCTGACTGAGGAGGACTTCTCTTTAGGATATGAATATAAACATTGATGTTCACTTGTCAAAAACTATTTGCATCTTTAATGAAGAAATTGGCTGCATTTATGTTACGATAAGCGCAAAACCACATCTTCCAGATTACAGTGCTTGTTAGAATATTAGTGCCTCACAGAACCTGTACAGTATGTGTAAAATTTAAAATTAAATAACTTGTTTTATTTGTGAAAAACATGTTAACTCCTCAATAACTACTTAAGCGTTACCTTGTCATCCCGCAGGAACTACTAGTGATGTGGCCCATTATTTTAAAGTGAAAAACATGTTAACTCCTAACTAACAGCGTTACCTTGTCATCCCGCAATGTTTACATAAGGTAACGCTTGTAGTTAATGAGGAGTTAACATGTTTTTCACTTTAAAATAATGGACCACATCACTAGTAGTTCCTGCGGGATGACAATGTATTTAAGGTTTATTTTTAAAAACTGTCATTATTAGTATTATTTTATGTTTAAGTTTGAAATAAACAGAGAACATGCGTCCATCCTGGCAAGAGTAGTAGTCACAATCTCAACCTAGCTAATGTATTTGGGGGGATATAATATTCATAAACTTGTTACCACCCCATTTGAGGCACACGCTTCTGAAATGTTATGACCATGTGTTAAGAGTAAAGCCCCCACAATTGTTCACTTTTTAGGCATGTTACTTTTGTGATTAGTAATTAATTGGTTATTATTTCTTAGTTCACAAGTAGTTCTCAATGAGGATATATTTCTTTAGTAATAATCAAATACCTACCAAGGAACTACCTTTGTACTAAATTACCTATTACTTAATGCTTAGTTAATATTGCTTCCATATTAGTTAATAGTATTAACTTCGGTGTTAATGCAGTACTACCTATTACTTCCTGCATAGCTACTTGTTAACTACGGACCATTATTTTAAAGTGTTACCGTTTTTCCTTTATGATAGGCAGGCTTTAACATAGCAAACTCATTAGACACACACACACGCACACGCACACACACACACACTAGTACCACACAAAGACAAATCATGTTATCGATGAAGTTAAATGAAGTGTTTTTGCTCTCTCTATTCAAGTTCACACAGGGAAAAAATGACAATCAGAATATTTCGCATGCACAGTCTATATTCCAAGCTGTTCTTTTTTTCTTGATCCAGGAGACTCACATTTATACAACCGTCATTTTTGAATGTGCATCAAGGTTTGACATCTCTTCTATTATACATGGTTATTAAACCATAACATCAACAACACATGCCACTATAAAATGACAACCGGCCTGCAAGGCAACAAATTTTATATTGATTTCCATTCAAAATTCACAGACTCTTAAGTTTACGAGTGATATTCCAAGAGCTCGTGTTACTCTCGTTGCTGACATAAACCTTTTAAAATTACACTGTGAAAAAAAGCAAAAAAGCAACGAAAAAAACAAAAACACCTGCATAAACAACAGGAGAGACAGCAGTAAAACATTTCCCTGGTAGATAGATGTGATTGGATTTGCTTGCAGACAGCAAGAATTTGGAATAGTATTCAATTTGAATCCATATTTGTTAAATTACAGTCTAAAATGGCTGATTAATGGTGAGACAGACAGGGAAAGAGTGAGTGTCATTTCTCATTATGTTTAAGCAGTGTTTGACTGGTTACACCCTTATAAGGAATAGATGATTTTTTAAATACTATGATTTTTGGATATGATTATATATGCAGGGACATAGAACATGCAGCCACACCAACAAGTTAGACTGAATCAAATTAGTTCAAGTTGGAAGTGGAATTGACCAAACTTTAGAATAGAAAGATATAACCAATGATTACTGAATTGCAGAATCCAGTCATAAAAAATATGCACAACATTAGGCAAAATTTGGATGAATAAATCAAAAGTAGGCCTCTAAACTTAATTTGATAACATAAAAAAAAGATTAAAGCTGCAGTAATAGAAGAGATAGGTTAATGGATTATTTGGGTTAATAAAATGTTCCGGTTTCAAAGCGATAAGCTAGTAATAATGTTTTTAATTCCAGTGATATGGTGGACTTCCACAGGAAATCTGAGCATGTCTTTGCATCATTACGTCACATGTGTACACACAAAAAAGGTGTCTAGGCTAGTATTTCATGTGAGGATGTTGAGAGGTTGAGAATTTATAGCCTTTTCTGACACCACTTAATTAAACTTATCAATTTGATGGCGGATCCGAAAGGTTCAAACGACAATCACCAGTGAGAACAGATTCACCCGCTGTAAAGAGACTGCAACCGGCTCATGTGAAAACAGCCCGTTCTCATCCCAAAGCGCCATATACAAACGCTTTTGCAAAAGCGTAAATATACAACGCACAGGGTACCCTTTAGCGCCAAATGAGACGTAAAAATAAAGCGGGCAGAAGGCGCCTCCTAGTGGCCTAACCCTACCCCAACCCCATACCTAAACTTAACCGTCTCATTTGGCGCTAAAGGGTACCCTGTGCGTTGTATATTTACGCTTTTGCAAAAGTGTCAAAATATGGCGCCTTGGGATGAGAATGCGTTGGTGAAAACAAGGATACATATCGGAAGGACATTACATGTAGTCACGCAATGCTGACGTTGTTAACATTGAAAACAAAGTATAATTTGCCTGGTTTTGTGTAATATGATAAGTGATTTTTAGCTTTAATCAGCGTGATTTACTGCAATGTTAGAACCAGAACAAAAGTGGATGTTTCTTATTAGTTCAGATTACATTTTTGCTGTGAAAATTCTTATGTTAGTCACACTTCCAAAAATAATAATCTGTGATTCTGAATGCCAGTATCCACAGAGGCACGGTGACTGACGGCCTCACACTCTCCTCAAACATTGTGTTCATCCACGCTGTGCCGTGTTGAAGTACAACTCTAAGTACAATAACTGCAATTGCAGATTTCGAACAGCCGATGGCGACAAAGAGGGAAAACTGCGTTCTGCAGCTTTAAATAAACTGTTAAAGTCTAATGCATTAATTTGACCACAATTACCGCTATGTTTGATGATAAATCTCATTTCAAACTCTATCCAGAACAATTACAACACAGAATACAACTTTTTGTAGAGCACACAATTATTGTTAAAAAAATAAAGAAAAAAAAAATAAAATTAGTTTAATAAGTTGTTATTATTAAAATTCAAATAAATCAATAAATATAATGGAAACAGAAAACACAGAATTCATAGGGACATATATAAAGGAGTTCATATTTAAGGTTGTTGTTATAATACTACTAATAATAATAATGGATTTATTCATTCATAAATGGAAGTGCTTAACTTTAGTTATGCAAACTATATTATGCATTTATTCAATAAAGTATTATTATTACCATCATTGTTGTTATTTTTATTATTATCTGGATTTATATATTCTCTAAACTGCTTGTCTTGTGTGAAGTCAGGGGATTCTTGGAGCTTTTATTATTATTGATATTGTTATTATTATTATTAATAATATAATTTATAGAATAAAAATTCAGAAATTGGCAATTATTTACATTTGAAATTCAGCTAACTCAAATCTGAGGGGCTATACATTTTAATGAGTACATGACAGCTTCTTTACAGGTGGAATCTGTGACAAAGATACAAAAGGAAAGAGAGTTTTTTTACTAAATGTAATCGTGTAATCACAATGTTGACGGTGATGTTGTGGGTGGCCTGTCTCTCTATCCCACCTCAGATGGAAGCGGTGGTCTGAAAGCATTCCTGTCCATCAGCACAATCTAACACGATTGACTCAGCTCTGCTCCCACTGCCTTCCTGCTCATGTTGAGACAGCACTAACTCTCTCACACCCACACTAAACACACACACATATGCAGACCCTCGCAAATCAGCTTCTTTTACCCCATGCTCTTCCTTTCTCCCTCTTTGACAGACACACACATAATCACTTCTCCTAATAGTATGTCCCACAGGCCCTGAGCTACCATTTGGTGTACGACTCGATTGCTCCCCGAGTGATTTCACAGCCGCCGGGCTCTGGTGCTATGAGCTCAGACAGGAAATGCTGCTGGTTGCTTATTTTGGCCCTTGCCTTGGAAGGCAGGTGCAGACTAATAGGAGCTAATGGACTCGCTATTGTGCCACTTCCTGTCAGAGCATTCCCCAGGAGAGCAGGTCGGGGAACTCATCTGCAGGGTGTTTGGGTCTCTGATAAAGGAAGTGAGCTCAAGGCCACTAAGGCACTGCAGATAACACGCTTCCAGGCCAAATTTGAAACACACGGAAAAAAGCATGCAGACAAACACTGTTCACACTTATTAAACTAGGCAACAGTTTGACAGTTAATATACAGCAGTCACACACACAGACACATTGAATGTTTAATTAACAAACCCCAACTGCCAGCTCATGGGAAAATAAATAAATAAATAATAAACCTAAAACAATGAAAATGACACATTTTTTCCATGTGACAAGCTGAAACAACCTCATTTGCTATAAATAGTGATGTCCTATTTTTAGGAATCTGAAATGCATGACATCACAGTAAAGGATTATACTTTCTGGGTGGGTGGTTTAGCAAAAGTCCCATTTGAGATCATTGTAGCCCAAAAAGCAATTACAACACCAGCCGCAGTGTAGAAAATCTAAACACCAGAGGGAGCCCATTTTTTCTTCCTACAAGGCCAAGTGTTTCTAATACAAGTACTGTAATGCAGTGGGTGCATTCGTGATTTTTTAAAAAAGAAAAAAGAAAAGAGGAAATTGAAACAATGCACATTCAAACATAATAAAAAGCACATTTTCACTGAGAATCAAACTCAATTCTTCCCTCTTTGCTGATGTGATTACGGAGTTAACAGCGCGAAGATGGACCAGTCGGAGCCTTTAAAATGCTCTTCAGGGTTCTATTATGTCGACCGAGGAGCGGACACTGCACTTCATCAAGGACTGGAAGAGTGAAGTGGCAGGAGGCACATCAGTTAGACAATAGATGAACCCGCTCCATTTCAGCTGAAATAATCTCTCTTTACACACAGCTTGCCACAACTGCCTTAAGAGAAATAGCGACCATATTCAGAGTCAAAGGATTTGTTGTCTGGACTAGAAGCGGTCGGGAAGCCTACTGTGAAATTCTAGGGCTGCCTTCTGTGAGAAGAAGCAAGTAACTTTCATTCTGGATGTGAATATCTGTTATTTCAAACCAACAGTTCCACGGCATGATAGTATCACATGGTTGCCCTTGTGTTGAAACAATGAGTTGTTTAAGGAGTCAAATACTTGCACAATAGTTCAATACCTACTAACGCCTTTCTGTTTACAAAGTCAATTGGAGGTGAGTACAGAAACACAGCAGCTGCCATTGTGTCCTATTGGTGAGCGCTATAAACTGCTCTCATGAAAAACACTGCGTTTGCACCTGGGAATAATACTGGTCATCTTGGGATAACGCCGCATAAACTCTGTATGCACTCCAAAAATGGTGGGCCCAGCACAGCAGCGCAGTCTCATCCCAATTCGTCATGTGACTGACGGTTTTGGGACGTCTTTTCGACCATTCGTTAATATGCGACTTTTTAGGGCCCCCTTAAACGTCGGTAGATGACGTTATGGGATCCTAGAGTCTACCCAGACCTAAACCCAACTTTGTCACCTAACTGACGTTGAAGGTAAAGCGTTCAGTTGTATGACGAACCCAGGATCGTCATCTACCGACGTTTAAGGGGCCCTGAAAAGTCGTATATTGAAATGGTCAAAAGACGTCCCAAAATGTCAGTTATATGACGAATTGGGATGAGACTCTGTGTTAAGCACAGATGCTTTGATTCCTCCAGAAGATGAATAGCCTAACTGTTAGCGAAACATGGGCATTAAATTACTGTGCAAGTAAGTTGTTATTATACAAACTAAAGGTTTTTTTTTATGT
Source organism: Hybognathus amarus (assembly GCA_030378365.1). Lineage (NCBI taxonomy): Eukaryota > Metazoa > Chordata > Actinopteri > Cypriniformes > Leuciscidae > Hybognathus > Hybognathus amarus. Next base: position 172,236 of record JAQIUQ010000611.1, read on the forward strand.
GCGTAGATTTAAACATGAAAATCTTTAGAGGCTTTGTTCACCACAAACCTTATTTCAGGCGATTTAGCAAAAAGCAGTTCAAAAAATCCCATTGACTTTAGAGCGAGGGAACCGGTAGTACTAAATGCTTACTCACTTCCGCGTTTTGGCCTACAGAGTGACATCGTAACTTCGGCTCTCTATGGGTCCCATCAACTGTTTGGTTACCAACATTCTTTAATGATATATTTTTTTGTGTGTGTGTGTGTGTGTGTGCGTGTGTGTGTGTGTAAATGATGACATAATTATTTTTTTTTGGGGTGAACTATCCCTTTAAGACTCAAAATACTTTTTGAGGGGCCCTTAAACTGTATGTTTCCTTCAGTAGGCAGCAGGAATCTGCACATCAATGTAAATCTCAAGCTGTATTTCACAGGTTGTTTAAATGCAGGACATTCACCTTCTTGAAAGATTGAACACATAATGAGTAACGGGCATAAAATATTTCCTCTCTTCCCACAGCGGCTCAGAGGGCAAAGACCAAGCCGTAGAAAAGCGAGACACTGATTATGTTAGACAGAGGGGTTTGAAAATCAACCTAAGCGTGGGAGGATTATGTTGATTTGACCTGTCCTTCCACCCTGGGAGGGGGAATAGAAGTAAAAAGTAAAAAGAAATGAGGTTGCCATGGTAACAGTGAATCTGAATACGAGAGTGTCTTTATTGAAAGTGACATATTAATAAACTGTAACCTCCCAAGGGCCAGTGATATCAGGCTTCAATTAAGTTTTCTCTCCCTCTTTTGCGCTCTCTGGTCAGATATTGCGTTCATTTTGCCTGGCTTTCTGTTCCACATCTTTGCCTCCAGTCTGCGTACGTACATTTAATAAGTGCATCGGAGGTGGCGGTCCTCAGACACTTGACATTAGATGGGAAACGCACCAGCTGTTTACCAATTGGCTTGATGAAGTTATTTCGACGGCAGGTTGCGGAGCCAGGGGATGCTACAGATCTACTGTCATTTCCACCTCTAAGGAGAAACGAGAAGGAGGTAGAATACAAAATGATGTGGTCTACACTTAGAGAACAAGAAAGACAAAAAGAAGAGTGGGATTGAGTGCAAGATGCTTCGGACATGTGGCCTCAGCGGCTCAAGCGCTCATAATGAAATTTTGTGTTTGAATCGGACAATAATCGGATTTCGCAATTTCTTTAAAACAATATCTTGTTACTGTCCTCCATAAAGCAGCAGAGCCTGATTCCACCAAGTTCTACATGTTCCTGGATCAACATCTTTGTTGATCCTTGAACAACATTCCAAACAACCAATCAGATTTGAGGGACAAGTTTACAGTTAATGCCAAGTTTAGGCTTGCAATCAGGGTTAGGGGTTTCTGCACCATTCTTATTCACCTATCATTTCCCTCGGATTTTAGGGATAACTTACGGTTAAGGCAAGGTTTAGAGGTAGGCATAAAACAACATTTTCAGACAGGAACGCTTTATCCAGGATCAACAAAATATGTTGACCTAGGAACGCATCTAACTTGGCATGCTATATAGCAAAAAGACACACAATAAAACAAAAGTCAGGTTTAGCTGGTTTGCATGTCCAACATTTAGCGCCTCTCCAGGTATTATGTACATCTTGAAATAAAATAAAAAGTTTTAACTATTTAAACCAGTTTTGGTGATCTGAAAAATACACCTTTTTATGAATGCTTCGATGCACAAGAGCAAAAAATATATATATTTATAGTTATTTACAGGTATCTAAAGTTTGGATGGGACAAGTAGAGAGAGAGATAAAATGAGAAATATGAAAGGTGAGCTTAAATGAAAAAGAAAGAGAGAAGACAGGGCCCATAAAAGTGGATTGATCGACCAATGCACCAATCTTTTCACCCTCGATATGATCTGTGCTGCTTTATGGCATATTACCTTCAGCAGAGTTTCAATAGAAAGGCTCATATAGAGACATAGAGCACTGTCTCCGCTGCATCCATTACTCAGTATGGAGAGATAATCAGACAAACTGTAATAAGGAGTCATTAAATGCCAGGAAAGGAAACTAAATCTCAAGAGATGGAGCCAATGGGGCTGATGGGCTCCAGTGCTCTGTTGAGATCTGGATGCAATGGGCTCCTCACCGCACACATGTGCAAATCACTCTAATAAACCATGATTACAGCACTGATTTAGACCCGAGATTTACGGCTCTCTTGTAAAATTTCCTGGCCTTGAGTACAGCATCTCAACCTCTCCTGCCTGAGGTGACTGCAATATAGCGTGTCCTTGTTGATAGTGGACTCTCTCATCGAGTTCCTTAGAAAAGAGAACAACGTGTTTTTTTGTTGTTGTTTTTTTGCACTAGGTCAATTTTCTTAAAATAGGACAGGGACAGGGTTGCCTTTTTAATAAATATAATTAACAGTACAGAAAAATAGTAAACAAACAAAAATAGAGTAAACAACTCATTACCAAGGCTCCCCTTTTATCGTATGATGAAATAAACTGAAACTTTAGAAGGCTTAAAACTGATCTGTCATTGATGCAATATTAGAAAACATTCAACAGGGTTAAATTAAAGCTGCAATGGTCATGGCACCTGCGGCATTATGGATTTGGATGTGTTGGCTAATGGTCCAAAAAGAAAGTGAATATTAACTTTTGTTTTATTTTATACAGCAATAATGGGTAACACTTTAGAATATCGTTCCTTCGTTAATAAATAACTACACAATAACCAATAAGTAACGCAATATTTTAACAATCTAGTAACTATTATTAACTAACAAGAAACTCTGATTAACAAACTAATAATAGCGCACAGATGAAAGTGTTAGTTCACTATTAACTAATCAATAACTACTATTTTTTAATACTTCCCAGAGAACTACTGAAAAAGTTTATTACAGTTTTCTCCATTGGTTTGGCTCATTTTCTAGAAATTACATTCTCATAACTCTAAGATCATTTGGCAAAACAGTCTTACAGTTCGGCACAATACAGCTCACTTGCAAAAGATCATACCTTTCCCCAAAACAGTTCACTCATGCTACAAAACTAAATTCCTTTCTCATATAAAGAGTCAGTGCCACCAAAATGGAAAAGATCCTTCTCAATTGCTTTGGCTCATTTCATGTATGAAAGTTACTTTATGTGTGTGAATAATAATGATGATTCCTTGGCAATATTAGTGCAATGTGTGATGTCAAATCTTGGAGGCTACTCTTAAAAACAGTACATTAACCATTGTCAATGAAGGACTGGGCTAAGACTTGAAAGGTGGACATGAGGGATATTTCAATGGTCCTCTGCCATAGTGACAAAACATCTAAACATCTTGACTTGCAGTGCTGTGCTTACACAATGCCAAATGGACTAAGCATTTTGGGGGCACTGACTGGTTAAATGAGAAGGAAATTTAGTTTTGACACATGAGTGAACAGTTTTGGGAGAGGTATGAGCTTTTGCAGAGGAACCATGGTGTTGTGCCGAACCATTCACGATTATTTGGCAAAAGCACCAAGAGTGTTGAGAACGTCCGGTCTGTTTTGAGAAATGTGCCAAAGCAATTGAGAAGGATATTTTCCATGTTGGTGGCACTGACTCTTTACACGAGAAAGGAATTTAGTTTTGAAGCATGAGTGAACTGTTTTGGGAAAGGTATGATCTTTTGCAAGTGAGCTATAGTGTTGTGCCGAACTGTAAGACTGTTTTGCCAAATGATCTTGGAGTTATGAGTATGTAATTTCTGTTTCAAGAAATCAGCCAAACCAATGGAGAAAAACTGTAACTAAAAAGAAAATCTGATTATGAATTAGTAAGTAATAGTGCGCAGATTAAAGTGTTACTACATACTTCTGTGCGGGGAATTACTAATTATTTGGATCTGTATTATAAAGTGAAGATCATTGGAACTACCTAGTAATGACACAAGTGTTAAATGATCTAGTCATGGTTTGTGCATCCGTTTGAGATTTTTGGTACTTAAGTGTACTTTTAGAAAATGTCTTTAGTAACTCTTGAGTCACTACTAGTTAGTTCCCATGGTCTTCACTTTATAATACGGATCCAAATAATTAGTAATTCCCACAGAAGTATGTAGTAACACTTTCATCTAAGAGCTATTACTTACTAATTTGTTAATAATTGTTTATTTTAGTTAATAGTTACTAGATTGTTAATAAACTTTTTCAGCTCTGGGAAGTATTAAAAAAAATTGTAGTAATTGATTACTTAATAGTGAACTACCACTTTCACCTGTGCGCTATTACTTGTTCGTTAATCAGAGTTTCTTGTTTGTTAATAATATTTACTAGATTGTTAATATTGTGTTACTCATTGGTTCTTGTGTAGTTATTCATTAACGAAGGAACCATATTCTTAAGTGTTACCCAATAATGTATTAAAATGATCAGTAATTACAGTAAAGACCATTTTTAATGTTATTTATGTATTTATTTATTTTTCAAACAAATGCTGCTCTTTTAAACTTTCTATTTTTTCTATTTTTTTATCACAGTTTCCACACAAATATTAAGCAGCACAACTGTTTTCAACCTTTTTACTGTTTTTTTTTGTTCAAATAATAATTAGTCTGGTGAGCATTAAACATGAATAATAAATAAATAAATAAATAAATAAATAAATAAATAAATAAATAAATAAATAAATAAATAAAGATCGTAACAACCAGTATGGCAGTTCAAACATAAATAAATAAATAAATAATAATAATCAAAACCTGAAAACATTAAGATTGATGTCCACATTTTTTTTTCCATTACCATTCTCTTACAATGGATGGTGGTCCAGTGTTATTGTGAAAAAAACAATGACTGCAGAATTGAGCTTAATCAGATAAAAGCAGGAAGAGGGCAAATGAAAGAAAGGTAAACACTCATAGATTTCATCTCTGCTTCAGGCTGGCATGTCTATTGTTCAAGAAGAAGTGGTACACATGCAAATAGCACAGAATTCAAACTCTACACATTGTTTTGCAGATGAAAAGCCAATTTATATTTAGACATGGTCGAAATGTTTGTCAGATTGAGAGCAGTCGCCACCTCTGATTACTTGGCTTAATCCTAATATTGAGCTTCTGGCTGATTTTAGTCTTAGGGTGCATTCACATCTGTAGTTCGGTTCATTTGGTCCGGACTAAGGGCGAAAAATATGTACATTTTAAGGCGTTTTGGTTCCTTTTCACACCACACTAATTGCTCTGGTCCAAAGCAGTTGATGAGTTGATGAAAAAAAAAAATGTAGGACTAATTTATTTCGATAGTCACTTTAGACGTTCTACTATTCAGAAATAAATTTTCAATTACATGTCAACTAACTCTCATTAAAGTATTAGAATATTATAGCAGACTGTCAGTAGACTGTTATGGTTAGGTGTTATGGCTTTGGGTTAGGAGAATAAGTATTTACTTATTAGTCGCCAAGTAACTTGTAGTCAGTTGAATGTCTGTTGGGGGACCAACAAAATAAAGTGTTTGAAGATATTAACCCTCTGGGGACCAGGCTATTTGGCCTCCTTGAGATGTTCTGACATGCCCTGACATCTGTGTTTTTTTCAGCTGCTTATAAACATATTAATGGCACAGGTGAAATTACACTATATTTAGCAGAAACAGGGCAACAATAACTTATGAGCAACATGTTTGTACATGTTTGTATTTTTGAGAGAATATTGTTTATGCGTGGTTATTGTAAAAACTAAAAATGAAAGTTTCTGAAATAAGGCCACAAAACACATACTAAATGGCCTATGCGTCCACAAGACTTTTGACTAATTGATGTTGTTGCCTAGGGTTTTTTCTTCACAATGATCTGAAAATCATCCTCCTAATCGTTCACATAAAACTGTGAATTGGGTTATATTGTGAAAAACATTTTTTTTTTTTTTTTGCCAAGGCAATATGCGAATGGGCGTGAACAGGCCAGCCCCATCATGAATAATTAGGTGATTCTCACCTGAGAGACAAAGACAGCATAGAAGAAAATTTCAAATGGCACAGAGGCTTTTGCATCTAAACTATTCATATACATGTAAAATCAAAGTAGCCTATAAATGAAAGTCAAAACCCATTTTTAGTCATACCTGGAAACAAACCCTGGTCAAATAGGTTATGGGCCGTTTTGTAGAAATGTTTGGTTCAAAGTTAGAGTTTAAAACATTGAAAAGAAAATAATATGAGCAGAAACTGTCTAACTAAATAAACGTTCGTTCATACGTTCGTTCACATACCCGAATATATTTAAACACTCGTTTTGGTTTTACATAACTAATGTTATCTCTTACTAATGTTATGTAGGAGCTAAATGAATTAACGCACGCCGCGGCCTTCCTATCAGACACGCATTTGATATCAGTCTTTGCGCGTTTACTGACAACATTCAATAACGCGATTAGAATAATGACTTACTGCATCAGCTGAATCCGTGGTCCTCAAAATGAAACTGGTAACTGTGGAAATGTTTTTCCAGGATCTCCTCACTGTGCAGCAAGACGAATTGAAAGGTTAGGACGACGTTAGATCCATAATAAACTGTATGTTTTTATCGACGTGGGCGTTTTCATGGCTTGCCTTAACATTAGTGTTTGAATAGCACGCGGTCTCAGTGGGCGGGGTCACATTTACACGTCATTCGCTGTAATGAGGAGAAAGGGAAAAGACTGGCATCTCTCCCTTTTCATACAGATTACATCAAATGAGAATAGTTTATTAATAGCTTCATTTAAAAGAAGAGGATTTCAGCTTCATAAAGAGAGATCTTTCGTGTCTCAGTGACAAGTATTTAATGAGATACAGCTGATTGTTGTTTCAGAAAGATTTTTGCTAGACAGAGTGAGCTGAAAGCGCACCCATGTTTAATTGATCTATTTTACAAAAACACAAGGTTGTGATATTAATAAGAGTGTACACAAAAAAGAACACCCTCTATAGTTTATAATCATGTATTGATTGTAATGTATATGACCATTAATGACGGGTTAATGAGGAGTATTTTAAGTCTATGTTGCAGCTGTGTGGAAAAAAAACGATCAAAACGCGGGACGCGTTATGGGTCCCCAGAGCACTTAACTGTCACCGTCCCACATGTGGGACATTTGCCACTATATTTTTAAATCAATTATATCTTAGTTGATACCTTTAGTAATATTGACAAACTATATATCATTTGAAAGCTTACAATCTCTAGTTTCCATATTTAGTGACTGATTTTCTAAATATATTACAGAGGAACCATAATTTATCAATATTCAACAAGAATATTTTCATACTCATAAAGCGAGCAGACCTTTATTTTAAAATAGCAGAGAACATGAAAAATCATGAAAAAATGGTAGATACCTCAGTTTGTTTTCATGCCAAAAGTTCTAAAGATAGCATCCATACAATTATTTTGGAAAAAAAAGGACTGAAAAGTTTGAAATATCAAGAAAAAATAATGGAGGTGCCCTTATATAGGCAGTAATGGAGTCTGATTGTGCCCTAGTGAAAAAGTTTGGTACTGCGCTCAAACAAAATCTTACTGAAAGCTAATTTTTTGAGATATCAACCTAAAATTTGAAACACAACTTGTTCAGATTTTTGGCTTTGATTTTTCTGCAGTTTTAGAGTAGCCCAGGTTTTGAAAATATATATTTTATGTAAAATATAAATAATTAATATTTTTACGTTGTACATTTCCATAAACTGTTTAACTTTAACTTTCTTAATTTGTTAAGACTTCTACAAAAATCTGCCAAATGTCTTCTTTAAAACAAGACCAATCATATGTCTATATTCCAAAGCATTCTTGAATTACAACCATTTAAGTTCGAAATGTGCATTTCATGTCTATTCAGAAAAGGGGGGTGACAGTTAAGGGGTTAAACTGACAGTCTACTAATACTGTAATGACAGTTAGTTAACATGTTGTTGAAAAGTTACTTATAGTTAGAAAAATGTCTAAAGCAGACTATTGAAATAAAGTGTAACCGAATGTAGTCACAGAACAACATCCAGATCACTCGTTGGCCAGATGCGTCTTGAACATATTTCCACAACTGCACTTCGATTGGTCCGAATTAACGTGCAAAGAAAAAAAACAAAGACGAGGAAAATAAAAGTCAATCACTTTTATCAAAGTTGTTGAAAATTGAAGTTGATGATGAATCTGCGAATGTCAAATGTTGAAGTCTCAATCATTTTCTTCTTCGTTGGATGAAGGAGATATGATGAACATGCCTGGTTGGTTTGACTGTTTTAATGGCTGGAGTGCAGACTGTGGCCTGCCAGCCCTGGTCCGAAGAGGACACACAGAGAAAAGGTTGTGAGTTGCGATGGACTTCTTCTGCCCTAGGAGAAGTCGTTGTGCACTCCTGATGTTGTCCTTTTCAGTTGGTAAGGTTGCAGTTTCTGGATTGAACAGTCTGACTCCCTTTGGGAGCATGAAAGCGTGGCCAGTGGTGCTCACGGCCTGTTGGGCCTGGGCTTCCAGTGAAAGGGGGTCCAGACCCTACAGAATGTCAAACTGTGATTCTCTAGACCAATGGCCTGAAACGTTTATCAAGTTAGATGCAGTACTCGATTTTTATAAATTTTTTACAAAGTTTTATGAAATGTTTTGACTTTACAATTTAATTTACATTGTCATTACACCGTCTGACCAATCAGAGCACAGTAGGCTAACGGAAAGGAGGGGTTTTAGAGAGACTGAATCTTTGAATGGCTTTGAACAAATCATTTGAGAATCTTTGAGAAATTAACTTATATTAAATGCTTATTATTAGAAAATTAAAGTGTTTTTTGACCTTGGATACATGTAAACCTCTTGTAACAAAATTAGGAACCTTTAAAATAGCATAATAGGGGCACTTAATTAAACTTAAATTAACAGTCTTTGACTCATGATAAATCTTCCTGCACCAAACTGATTTTTGTCCAATGCTCACTATGTACCATCATGAGAAAGCTGGATCTCTAAACTTCAATTAGAAATATTTAAATATATGATATTTTTAGCACATAGACTGAAATCAGCTACAAAAATCAAGTGTCGATGAAGTACATATTTTCATGTGCATAGAACTTGTGTTACCTCTATATCTATATCACATGCTATATCGTCCAGCCCCTGTAGAGAGAAGTAAGGCCCCCAATGAACTGTAATGTATATAGAGACAGGTTTCAGAGAGTAATTTAATGTTATGCAGTGATGTTTTGCTCTCTGTCTGTAAATCTGTGAGGAAGTGTTGGAGTCTGTTAGCTGAAGTTTTTTAGGCACAGAGGTCAGGTAATTTAAACCCCACACAGGGCATGTTTTACGAGCACACACACACTCTCCATGTCTACCTGTCTCTCTCTCTTGCACTCAGTATTTATGACACCGTCTGTCTGTCTCCCTCCTCCTGTGCACAGTGTAATTTAGGGTGACGGTGAGGAAAGAGAGATAAGATGAATGGAGCTGCAATGTCTTGAACGGAGACATCTAAATGAAAGAGGGTGCAGGTGCACCGTGCTACAAAGAGGATATTAGTGGCAGACGGGGATGACAACACATCACACTGAGATAAATTTGACAAATACATACTTTGTTATTCAGATTAGCACAGAGGTACTTTCTAGAACCTCTAAAGCAGAGATAAAAGTTACAGTGACACAAGCACTCACACGCTGGAAATAGAAGTTCTGCGTAAAATTACCACCATAGTCAAAGTAGAAACCATATTTTGAATTTAGCGGTTTGTGCAGCATAGAAAAAATGAAATGATAAAGTGCCATTTTCAAAAGAGCTGAGCTGTTATCACTAGATGTACTTTTCTATAACTTTATTTTCATATGTAGTCTGTTATAGTTACAGGAAAAATGGTAAACAAGTTTGAAATATTGTCTGTAATCAGAAAAACTACAAAAGTTTGACACTTCAATACAAAAGATGCTACCTTAAATGGCACCTCTCATGTGAGACTGGCAAGTTGAAACACTCTAATTAAGAGTAAGACTGAAATGATAAATAATAGTCAGGAGCCTTCTGAAGTGTTATTAAGTGCAGGATGGACTGGCACTACACAAGAAATATAAAAATTTGTTATTGTGACTTTAAGTATTAAGTATAGTTCAAAAGCCTTTTTTATTCATGTTACTGATGTACTGATTTTTTTTTTTTGTTGCAATTATATAATATGCAGTGAAAAGATAAACTGAAAATCAAAGTGAATGTCAGTATTTACATTTATCAAAATCCTAAAACGAAATGAAAATCAAAATGCTTCAACTTTAAATGACATTTTCAATCTCAGAAATTCAATGCAGAAATTTAAACATGACTGTATATGGCATCTGGCACATGATACCGCCACACTCAAGACTGCTGTCATGTGGAATTGAGCAGTGTGTCGAGGATAAATGCTTTTATAAGCGGGAAACGCACAGGCCTTTTCCTCCGAGACTAATGAACAGCAGACGGAGTCAAGTCTGTGCAGAACGGCTCTATATGTATGTGTTTATGTGTGAACAGAACTCTGATACGGCACTCCAGCAAACAGATATGTGTGTGAGTGGGAGAGTAAGCCAGCAGACAAACACTACCACAGTCATTTATCTGTCAGAATGGAGACTGGGAAACAACAGAGTTCACAAACACTGCACACTCACACATGTTCTCTCCAGTTCTGGCAAACCTGAGTTATGCCTCCTACACTCTCATTAGTCGCCACATTCATTCTTCATTCCCAGATTTAAAATGTGCGCTTTGAGGTACTTTAAGTGTTTCTGCATTCTCAGCACTGGCGTCTGTCCAAAACAGTGGGGACATTATGCAGCGACCGATACATTTCAGGACTTTTTCATTTTAATTCTGGCATATAGTGCAATGTAAAAGCAGTATTATATGTAAGCATTGATTATGACTACAACAAATGATGACTTAAAATAGCAACACAGAACTAACCTGAAGGTTATGAGCACAGATACCAAATATTTAAAACGAGACAAATGAACTGACTGATAAGCATCTCACTGCCTTTCCATTAGCATGCTTCAGGATCTGCTAGAATATATGTCAGTTTGTCACAGGTAACATTCTCACTAGGGATAGGCAGATGTACAGTATCAGTACTTTTAAATTCATATATATATATATATATATGGCTGAAAAAAGTGATTTATGGATAGGTAACTTTTCCAACCAATACTAATATCAATATTTACCGATAGTACCTATTCTACTACTTCCTCAGAAAAAAGAAAAAAAAAAAAAATATATATATATATATATATATATATATATATATATGTGTGTGTGTGTGTGTGTATATATATATATATATATATATATATATATATATACACACATATATATAAGTTTTAAAAAAAACATCATTTACTCTCGCATTTTTCCAAAACTGTATGGAATTTGGGGAAAAAAAAACACACACACGCGCACACACACACACACACACACACACACCGACAGAGTTCAGATGCAAAAGCCTCTAAGTGCCATTTGAAACTTCTTTTAAAATGGTCATTTTTATCAAGCTTGTATATTTAAGTTCAGTAATTTCACTTAAATGGCAATGAAGATTACCTATTAATTGTCATTTAAGTGAAATTACTGAACTTAAAAACACAAGCTTGAATAAAGAATGGTCATATTTAAAGAAACTTTTAATGGCATTTAAGAGGCTTTTGCCACTGAACCTTCTATATTCTAAAGAGTGAAGAAAATATAGGTACTATTGGTGAATATTGCGATATTAGTATTGGTTGGAAAAGTTACCTATCCATAAATCACTTTTTTTCAGCCATATTTCTTCATGGTGATTAATGGACACTCCATTGCCTTTTTGAGAAAATGAAAATCTCAGTGCTACACAAGTTTCCTGTTATAGTATTCTCCCATTGTAAACTGTGGTAGTAGCAAACTATAGTAAACAAAACATTTAAATATATTACATTAAAAGAATGCTTTAGTAATGGTTTCAGAAGCTTTAAATATCTTTTATCATAGGCAGAAGGCTGGACCAGGCTGGCAAAGGCTTCCCCTGGCTTGAGAGACTCAACGTGTAATTTTCTTAATCAAACCACTGCCTGCTTTAAGAGGGAAAACCCGCCATTACTGCTGGTCTAGGTCGTCAGGACAACTTTTTCCCCAGTAATTATAGCATATTGGCGAAACAGGATTTGGCAAAGGAACCAATGTATATTTGTGTTTGAGCTCTGGATAATGTCAAAAGTTTCTATTTCCAATGCGTTTTTACAGCGTTGAGCAATGCAGCCAATCACAAACATTATCTGTTGATTTGTTGAACACAATAGCCAATCAGAGGCGTTTAAGTTAGCTCTAAACAAAAACTCCAGCATTTTGAGTGGTGAGTGAATTCCTGAATTCTGCCGGCTGAGTTGCAAAATCAACTCATTATAACAAACAAAATGTAGACATTATGTAAATAAGAAATTTACTGTGCAGTCAGCTTTCTAAGATTGCAATGAGACTAAGCTGAGTGACTTTTTAATGATTATAAAGAGATATCTTAACTCGCTTTTTGCCATGCCAAATCACCCAATCAGTATAATTAACAGTGGTTTGTGAACGTAGACATTTTAATAACAAATAATTTAATTAGTTTCCTCCTCCTTTTTGTCTCTATGGGATGGTCCACATAAATTTACACTCACCTAAAGGATTATTAGGAACACCATACTAATACTGTGTTTGACTCCCTTTAACCTTCAGAACTGTCTTAATTCTACGTGGCATTGATTCAACAAGGTGCTGAAAGCATTCTTTAGAAATGTTGGCCTATAATGATAAGATAGCATCTTGCAGTTGATGGAGATTTGTGGGATGCACATCCAGCGCACGAAGCTTCCGTTCCACCACAAGATGCTCTATTGGGTTGAGATTTGGTGACTGTGGGGGCCATTTTAGTTCAGTGAACTCATTGTCATGTTCAGGAAACCAATTTGAAATTATTCGAGCTTTGTGACATGGAGCATTATCCTGCTGGAAGTAGCCAACAGAGGATGGGTTCATGGTGGCCATAAAGGGATGGACATGGTCAGAAACAATGCTCAGGTAGGCTGTGGCATTTAAACAATGCTCAATTGGTAATGAGGCACCTAAAGTGTGTCAAAAAAACATCCCTCACACCATTACACCACCACCAGCCTGCACAGTGGTAACAAGGCATGATGGATCCATATTCTCATTTTGTTTACACCAAATTCTGACTCTACCATCTGAATGTCTCAACAGAAATCGAGACTCATCAGACCAGGCATCATTTTTCCAGTCTTCGACTGTCCAATTTTGGTGAGCTCTTGCAAATTGTTAGCCTGGGTTTCCCCATACTGCCTTGCCACAGCGCAATTTTATTCACACTGTAAGACAGCATAGAAACCATGGTCCTTATTTTCACCTCATCTAGGGAACCTATTACAGAACGGGGAGAGAGCAGCAAGGCGATGATGACGTCATACAGCAACAATAGCAGGAAATGATGCGTCATCCAGCATTTTATGTCTTTGAGACACTCTGTCCATTTAGATGAGTTAGTATTTTAATCTGGTTGTGATGAAATATATAATTGAGTGACATCAGCATAACAGTGGAAATTATTCCATGTTTTCTTATACTATTACCAAGTGGCAGCATATATATTGAGAATAGCAGAGGTCCTAACACTCAATCCTTGCGGTACTCCATAGTCTACTGACGTTATCTTCGATCTTTCGATGCAGCCTTACAGCCGCTTCACACCGCAAGCATGAGCAACACTTGAACAGCGTGTCAGCGTAACTACATCGTCACTGTAGCTGTAGACGCGCGGGAGTATTCACACTGGAAGCTTTTGTACAGTGTTACAGCAGCGGCTCCAAAGCTACATAAGCGAGCAATTATTTACAAAGACAACTATATATTTGTTTTGGAAGTTGGTCATTTATAACATTGATAGTCTTGAAAGTTTTTTTATGGGGAGGTGTAGAACATTCACATATAAATGGAAAACAACAAAACAACCAAGAGAATGGCTCCAATCTATTAGTTATCAGCTATTAGTCATACTTTCGATATGTTTACAAGACTGCAACTCTGTGGATAAAAAACAAAACACACAAAAAAACACATACTCAGGTTTGCTTTGGGTTGTGCTAGCCTATGTAGCTGTCCTATCCTATCTCACATCGCAATTCGTATGAATTCGTATGAGTGGTTAAAAAGTGGCTAATTCCTACTAATTCGTATGAGCTCACTCGTACGAATTCGTAATGATTTCTCTAAACCCAGATGATGGTTAGGTTTAGGGCGGGGTCGGTGGTAGGTCATGCGATTACAAGTTCATACGAATTGGCCAATTCGTAAAATATGTAAGATTAAGCAAAATCGTTTTTTTTTTTATTTTATTTACCTCCTCAAGTTCTTTTTAAAACTCACTAGACATGGTTATTCTGTGGATTTTGGGCACTTTTTATGTGAAATCATAGTTTTTTTGTTTGTTTGTTTGTTCCATCAAAAGTGTGCTTTCACTTTAATTTAGCTTGAGCAGTGCAGCAAAAACAGATTTTTTTTTTCACGCACCACTCATGCTCAGATGCTCAATCGCTGCTCCTGCTCCCGGTGTGAATGCACTCACTGATTAACTCGCGCAGCGGAAAAATACGTGCCGTCACGCATGTGGTGTGAAACGGCCGTTATACGCTGGCACCAACAACCATGCAACTCTCAAAATTGCTTAAATCACCTTTCTTCCCATTCTGACATTTTGGAGTTCAGGACCCCTAAATGCATTGAAGCAACTGCCATGTGATTGGTTGATTAGATAATTGCATTTAAGTTAAATTGAAAAGGTGTTCCTAATAATCCTTTAGGTGAGTGTTGGGTGGGGACTTCAGCATGTATGCACACTGACTCATGGGGACTCGTGAGTTTTTTTTTTTTTTCATTTTTGAAAATATAAAAATGCAGAAAGGTTTCTGTGATGGGTAAGTTTAGGGGTAGGGTTAGTGTAAGTGGATAGAATATACACTATGTACTGTATAAAAACCATTAAGTATATGGAGACAAAGATAGTGAACCATATGTGTGTGCGTGTGTGTGACTGAATGACAACTTTCTAAACCATGCCATCATGTCGGTTTTGTTTTAAGTGAGATGGAATTACAGATTGTGGAAAGAGAGCGCAGAACAAAAATTCTGACATTGACAGACCCTTACTTCCCCTCTCACTGTAATCCACTACCACCCTGCAGTACATACATAAATATTCCCTCACGTCAGTTCCTCTGAGCTGCTGCTGTTGTGTGCGCGCCGTGCTGCAGGGACGAACTATCCGTTCAGCCTTTTGTCAGCTCATAAAACTAGTTTTGCTTACGAGCCTCACTGTGTTCCCACCGCCGGCGGGTTTCCGAGGTAATGTGATAACATGATACGTTGTTATGCATGTGCAGGGAAAAATCTAAGAGTGTGTGGAATAAGGGAGTCACAGTTGTGGCTATGTCACGGCCCATGACTTGATGCTGTACAAAATTTTTAACAACCAAAAGGGTGAGGAATGATTCCAGATGTGTTTTTATGTGGAGAATAATACTTTCATTCAAAAAAGACATTCCAGATTTACATGAACGTCTTGTTTGCATTAAACATGGGTTATGAGATCTCATGCTGTAAGCTGGTGAAGCCCCAAGGTGTCAAAACTCAAGTAGTCAAAGTTGTGAATTGAAAGTCCCATTCAAGAGCACTAAAGAGTGAATCTGAAGCACTAAAGTGAGCCTTTGAGTCACTTGAATCAAGTGTAGACGCTGAAAAGGGCAATTCTGACAAAAGAGCCAGACAGATACACACTGTCAGAATGGATGGTAGAGTTAGAGATCCAAGGCTAATCAGAAAAGTCGTGCATAAACACAATGGGGCAAAGGTCAACTGTCAGTCACTTCATGGCTGGATCTGACAAGAGAAAAATGGGTTGGTAAGTGTGAGCGTTTAAACAGCTGAGTTTGTATGTGTGTGTGTGTATGTGTGTGTGTGTTTGTAAAATTATATTTAAAAGCCATTTGAATTTCAAAGGAGACACATTTAAATGGAATAAAATTCAAATTTGAATAAAATTAACATCTGCGAATTTGTCAATTTGCATTTAAACTTAGGAACTGAACTGAAACAAGACACACACACATACAGTACCATGTTGGGTTTCTATGTTGTATGGAAAATTTCCATAAGTGTAATGGTTTTTACACTGTACAAACTGTATACCCCCTACACTAACCCGACCCCTAAACCTACCTATCACAGAAAAATGTTTGCAATTTTATTAGCCGCTTTCCGACCAAGTAGTTACAGGAACTTAGTTATAGGAACTGTCCACTTCTAAACAGTTCTAAGAACTACTCTCCCCCAAACTCGGTTTTGCTGCTTGCGTTCGCACTGGCCAAGTGGCCATAGGAACTGGTAGGAGGGGTAACGCAAGCACGGTGATGGTCTTTATAGCGTAGCTCGGCCACATACAACAACAACAAACCAGCATGGCTATTGCAATGTTCCTGTTCTGCCTTGCCAGGACCTTAATAACGGAGAAACGAACGCGGCGTTTAAAGATTATGCTTGAGTTCTGTACAGAGAAACACAGAAGACGAAGTCTCCAGCGTAATATGATATTAAGTAATATGATGGAAGAAGATAAAAGAGCAAAGCGCAGGAGGCAAACAAAACAACGGGTAAGTTTAGTTAGCATTAGCAATTAGCTGGTTGAATGCGTTATGTTTGTCTTAATCCTCGTTGTAATGTTTTGCAAAAACACACAGTGTATGGCAGACAGCGCACTACAAGTTCTGTGTTGAAAGTGGGCGTGACTTATAAGTTGAACCAATCAACGTAGACCTAGGGAAAGGGAACTAAAAAAGTCCTTGCTCTAGACTAGGTCCTGAAAGAGTTATAGGAACTACGGTCTGAGGAACTAAAAAATCCCCAATTTAGTCCGGTCGAACACGAGAAAAAAAGGGTTATAGGAACGTTAGGTTCTAGGAACTGCAAAAGTCGGATATATCGGATATATATCGGAAAGCGGCTTTTGTCTCAAAATGTCTGGTATTACTATATGTGGGGAAACATTTGGTGCTCACATTGCCGCTTCACTGCTTCCTCTCTGCTTGCTCTACCGTCTCCATCTGTTGTCACTCCAATACAAACTTCTTACACCTTGCCCTTGATCTTTTGTAATGTTCTTCATACATACGTACACACACATACGCACATAATCCGTTTAATGGGTGTTAACCCAAACACACTCATTACAGAGATGGATGTGATGGTTTAATAGCCCTGCTGAGCACTGGGGGTGAATGCTACAACACACACAAACTCAAAGACAATCCTCATTACTCTGGATTACCCAGCCACAGACAGTGTCAGACAAGTTAAAGACCAGCACTGATCCCTGATCGCTGGGCTCAGCAGCCCTTTTAGTATTCATCTTCCATTTTCAATTTCTTTCATGGAAAGATGTTTCAATGCTGATTGGCTGGCCCAGATATATTTTTATTTAGTTTTTTTTTTAGGATTTCTATGCTGAATTTGGGGGATTCTGTGGAACGGATTTGAACAACGTAAAATGTGTTATATGAGGCTGAGCCTATAAGGTTGCACCACGTCCATGAGGCTGCTAGGTTGCCTGAAAAACACATACTAAACTTCTCAAGAAATGGTTAACAAAAACAAAAACAATATTGACTTTTGTCAATATGATCTGACTTTGTTGGGCCAAACTACTACTACCTTTATTACTTCACTTCTTTCTATTGGTTTAGATGAATCCAATTACTCCAATGTCTGGCCCCAATTGTTTTAGAAAAGAGTCCAACAACAAGCTGTCATGGAGCAGTGTCAGGATAAAGTTTAACTGCTAGCTAAAAGCACAAACAATTTATGACAGCTCTCTGGAATGCTTGACTCTGATTGGTCAATCGCAGCATTCCTATTTTTGTATAATGACCACTAAACTGTGAATTACAGAAAATGTACTGTTGTCCCTGTCAAACAAACCTCTCACTCAGTGTTTCAAATCTCATAACATACAGTAGGTCTCTTGATAACAATAGGTTTTCATGTTAATGGTAATTTCTACATATTTTAATACATTTCAGGTTGTCTAAATTAATTTTAATTCATTTATTATGAAAGAACATGAATTATAGAAAACAGTACATTTAAAATATATTTCGTAAAATAGTTTGTATTGTTTTGAAACGAATGCATTAACTAATGTTAACAAATTGAACCTTAAATGCAGCATTACCAAAGAAACAGAAGTATTATTCATTGTGTAAATTTGTAACTTCACTTCAGCCATATCTTCTAAAAGTAATCTGCATATCAACTCATAACGCATCACCCCCAATGCTGATCCACAACCAAATCCCTCAGGTTGTGCTCAACACCAAGACACTAAAAAGGTTCACAAAAAAATCTTAAAACTGATGAAGAGTGAACAGATTTGAGATGCGACAGTTTGAGACAGAGGCATCGGGTATGGCCAAACTCAATCATCCAGCGAAGGCAAGCTGTTCAACGCAGATGTTGTTGACAGGTGACAGTTGTTGCACAGCGTCAAGCTAGCTTGAAACAAAAAACATTGCGAATCCCCTACTAGATCCAACTCGACCATCCAAAACATAGAGCAAGCTTGCAGTTCAGACCTTCTACTTCGCTCTTAGTTTACATTATAAAACTTAGCACAAATTAAATTACACATTCAGCTAAAGTCACACAATCAACCCCACATATTGGGTGTTGTGACTGTAATGTCAAACATTTGGCTCTTTCCATCCTGAGACCATGTCCTTACTGTTTTAGGTCGCACAGAGCTTAATCAAAGGCTGTTTATATCAAGTTCTGTCAAAGAGATACTCAGCAGAGCAGGGAGGAAAAGAGGAGTGGAGGAAGGGAAGGGGAGCAGGAGAGGGAGAGATTATCCAGATAACAGCTAGCATGAATCACATTGCGAGAGAGTGCATGCTAGCTAGAGTGAATGTGAGCTGAACAAGAAAAAGAGGGAGTGTGTAACCTCTGGGAGAACAGATAAAGAACATACCGGGGCAGTGTGTAAAACTTCTGCAGCTGCGGGCTGAGCTTATCCCGTATCCATGACAGGCAAAAAAGACCTGATTTACATCGCAGCAGGACTTGGGAATTCAGGCCGGATTTGGGCGGCATGTGTAGGCCCGGTTAGTCAACAGAAGAGTCACTGAAAGAAAGTGGCAGAAGATAGATGACAAACTTAAAACACAAGCCTGGAAACAGATTATTGCTTTAAATTCTGATTACAAGACTTGCACTGTGTAATGTCAGTAGAGATTAACAAGCCTCGTTTACTTATAATTTCATCCAAGTGTTCTCATGTTAATGTATAGTAGCACTATAACTATATATATTAGGGCTGTGCAAAAGTTAATTGCGATTAATCACATTCAAAATAAAAGTCTGTGCTTACATAATATATTTGTGTGTGCTGTATATAATTATTTTTGTATATATAAATATCTATGCATGCATGTATAAATTTAAGAATTATTTGCGCTTAAATTCTGAATATATATATATATATATATATATATATATATATATATATATATATATATATATATATATATTATATAAATATTTTATATATGAATAACACATATTATCTTACATATATATACATGCATGTGTGATGTATTTATATATACAACAATAATTGATATGGAGCACACACAAATATATTATGTAAACACAGACTTTTATTTTGGATGTTTTATATATTATATAATATGTATTGTATTGTATGTATGTATATATATATATATATATATATATATATATATATATATATATATATATATATATATATATATATATATATATAGTGGGTTAATAATAATAATAATAATACAAAAATCGAAATATGTTATCAAATACACTAAAATACATATCAATGCATTCAATGCGATTTATGCTTGTATTTATTTCCATCTACTTTTCTGACATACATTTGAAAAAAATATGTATAAATAAAAATTAATAACATTTTGAAATTATGAAAAAAAAAATATTATTCTGTGTACAAGTGGTGCTAAAATGTATCCTAAATTTAGAAAACAAATCAAATGCATTGCATGATCTAGAAAACATTCATATATAATAACATTCATTTAATCTTAAAAACATTCATATGCAGTCAGCAGCCTCAGTGATGGTAATAAAGGGTGGGAGATCCAGAAAAAAAAGAAGGATGCTATTTATGTGAGGGACACAATGAAGGACAAACATAAAGAACTGTGTGCACTGTTGAAAGAAAGCTGGCAGAATTGGTGAGTACATATGAAAAAAAAATGAAAGCAAGCAGTTTCTCATATCACCATGAAAAGCCATGACCTTATAAATGATAGTTTAAAAATCTGGCAGGGAACAGGCTGTCAACAGTAATACCTACACATTTACACAACACATGATTTTGGCATTCACATGGAAAAACATAAAATCAAGTAATTTAAGCTGAATCCATTCGCCCAGTTTGTTTTCAATGGTAGATCCTTTGCCTTGTGGTTTTGAGAGGCAGATGGTATAGTTTTCCCAGGAAATGAAAAGGTGCAGGAGAGAGGTGCATGATGGGGATTACTCGAGTTTACATTCATATAATGCCATGATGACTTTAACATCTGAGAGTATGTTTAATATGTTTAATTCCCTCTGTGAAAACCAGTTGACATGAAAAACGTGAAAAGGTCTAGATTAACATTCAACAATTTACTGGTGGCCTGTACTTACAAAATCTATCGTGTGTACATTTCATACTTTTGGTAAGCAAGTGAACGTGTGTGTTTGTGTCAGTGGGTTGCTGTCAGTGTTGGTCTCCTCATGTAAATTAACTCCTGCCATGAATCAACAATGTGATTTTGTCTGACATGTAATCACTGTCTTGTAATTAAAAAGAAATTACACCCTATGATACAGCAATATGCTTCAAATAATATCTATTATCCACAGACCACAGAGGCAAAAAAACAACAACTGCATGCTAATTATGCTGCAATTATGAAATACAAAAATGCCTCTAAGTTTGCCATGACGATCCCCCCACCCGGCCTCAGGTGAAGTTCAGATAGCTATTACTTCTAACAGACCTTCATTAAAACACTCATTTTTCCAATTCATTTCCTGTTTATTGTGCATAATTAACACTTGTTGTGGGATCGATGCGTTTATCTTCTTGACAGAATTTGAATGTTTAGAAAGAAACTTCTTAATGTTGTAATAATACTATGTGTACAACATTTAGCAAACTGATTAAGAGTAAGTAGAGGCTGTTTCACAAAACAACTTACAGCATGGTTTACACCTGGTATTAACATTTCAAGGCTGGGTAAAACTATAGATCTTAAATCATGGTCATGTGAAGGATCTCAATATTCATTCTTACAATACCATGATGTTTCTCCATTGCTGAATGGGGAATCTCAAGACAAAGATAAATAAACAAACAAACAAACAAACAAATAAACAAATAAATAAACAAACAAACAAACAAATAAACAAACAAACAAACAAACAAATAAATAAATAAATTAATATATTTTTTTAACAATTCTTCAGGCTTCACACAATAGCAGGAATGTAGACTGATTAACAAACAACTGACAACTCTTTAGAGCCACTTCATTTTAGACAATCAAACATACACAGTGCAAACAAATAATTATTTAGATTGTTTCTAAATTATTTGTATTTATTATTTTTATTATTATTATTAACGTAACAACTTTGGTCCAATTATTTTAATGTTTTTTTATTATTTATTTATTTTTTTTATTATTAACATAATATGTTTGGTCTAATTCACAAACAAATGACTCTTTTGAGTTGGTCCTCATATTAAATTATTAAATAAGGATCAGTTACAGACTTTCATTGGAGTTCACATTTCTGTTATTTGCTGAGCCCCTATTGCTAATTTAATACATTTATTACTTTTGTGATATACATTAAAATCTCCCCTGCATAATTTGCAGTGTTATCTGAGAAGGAATTCCTAAAATGGAAATTATGATTAAAATATGGCACAATGAATCGAAATCAAAATTGAATCAAAATGTAATCAGGAAATCAGTATAAATACACTTTTGTAAAAAAAAAAAATTAATTAAAAACATCATATATATGCAGAAGATTTCCTAAACATTTTCAATATGCCTAAAACCAACAATAAGTGACATTTCTGTCATGACAACTCTGCGAGATAGGCATGGTAATGGATATGGCAATGTTAATGTATTTGATCTTGGCGGAAACACATTTGCCGCTACTATTGCAGAGCAAGTACAGATCCAGATACACAGACTGCCCTGCTGTTGTAGAGCAAGAACAGATACAGATACACATACTGCCGCTGCTGTTGCAGAGCAAGAACAGATGCACATACTGCTAATTCTGCACATACACCATACATGAAATAACCCCCTTAGCAGATCTATACAGGTGGAGCTGGGGAAGATGGAGGGGTTCTGAAAGTGCGCTGCAGACTGCTTACAGCAAACAATAGCAAGTTTTTGAATGCTGAGTAGCAAGCCCATTAGCAAGCGAATGTGATCGTTAACTAATTGAGTAAAGGACCTATCAGCCTTAACCATCTACAGTTTCATGACAAAACTTTGTTCACGATAGTCACAAAATCTAAAACATTTTCAGGTATTATAACTTGTGAACGGATAAACCAAGAAGTAAAGTCACTTTGTGAGAAGCTCAGTCATGATGAATCGTTTTTTGTGGGCTCTAAACCTTGGCTTTTAGCCTTCCGGTTTACAGCCTTAATGCTTGTCCACATTTCTACACCAACCTCCATCTGATAATGTGGCAGTACATTTCTGAGTGATTCATGCTGCTGGCAAGGGAAGCTGAAAGACTTGTCTTGGGAGTTTCTGTTTGTCAGATTTGACAGAAGGCTCATTGCAAGGTTAGCTAGCTTGAGCACTTTTTGGTGTTTAGTGGCCCCATTATGTCTTTCTATTTATCCACCTGTGAGAATAAAGGAAAAAATGAGAGGAAGAAATAGGAAAGTGAGAGTGTGGAGAACAACAAGAGACTAGCTGAACCCACAACGGCAGTTTCTTTAAATATTAGCAAGCTGTTAAAGTCATCTGTGTATCTGTGTGAATGGGGTTTGCAAGACGCCAAGTGACTATTAAAATGTTTTTGGTTGAACCCTGAATACTTTTGGTTATATTTTCCACCTAAAATGATGAGCGTAGGGCTGTTGTAGCCAAAATGGATGCTTGTTTGTGGCTAGTGGTTTGACTTAAAACCTGAAGATACTGATAGGGGAAACATATGGCTGTTGCAGATGTTACAAATGGTTTGCCTAAAGGGAAAGAAACATTTATTTTGTTTAACATGTAGGGTTGTGCAAAATTCAGAGTTGAAGAACTTAAATTGAATTGCTCACACATAGTAATTTCTGGGAAATGTAGAGTTCTTTAATCCAGACCCACAACTGTTAATTTATTAAAACATTGGAATATATAAACTAAATAGAAATGTATATAGGAGACTGCCTGTCTGTCTGTCTGTCTGTCTGTCTGTATCTGTCTGTTATCTGTCTATCTTTTTTTAGCACTGTCATGGTAAAGTATTGCAATCTGATACTATAGTGCCACCACACACAGTACTTTTTAATAAGGGTATAAAGACTTATAAATGTGTTTGTGGGTATGCTAACTCCTTTAAATACAAAGTTACAAAGTAGCTGGAATTCTGTAGTAGTAGCTGAAGGTTTTGATTCCTGGAGACTTTAAACCGCCCCAAGAAAACTCTCCCTGTTATTTCACCCATTACCTAGGGCCTTCACAACTGTGTGTTCATTCATGGTCTCTCACTCTCTCCCCCTCTCTCTCCGTTGCACTGCCCCAAGCATCCTTTTATCGACTGTGTAGGCACACTGCTGAGATAAAGCATTAAAAAATATCCCACGCTGCCTTGAGTCGTGCCGTTTCTGGCAATCTGCATGAGTTTGAATGACCAATGACAGCGACTGGAAAGCTTCATATATCAAAGCAGGTACTCTTAATCCTAACCCCTTGCAAAGTCATCCTTTCCTGTAAAAAAGGATGGGGAGGGAGACAACTAAACGATTATTGTACGAGTATGCACAGGCATTGTGTGTATGACAGCCATGTAATGTTTGATCAGAGACACTCATAATGCTTTCAGTCCGCTGATTTATGTCATTGCTCAAAACACAGAAGAGAAGTGCCAGTATTGTCATTTGTTTTGAATCTCGAGCTCTCAAGTGTCGAAATTATTTATGAGTGCTGAGTTATGCGCAAACGCTGGAAAATTGGACAACACTTGGGGATTCATCTCTTAAAAATCTCAGACAACTAGCTGGATTTAATTAGTGCCGTTACGACCCAACAGTCCCTCTCTCCAGTCTCTCTGTGGATCAGTTTCAAATGCTGAATTGTTTCATCCATATTTACTAAGTGACAGAGACAGACAATTGGGATAAGGACAAGATTAGAGACAGCACAGGGAGAGAGTGAGGAGAATGCCACAGTTTGATGTTGACAGAAAACTTTTTTGTTTCTTCAATCAGTAGAGAATTTCTGTAACTGAAAATGACTGGAATTTCCTTCCTTCCCTTTCCTCACTCCCTCACCTTTCATGAGCATGATTAAGACCTAGGCTGGGTGTAGTCGATTTTAATTCAAAAGCTTGGGATTTGATTTGGTTCAATTTAGATTTGATTCAATTCAATATCAATTAATTGATGTATTAAAAGATGTATGGCGACATACACAGTGATGTTAGGACGTCGTTCCCTGGGTGCTCTAGTCTGTGGAAAAACAAACTGAAAGGGTTCGCAAGTTGAACCAACTCCGAACCAACTTTGAACCAGCACCAGTTCTGAAACAGGGGAAAAGGGGTAAAAGAGGCACAAAATATCTTTCTCTGACCTTTTCCTGGTCTGTTCCCTGTTGGTGGAATGATCTGCATAACTCAACCAGAGCTGCTCTGTGGCCATTTTCAAGAAACTGCTGAAGACAATTTCAATCAATTTAGATGTCCTATTGTTTGTTCCACTGCTTATATTGTTCTCATTTGAAAGTCGTTTTGGATAAAAGAGTCTGTTAAATGAACAAATGTAAATATAAATAAAAAAAGAAGATAATATGGTTATATTTTAGACACAATATTGTCTCCTTTTACTTTTTTACTTACTAATTTTGCCAATGAAAATATTTAAGCCAAAGTAAACCTGTTGTGCATGTCCAAGCAACATACAGCGGTGTTTAGTTTCTAAATGAATCCACATTTTAAGCGAATCAATCGAGTTAACCATTTTTTACATTAACAAATTATTAACTGTTCTATTTATAAAAAAAAACAAGCATAAACCTTATCAAGTTAGTATTTAAAAAAAAATTGCATTTACTCTGTTAAAAGTCAATGGGCTCAGGGGAGGTAAGAGAAACGCGGACTCTCGCTGTAATTTTACCTGCTGGTGTCAGTGACTTTTTAATTTCACAATTTGAGATATACGAGTTGTTTAATTTTTGCAATATGGATTATTTTCTCATCCATTTTTTTGGAGGAGGCATTGCCTCCTTTTCCATCTTGGAGGAAATGTCCCATACATATATGGGGAATATTTGTGCAATTCAAAAATCTACCAAAACTAATGAATAGTGAAAAGTCTGGGATGCAGTCATAATGTGGGCCTTTAGTATGGAATTGTGTGTGATAACTTGTCTTTAGTCTTTGTGTGAGACACATATTTACTCTCTGCAGTAATCAGCAGTTAATTACTCCTATTCTGTAGAAGTGTTAACCAGCGCTGCTGTCTCTGTTGGTGCGTGGGAAAGACAAATCATTATGGTCTGTCACAAAACCAAATAACTAATGTACGTCACATATTTCTGTCATATACTCTAATAATCGCTGTGGTTGACACTGTGTGTCAGGTAGTTCTGTCTGCTTGATCAATTGTCTGACTAACAACAATTGTCTGGTTTGTTGTTTGTATCATTGGAGTCAAAGCATGTGTATGCCTCAACATTAAGGTTCCATCTAAATGTCATACCAGATTTCCAGATTTGATGCCAAATGCGCACAGATGTCACACAGACAGTTTAGTTTAGAGGAACGGGGCACAGTGATCATGCGGATCCCAGGTGCGCACTGGTGTACGAACCAGAGACTACCCGGAGGAGGTGGTCTGAGTTTGGTTGCTTTTGAACCGTGCCACAGTTTGCGTGAATGTGAAAGCAACATGGACTCGGGTGCGCACTAATTCAGGAAGTTAGTTCAGGAAGTCCCCTTAGTCCCTTGTCTAGCATTGATGATACTGCAGTTTGTCATCAGTGATAAGTTGGTTGTGTTTCTTTCACCTGCATATCCCCGTGAGTTTCTTAAAGACAGTTTCAATAATGCTTTTTCCTCGTCAGATATCTACTACAGCCAATCGTGACAGTATGCGTATCTGTGTTCACTCAAAAAGGACGCCAACACTCCTGAAGACCTCAGATGACGCCAACTTCGGATGGATATTTAAAACTGCCAAATATTACCCTTATATTGTAATCATTACGATCACAATTTGAAATCATTGCCTAAATAACACATTGAAACAGCAGTTTAGCTGAATATGACTTTCACCAACCATGGTTTTACAGTATTACCTAATAGTGATGCATATTATTGCTGTATGGACATTACTATTGGGGAATTCAGAGGATGGGTTACCACTGATGAGTTTGGATTTTTCTCAAATACTGTTTCTGTAAAGCTGCTTTAAACAAATGGGTTGTCAAAAGCTTGATACAAATACATTTGGATACAGTATGTCTTGGATGTGGGTATGAACGTGATGAAAACTCACTGCCTGTTCTGTGGCGTCCTCTCTCTCACTCTCATCAGATGTCCTCCACTGGTTCTCAATCAAAACTGACACCCAAGAGTGCTCCAAAATAAATTACCTCATCTCACACACACTCCAGTAATCCTTCCACTAGTGTAAAGCAGTGTGTGAGAGTGCTACTGTTTAAAAGGGTTAACCGTGAGGTACGCTCATTTCGTATTTTTGGACTGCCAAGCCTAATTGAATTGAATTCAGTAGGGTTATGGTCAGACCTGACATTCCTTTAAAGGGGTCATATAATGGTACAATCAAGTTGACTCTACTAAAATGTCTGTACACAACCATCTTATTATAATAAAAATCCATCCAGTGTTTTAGTTTTAATCTCCCTATATGTTTTCCCCTACCTCAAATTGAGCCGTTCAATTTTGTGTTGTTACTAAATCAGACACCCCTCCCACAAATGTTGATTGACAGCAGTGTTTCAACACCAAGGGGGTAATCCATCAGCCGGAAGTTGAAGCTGACTCTGGGGACCGCCATTGTAGCGGGCTATCACCTTCTGTTAGCATCCCATTGACTCCCATACCCTAAATTATTTGTTATTAAAGAATTAACACACAAACCATTGTTAATGTAACATAAAAGCACAATGAATCTTTCATAATATCCACACTTTGTTTGTTATAATTAGAGGATTTGCCAGCATACAGAATTCATCACTGAACAAAAAGTCAGTTTTTAGCGGTGAGGGGAGTTTATCTTAAATGCTTCTGATTGGCCATTGCGTTCAAGAAATCAACACATGTCTGTGATTGGCTACATCGCTCAACAGTGCAAACGTGTTATGAATAGAAACTCTGAGGAAAACAAACAAGCATGCAAATGGAAATTATCACACATTGAAAAATTATCGAGCTCATTTTTTTATCGTGCCATTAATCCATTTATTGACTAGCGCAACAGGCCTAATAATGAACATAGCAGTCATTTTGATGTTCCTAAATCTGAACCGCTGAAGACGCAGTGGCTGAGTTATGTTTTCGTAGGGAACATCCCCCACCAGCCCGTTCTTATCCCAAGAAGTCATCTAAATGACGCTTTTGACCATACATCAACATCCAACGTTTTAGGCACCCTTTAACGTCAGTTAGATGACACTATCTAACCCTAACCATACCCAAGACCCCAGACCTAAACCTACCCGCATCATCTAACTGACGCTAAAGGTGAAAGCGTCAGTTAGATGACACCCTTGGATAGCGTCATCTAACTGATGTTAAAGGGTGCCCTAAAACGACGGATGTTGACGTATGGTCAACAAGATGGTTATTATACTGCCAAGGGCATGGCGAGTTCGAACCTGTAACCGCTTACATTACGCACCACCGCAAACATCCAGTTGTAAAATTCAACACCAGTAGCCACATTTCAACCTAAAAAGAGGGCAGCACTCACACGTTTTACAACATTTATTGTAGAATTAAAATATTTTATTCCGAAATGTCAAAAAAGTTACTTGAATCAATGAACAGCACTAAAAAAGCCACATTCTTATGGATCATGAACTAAAAAACGTGTAGGGTTTTGTTACCCTTAAAATTAAATAAATAAATAACCAGTGGTTCCCAATTGGTTTAGTTGTTTTTTTTTTTTTTTTTTTTTTTTGCATTGGATGATGCTATTTATCAAACACTGATGATGATTGTATTACGAATCAATAATTTAACATGCTCAAGGATTAATATGTGGAGAAAATCAAGCAAAAAGGGTTCATAAAAGCTGTTCTCTAGTTGACACGTGTAACCAAATCTAGACATGAGCACTAGATGACACTTTCCTGAACAGAACTTTGAAAGAGTAATGTGCACACTTTTCACTCAGAGAGTAAGTATATAAATACACGGGTATGTGGCGAGAGTGTTTCTTCACTCACAGGTGTGACAGAGATGACAATGAATTGCACTAACATCCCATTCTGGGAGTCACCTAGTTCCCTCCAGAAATAACCTCACCCAGTGTAACTAGCACAAATCACAGTGTGCTTCAGTGCAGTTTAAGGGCTTCGACTGTGTACGAGTTTGTATGTTCCACATGATAAACTGAGTAGAAGCTTTAGGGACGTCACATGGACATCTGAATGCTTTGCCAATACATCCACAAACATATACAAACTAGAACACCTTCAGAACAACAGTTCAGAAGCGGTTCAGAAATAATATATGACTTAAAGTATAAAGTAGTCAATCACATCTAAATAAACATTATGTATTCCATCTCATCCATTAACACAGATTTAATATAGATTGAAATCAGACCCTCAAAGCAGAAGAGACAGCAACCTCATGTCGCTAAATGTTAGTCCAATGATAACACGATGTCCTAAGAACATCTGCTGTAAATCACTCATTAGAACACAACAACACCATCCTTACTCCATCTCCCTTAGGCATTTATTATTCCAAACCAGAGGCATAATAGCTTTCATCGAACGCACGGTAATGTGTGTATCATTTGGACACAATATATCTGTGACTAAACACGCATCTCTGCAGACATGAGTAAACATCTATTGAATTCATAAATGCTCTAGCAGGTCACTAAGATTTTAAAGCACCCTCCACTTACCACTTCTAAGAAAGCTGGCTACAGAAGATTGGAGGTGATAGCTATCCCAGAAACAAGAAAAACAATGCTTACATCTTTCTTAAACTCACCCAAGCTGTGCACTGATACCTGCCACCTCTGAACCATTTCATTTTCGCCTGTTTGAATACACAGCACAAGTCCATGTAAACCACTATACAATCAAGGGAAAGGAATTGTACTTATTTGAAGGAAACATTATTTAGATTGAAATCTAATAAGAAATGGATTGGGTAAAGTGGATACACAGAGAGATACATCTTCACTATATAACCTGCACAACAAAATTACAAATGCATTACAAATACATTAATTACACATTTCAACCAAAAATCCACCCTCATGTCATTCCAAACCTGTACAACTAAGAATTTGAAGAAAGTTCCCACTGTTTTTGAGAATAAATGAAACAGTGGGTTCAAATCCACACTAGACTCCCATTCTAATTCGAAACATACTTGTGTTTCAATAATTTGTGTTTCATAAAAGTCAGTCATATCTTCTGGGTAAATCACAATTTTCATTTCTGGTCAAGCTATCCAGTGAGTGCACTCTAAGATAAAATATCTAGACGAATATCTACCAAAATCCCTTGTAAAAGGCAATAACCACACTGATAAAGATTTTAAAAAAGAATAATAATAATAATGATAATCATAGATACGCTTTAATTCCAGTTATTTATAATATCAGATTATACACTTATCCAATTGGATCTTAAGAGGTTTATTTATTTATTTTTAGAGGTAAACTGTTGGTTAAACATAATACCAATGAGCTAATCTTAATCCATTGTGATTGATACACAGAGACCTGAAACCAACCTGTTTAATTTCAAGTCTTTTTAAATGCTTTAGACTAAGTGTTTACAAAAAGTAATCCACTAAATCTCTATCATTGACAGAAAAATTAAGTGTCAATTATTATTGAATGAAATATAGCTCAGGCATTCGTGGTTCTACATAATTTAGGGCACTAGGTGTGAAATGGAGCGAATTGAATGGAAACGGTTCTGTGCTCTTTGAATTTGCCTGTTAAATTAGCCCACAATATTTGTACGTGTTGTCAATCAGTAATCCTGAAACAGGATAAATCTGCTTTGATCTGCTCTAAACTGATAAGCGCCCCAAAATCGAGTAAGTTGTCTTTGAACTTCCTCAATTCAATTAAGAACTTCCAACCATCATCATTACTATCAGACAGATAGAAATCAAAGAATTAATCAAGCTTGGCGGACTCGTACACATACACACCTGTCTATCATCTGGTGTGGCAGCAGGGTCTGTCTTGACTTGCCGGTGGGTGGTCAGGTGACCTTTTCCCAAACAGGTAAAGCAGCTTTATTCTGGATAGAATCAGGGTTATTTCTTCCAGCGAACACCAGGATTTCTGGATAGATGGGGCTTCCAATAGAAAGATAAGACAGGGGCTAGTAGTATCTTAGACCTCTCTTGAACTTCTTTATCTTTATTGGCAGTCTATGAATTAACAATAAACAGACTTATGTTTTATTCAGACCAAGATATTTTGGAAAATCTCCTGTGGGACTGTGAGGTATCCAGCATTGAGCAGAACCACATGGAGACAGGAGGAATGACACACAGTGTTTGGAAATGATAGGAGCGTTCTGGAATGTCGGAATGGTTGATATCATGCACGTTCTGTCGGAGAACATCTGGGTTAAGCTCAGGTGTCTTTAGTTCACGCAAAGAACATCTTTCGGTTTCTCCCACTCTAGGGGTTTAAATCAGTGCACTTTGGTTTCAAGTTGAAGTGTGCAAACACGTTTTTGGGTTGTTGTTGTTGCTGTTGTTCACTCAATTAAAGTCAAGAAACTCAATGAGGTTACCATCAAAAGCAAGGGATTAGGATACATATTTGTCACCCAGACTCTCTTAATTCTCATTGTTTTAATATGCCACATTTAACACTGGAGAAAATCTATAACATGTTGTGATACATTAGTTGAATAGAATTGGCTGTGGTCTTATCCCACCTTGAACATGTGTATTTAAGAAAAAAAAAACATAAATGTAGACTTTTTTTCTCTCTTTTACCAACTGTTGTTGTCCATAGAATGAAAGTCATTCTTCAAAATATCTTATTCTGTGTTACCCAAATTATTGTTAAGAGATAACTACATAGATTGCCTTAAAGTTAAAGTTAACGGACATGGATAAAAAGCCACAAAACTTAAATTTTGAAAATAGCATCAGTTTTGATACAGAGACATGCAGCTTACATTAATATAACTGACAAAATAAGAACTCATGAGGTATGACAACATTAATCAAACACACACATTTGGCAGAATGCCCACATTCTTTGCTCATTCTACAGGTGACAGATTTATCATTGACACACGTAGTCAAACAAATCCCTAAAAGATATATTTTAGTGAGCAGATTGAGTAACTCCACCAGTTATAATCCCAACAATGAATCACATGATTCTGTTTAATACAGTTCTCAACCAACTATTCAAAAACACCCCCATAAAATAAGAATGAAAAGAGCCATAGTGTGACGTCGACAACATTCAGCTGATAGATGTAGAAATAAATCAGAAAAGCAAAGTAAAAGTTTATGCCATCATTTACACTCCCTCTTGTCATTGTGTACTGGGTTCAGGCCTCATTCAGTCTAATCATATTGAAGAACACCACATTGCTGCTACTTCCATGAACTTTTCAGTGGATGCAGAGTTAGATTTTTCTCAAACATAGCTATCATATCACTTCATATTAGATCATATCACTTCATATTAGATCTAGCCACTTTCACAATGCGCGTATGGTGGTTTTCCATACCAAGCTTGGCGAGTTTGGTATTTAGTTCCCTCAGCGTCTTAGCTACACAGCTTTGAGTAAACCTATGAAATAGAACGTCTCTGGTTACTGGTGTAACACGTGTTCTCTGAATAGGAAACAAGACCCTGCGTTCGCACGCGCTAATATATTATGACGACGTAAGAGCGTCAAGGTGGCGCCCGCGCCATCAGCCAATGGACTGTCGTGATTCTATATGGGCTATTGACAATCAGCACATAATTTTACACTTGAAATGCAGCCAAACCTTGACGCGTTTTGTCATCGGCATCTTCATTAATCCCTCGCTATCAGCAGACGTTCCGGGAGTCCCACGCATATTGATAACGGCCTCCTGATACCCTGTAATTAGTTAAAATCTCGAGAGCGAGAGAGCGCGTATGCGAGACAGAACCGACTGTGCTCCAAACTGTATAGTGCGTGCACGGTGGAGAGGGAGAGAGCGAGACACTTTGCAGTGTCCGCCTCATGACACAGAGACTCAGGCACTAAAATCAGGCACTGAAATTTTCGTTCTTATTCGGTCTGGTTACTACTGTTTACGTCAGAACCGATTCCCTATTGGCACCGCGTTCGGTACCCAACACTAATGCCACGATACCTGGGATGAAGTCATTTCACACGCAATGCAGGAAGTCTGCGTGAGAGACGAGAACTCATTCTGCAGAATTTGTGCTTTTTTTCTGATTGGGGTATCGGCTAGTAAACAAATGCATGTGTTCCCATGACATATTTTATGACAGTAGTAAAAGACAATACTGTTTCCCATCTGTAGGGGCACCCAAGAGCAAAAGTTACATGGTGTTACTTTAAAGGTGCAGTGAGGGATTTTTGAGAAGCATTGTTGTATACTGTTGGGTATTTGAACCCAAACACACCCCTCCCTTCACTGCTCTGCCCCCAACATGCATGAACACACAATGCAAGTGTTGATGTATCTTTATCAAAGCAGAAGCAAAGCAAAATAAAACAAAGATGACAAATGAACGACAAGGAACAAAAATGAACATACAGTACATAGGTATATACAGGTAAAAGCAAGAGTTAGTTGTTAGTTGCCAGCAGTCACTCAAAACTGTTACTTGTGTATGGAACAGAAATAACATTTGTGTCAGTTTTCAGGCCTTCCCGCTTGGGTCTCTCCAGTACTGGAAAGCTTTTTTAATATTAATGCAGGTCCTGAAGCTCTTGCCTGTTCCTAGCCCTTTTTCTAGTGACATTTTCTTTCCAGTGATATTCATCTTACTGTTTCTCTTTTGTAATGTCTCTCAGCAATCTCTTTTAACAGTCTTTCTTCAAATCTCCCTCTTGCTCACTCTTTCTCCTGCCCCATAATGAGGATATCCCCCCTACTGCAGATTGGCTACAAGTTTCTTGTGGTGCTCTGTCTTCAGTGCTTTTAACAACGTTTTTCAGAAATCGCTTACTGCACCTTTCACCCATGTTTTATTTTACTGTACAATACACAGATTTTGATCTTTTAATATTTTCCTCTGACAAAAGGCCTGAGTCCCTCCAACTTTCATTTTAGTGGCTTAAGCGAGGGCTGGGATTTAAACAGCATGAGTTCACGGTGAGGCGGACCTGCTGTAAATCTGTCAGCACGGCACCACACAGTAGAGCTGTCCGCCCTGATTTACACCCTGTTGGAAATGATGGACAGGCATTCGGTTAGACAGCCCAGTTTGGAGCAAGACTGGCCCGAAGAGTCCACCCAAGTGGAAAAGTGTGGGAGAAGGTGCACGGGGTGAGGTGGAGAAACCCGCCATCAACAGGATGCTGGATTGAAACTAGTGCGTGCTGGGGTTTTTGGAACACAAAGATACGTTCAGTATGGTTGTGGGCTTTCTTTGAATGCAGCGTTTTTGAGCCGACTTTAGGAATAGCAAGTAGAGAGGATGTCTGGAATGAGAAACTTCTGGGTGTGGACGAGATCAGAGGATATGACTAGTCAGGGTTAACTTAGTTTCTGGGTATTGTGAGCACACAATAGCCTTGTACCACAGAAACTAAGCAGAGAGGGGGCCATACATATTGAAACCATAAAACAAGAAAAGCAACACACTGATGTGTTTGTTTTGAGTCAAACAACCTTTGTCAATAACATGCTTATGAACATATTAATTAAATCAGTCAGATTGGTTCAAACTGGTGGAAATGAATATTGCAAACTATAGATGTGTTCACATTTACCATAGACAAACAAACAGGATCCACAAGAAATGTTGACCCATATTGATAGGATAACATCTTGCAGTTGATGGAGATTTGTGAGATTGCACATCCAGCGCACAAAGTTCCCGTTCATCCCAAAGATGCTCTATTGGGTTAAGATCTGGTGACTGTGGGGGCCATTTTAGGACAGGGAACTCATTGTCATGTTCAAGAATTAGGGTCCCTAGCCTACATGCGAACCGCGGCATTGAGAACTTTGTAAGTGTACAGACAGTTTAATAAGAAGATTTGTATAAAGACAGTCCACTTTGCGTATACAGGCAGGAGCCATCTTTGGAAAACAGTCTTGACTAGTCAAACCACGAACGCTGTTCATACAGTTCAGAGGTTCACTGAACTTCACACAGTTCACCTCACTTGGCACGGCGTTTGTGGTTCGAACTTGTCAAGACTGTTTTCCAAAGGTGGCTCCTGCCTGTAAACGCGAAGTGTACTGTCTTTATAAAGTATCTTCTTATTATACACACTTCTCAAGTTCTCAGTGCTTCGGTTTGCATGTATGGACCCTGATTATGTTAACGTGTCAGTGTGGGGCTATTTTGAGCCTTGTTAGTGGAATTAACTACCGATTTTTATTTTTCATTACTCTGTGCCCTATCTACTAGTGTAATACGCTAAACAGTTTTTAGAGATACAACTCTTTACATTTGATTATCATAAAAATAATTTTTCGAGAACAGTTGACTAGGTACCAATGTGCTATTAGACCAAAGGTTCATTTTGCGCCGGAGTTGTCCTTTAAGTTGACTATCTTCAAACATTATGTTATTGCTGATATGTAGAAATTAACTGATTAAAAGAAAGGGGAAATATATTATCATTACAAAACATATTTACTGATATACAACAACTTCTTAACAGTATACAACATAAAAGTATACCTAGAAAAAATGAGAGCAAGGGTGTGTGTGTGTGGAGAAAGAGACAAGCTAATAAGGTCATTCTCACAGCCCCTCTGGTGACATCACAGATTATTCAGCATTAGATATTAAGGGTGGATATGGATTTGGGAATGAATATGAACGAGTAATTATGCATCACATTGGCTGCAGGCCAGCCGAAGAGATGAGCTGGGTGACAGTATCTCTCTGCACTAATGAAAATGAAAATGTTTTACACAGTGTATTCACAGGGATTTAGTGTATGACTGGTTCTTTTTTAGATGGAATAGTGTATCAATGCTTCATCTGTGTGGAGGGTCACTGTTACAGATCCTGGTCATTTAATTTGTCATACAGAGTCCAAAATAAATGTTTAGCCACATCTATTAGTGGAAGAATTAATTCAGTGAATTAATTAATTACTACAGCTATAAAACTGTAATATGCATTGTTTATATACAGAATGTCATTGTGCATTCGGAAATGCAATTATTGTTGACTCAAAGTAAGAGTTTATTCAATATGTATTACTAAATTATTTAAAAAATGATATATTACTTAGTTTTTAACATAAACATTTTCATCATTTTTTTTCCAGAATACAAAGCAAATGTGTAATAACTGGAAATGTACAGTATCTAATAATTATAAAGGAAAATAATTGTCTGGCAGAATTCACAGTAAAATGTCTGTGACAACCTCAATTAGAGATTGTTGTTGTTGAATTATTATAGTTATTTATTTTTTTTATTTATTTTTATTTATCCTGTATATCTGCAGCAAACAGTGCAATCTCATCATTATAATCTCATCATCACAATTTATGTTTTGTTGGCTTGACATCAGGAATGCGATGATGTGAAATTCTGGACTGCGTTTTTAAACATGCATTATGCTATAACACCTAAACAAATTAATTTAGCAGCTGGCCAGTACCAGAGTGAGCCCAGTTTTACTTTTACTTAGGTGATGTACTATAATTTAAATCAGCGCTAAAGACAATTGCAATCATTTTGTTTGAGCATCCCAACTGGGATTAACAATAACTGCTAAACCAACAATGCAAATTTGAGATGGCACTACCCGTTTGTCCCAACATTAAAAGATGGAACAATAAGCATTTTGTTTATTGGCACAGAAAGTGGAACTTTCACCAATAATTTTGCACTTAAAATGTACAGTATACAATACTTTGGGAGGTGGTAAAACTAGTGGTCTATATTGCAGAAAAGCCTACTTATAGCACAAGAAAACTCTCTATGTATCACCAGCCATCTATCTCTCTCTCTGTGTGTGTGTATAATTGCTTGCTCACTTCACCTTGGCCTAGGGGGAGCTCTTTAACCATACATGAAGAGATTTGTGGAAGGGGGTAACTGTGTCAAGCTCATACTCACACCAAACACGCAGTATTGTTTTGATGAGGCCTAGAGAGTGCAACTTTCCCATGGTAGGAGCAGAGTAGAGCACATCAGCCCATTCTGAACACACATACCCTTCCTGGCATTCATAACCTGTTCCTTCCTCCCCACAAACAGTCACACACCAGTGTATCTGTGTGTGTGTAGACTAGTGTGCTAGACTAAGTGGCTCCCATTGTTCAGTCAATATCTGAGCCCACACATTTGTTTTATGTAATCCATCACTTTTTTTTCTACTCAACTACTCAGACTCTATAAGCAGATTACTGGACCACCTGCTATACACCAACAATGTGACCATTACAGCATAATTTCTTGCCAAAGAATAAAAACAAATCATTGCAAAAATGTCCAATGTTACGCACTCACCACCACAAAGGTTTGAACTTTTTCTCAATGACTTCAAGAACAAATCCTTCCCATTTCATAGCTTATTTAGCATTGGCACACCAATCTGACTGGTTAGACCTCCATTGAGTTGGATTACTGCAGCATGGGTAATAGTGATTGTGTTCAACAGAAGAAAAATGGTATCTAATGAACAGATCAGAGGTTGCTAAGATTAAATGGTAATGCAACAACACTGGCGAGCCAGAAGTACAGACTTCCCTGAATCGTCTTGATGAATTGAAACAAATATTGTGAAGGATTTTAAGCATTTCCCACCAAAAATCTAATGAAATCTAGACTAAAAACTGTGCAACATATTCAAACAAACAAAAAGTAAAATGTCTACAAAGCCCCTGACAGCTGCAATCAAGACTGGTCAAACAGAAACTATACCCCAGCACACACAGAGCGGTTGCCAATTTTTTCTGAACTAAATCTAGACAAATATGGGTTAGCACTGATAGCATTCTTGGCTAAAATATGTTCAGCTTTATGATGCACTGAGGGAATGCAATCCAAACCTGCAAGACATGAAACAGGACGGAGCAGAACACAGAATGAAGCAGACTCAAGACAAATTGTTGCCAATTATACAGCATTTACAAAGTAGGAAATACCTTTAGCTGCTGCTAATGAAATGGTTTCTCAATAGTTGCTTTGATACATTTAGACTTTTCAGGAAATCTAATGCAGTTTTTACATTTAGGGAACTTGTGTGAACAGATTACATTGTCAAGTTCCATATTGATGATGTGCGTCAAAAAAGCCTGTAAGATTTGCGGTTTGAGTAGGTACAAGGATAAAAGAGTTTGAGTTGATTATGATATTCTGAAGGAGTTAATGCATATACTTAGTGCCATTTAATTGTGAGCCTATGTTGGAAATTGTAATACGTTGTAAAATTAAAATAAAAAATGTCAAATTGGATCCAATTGGATGAAGAAATTTGCAACCAGATTATTAGACCAATTAGAGATTACTTGAAAACGATTTATCCAGCAACACAGAGAATTTTTGGTAAAATTACATGGTAAATAAGTATCTACACTTCATTGAGCTGCCTCACTATGGGACCTTCTAATACAGTGGTTCTCAACCAGGGAACCGGGGCCCACTAAGGGGCCTCAGTGCACTTCTAATGGGACCTCAGGGTGATAGAACAAAGCAAACAATAAATTAGCTGAAAACACGCACACAAAAAGTCTAAATGTCAAGAAGTGTGATGTCAAGACCTGGAAAAGCCATGTAAATTGAAATATGCATTTTTCTAGTGCTCAAATAAAGCTTTAAAATATGTTATTGTAAAAACAAAAATGATATATGAAAGAACCTTTAATCCTTGTCCAATAAATCCTTAACCAGACTGGTAAATCATGAATGTCAAGTAACTCAGTTACAAACAGAGAGGGACCCCTGAAGAACATTCAGCCATTTGGAATTCTGAAACTTAATTCATTTTAGATTATTTAAAAAGAAATATTGATGTGAACAATGGAGTCAAAAAGGTTGAGAACACTTTCCACTGTAAATGCTGTGATCAAATATGATCAAAATCCTCAAGATGTTTGTCCAGTCCTTCTGATTGTTTCAAAACAGTCATGAACGTCCTGCACTGAAAAGGTTTAACTACATACAAACTTGAAATGTTGTCATAAAAACACAATGTACATACCAAGAAAAAAAAACAAAAAAACATCATTGCATTAGCAATTCCGCTAATGCTCTCTTCTACATCATTGCATTAGCAATTCCATTATAGGAACCAGTTCAAATTCTGAACCGTAGCACAGTTTAAGAGAAGAGCATCAGTCTGGATTTGAGTGACTGACTAACTCTGACTAGACAATGTTACAGTGATGGCATGACCTTATCGTTATTCTCCATCCCATCTTCCTTCCATATGCATTATGTCCTGTGAGCACATCAAAGCTATTGCAAGCAGCTATCTCTTCCCTGAATCAGGACGGGCACAGAGCTGGTATGCCTGTACAAACACATCGCTGCTTCGTACCTTTTGAAGTGTCCTATCTCACCTGGACCCTCTCAAACATTCACTCTGTCTGACACAAGGAAAAGTCTGTGGAAAGGATTTACAGACACACACCAACCCGCCTCCAGTGTGCTGGGGAGCTGGACACAGTTGGAAGACGTTCACAGTCTATAGAAAAGAGATTCTTTAAATTTTAAGCTGAAGATGTTGTAGAGGAAGGGAGGAGGGTACGGGGAATAAAAACCTATTGTTAGTGCAGTTGAATCTCTCTTTTCAAATCTGGACTCGTTCCTCTGAGGGGTATCTCTGAAGCTCAAATCCAATAATTTAGAGCAATACTCAAGTCCCTCAAGATCACAGTCCTTTCTTTTCCCTCCAATCAGGAAGTAGACTCCCTATTTTCTCTCTCAAACCTTTATTATCATCATTTCTACATTTTCTCCACTGATGCATACAGGGTTACTTATAATGAGGCCAACTGTGTGAGAAGCCTGTGTATAGCTTCTCACTAAAACTGAGTCCTCTAATGTAATTAGGCTTGTTTTATCTTGTTCTATCTAGAGAAGGGACAGAGAGAAAGGGGTAAAGCAAAGTGGACTTATTTTTTTCAGCCCAGATCACTTTTAAATTTATTCTGAAATGAGATATTCTGATCCAAATATTTTTTTTTTTTTTTTTTTTTCAAAGCAGACAGGCTGGACATGTAAATGAACAAAACGTAGAAAACAAGCATATTTAAAATGAAGGATAATATTTAACTTTAAAATAGCAAATAATAAATTGGTTTACTCACCCTCACGTTGTTCAAAATATGACTTGCTTTCTTCTACATAAAGTTAAAAAAAATGTATTATTATTATTATTTTGTTTTTATAGTGAAAGTCGGTGTGAATAAATGTTGTTATGAACAACCCATTCACTTTCATTATAGATAAAATATATATTTTATCTAAAGCAAGTCTAACACATTTGGAGTGACAAGCGAGTAAATGGTGACTTGAACAAATGAACACATGAAATAAGGCTTTTCATGTAGATTTAATAACTCTTTGGGAAATAAGCAGCCATGCTAGGCGAACGCAAAGAAATTAGCAAGATAAACTTCATCTGCTACATTAGAGAGGCTCATATCTGAGAGAAGTCACATAATTGCTGATTTTTATTCAAATAGCGGGTCCTCAAAGGACGAAGCTAATGAAGCGACCATTATCTCGACAAGTTGTTTGAAGCAGCGGAAGTGCTAACTTGACAGTTTGACAAACCAGAATGGATTTTTATGATAACTTGCTATCAGCCTTTATTATATCAAGATATACAAGCTATTTTATTTGCGTGCCCAGTGGTGTCGAATGGCACGAACCGAACTCAGGAAATGCATCCGCGAGCTCTCTCTTTCATTAATGCCGTGATTAATGTTTTCAAGGCTCTACTCACAAGTTGATTATTTATCGGAGGTGTTAGCAAGGTAATTGCGGTGATGTAGAGGGCTGCACTAGCTCATTCACTCTTTCTCTGACTGGAAAAATAAATAAAAGGTATGTGTTACATGACCTCCTAATCAGAACTCGAGAGAGAAAGAGAAAAGCTCTTTAACGAAAACAGGGAATGAATAAATGATAGGCGGTAAACGTTTGTGGTGAACAAGGGAGTGCTAGATGGAGGAATAAGGGCCTTTTGGCCCACAAACCCATTACTACATTTTGCATCAGAATGAAGAACTGAAGGACGTAAAGGAGAGAAAGAACCATTAAATAAACAAAACAATCAAAACCACATTTCTTCCAGCGCTGGGTTTCAAAGTGATGTGTAGGCAGGAGCTTAAGCAAGTAAAAAGTGCACAGAAAAAGCCTATACTCACTTAACTCTAGCATGTGGTTGACTTCTGAAATGAAGAGGCAAAGCTTTTTCAGTCCAACATTCATATTTTAACAGTTTGCAGGTTAATGGCTTATGGAACGCAGTTGACCTGATGCAATTAACAAGCAACCAATACTAGAATGTTTTTGTACGTTAAAGTAACTGATTCACACTTTTAGACATTTACAGATGTATGACAGTTCAGAAACGGTGCTCAGCACGGTATCCCCACAATTCAAGTTTGCCTAGAAAATCACCAGAATGAGGGTCACTGGATATGACAATGTTTGCCAAGCATCAAACCTCTGAAAGATTTGTAAGGCACTTAAACTAGGTATTCATGAGCACATAATTGTAAATGTTAGGCACATCTTCTCTATTTGTCCTGTATTTTTTGTACTGGGACTGCTCTGCCATTTTTTTTATTTTATTTGTACCACTCTATTTTTGAAGTATAATCTATTTTAAACCTGCCCCTATTCAAATTAATAAATACAAATGCACTCAAATAAAATAGGTGTTAAACGTATGCAAAATTCAAAAACTTTCATTGGTAAGTTCTTAGGCGCTTTATGTGCCAGACAGATTGTCTTTCTCTGTCCCATTGGGGATTGTTAGAAAAGCTGCAAACCTGCACCTTTGCTCTATAGCCTGGCTATGTGAGATTAAAATGGCGAAGGTAAATGCTCGCAGGATGCACTTTGCTAATTCTGCAAAATTATACAATATTACAGTAAAAAAAGAAAAAAAATCATTCAGAAATATGTTGCTATTAGCTTAATGTATTAGTTGAATTGACAGCGCTTTGACAACATGCCACGCAGGTGACAACATCCTGACGGACTGTGATTGTGTGTTAAATAAAGTGCTCAGTTTAGTTTCTCAGCTTGTTAAGAGCGTGTGACAGCTCTGTTATTTATGCGGTGGAAGAGAAGTGAAGGAGGGGCTGTAACTCATTTTCAGATAATGACAAACATCTCGTCTAGGCTGTCCCATGAGAGTTTCCAACACAGTCTCATGAAAGTGTGTATCTATACCACAATTGTCATTTCTCGTGGCATTTATACGGCAAAAATGGCTTTAGCATGCATATGCTATGCACTGAAAACCCCCTGGGTAGGTTTAGGGGGAAGGGGGTGGGGATTTCGTACTTATACTACCAAAAAGTGTGTATCATATGCATGCGAAAAACGCATACCATATGCTCATCCTTCTCTCCAAAAACTGCAAAAGTCATCAATCCGGACACAGTCATAACATGCCTAATATACACTCACACCCATGTCCTCACACGTTAATTTGCTCTGGCTTTGAAATGTATGATGCCAGTTTTACTCTATCATGCTGCATTCTGCCTTGCTTAAAACCTATATATTCTATTTTCTTATCTTTTTTTACTGCTAACATTTCTTTGAGATGTGAGGTATTTTTTTATTTCTTTTTTATTTCTTTTTTTACTAATCAAATACAACACATTGTGTACCTAAGGATTTACCCAAAACTGCATTCTGGTTTATTGATTAGCAACAATTAGTGAGTTGGTGATGGTGATATATGTTGGGTTGCCAGGTTGAGATGAAAAATGGGTTGAAATTGGATATGGTGTGTGGATTGTGTGAATATAGACCTTATGCACCAGAGAAACGTGGGCGCCTTCATATTTAGAATATTGTCTTTGAACTTCCGTTTTTGCGGTCGCTCTGTATATTTCTATGGCATCGCTGTCCAGGAGTAATTAGCCTTTGAAGAGGATTTACTTATTATAGAGTTAACAAAAGTTATCATGAGCATTGAAATGTTTATCATACGCATTGTAAAGCAAATGTCTCAACAAATGTCGACCGGGAATTTTTTTTATGAGCAGTTCATTCATACCTATGCAAGATTGCTGTAAAAATACAGACTGGAAGTCAAAAGACAACAGGCGGGGCGGGGCTACATAAGGTCTATAATGCGTTTAATACAAGATCTGGCAACTGGTCAAAATTAGACAAACATATTGGTCCGATTATTAATACAGGAGATTGGGCCATGCTAATTACGTGAATTTCCTGGAAAAAATAACAAAAATAACAAACCGGGAGGAGTCCGGGAGATGAAGGAGATGAGGAGTCCAAAAAAGTGTGTTGACAAGTATGATGATCATTCACATCTTCAAAAATAAATAAATTACATATATATAAAATATTTATTTATTTATTTATTTATTTTTTGAAGAATGTTGGTGACCAAACTGTTTTGGTTCCTATTGACCTCAATTGTATTTTTTTGAATCGTGAAACTCAACATATTTATATAGTTTGCGTGCACGTCCAGAATAGGCAAGAGAGGAAAAGCAGTTTGCCCTTCATGGATGGTCGTTGCTGTTTGAACTTGCTTGAGGGCCAAAGGAGGAAAATAACAACCCAACCTGTCTCCATAACGGAATAAAAAGCAGACCCTACCAAAGTAACACTCAGGTCTCTCATACTTTAGGGCAGTGACTCCATCCACAGCTGCATGGACCTTCACAATGCATCAGGAGGAAATTACGCTGAGGGGCTACAGTTACTGCACACCATAGTGGAGCTGCCACATTGTGTTTTAGCGTAGTCCTGATCATTCCATGCCGGTCTAATTAAGAGTGTTTA
Source organism: Hybognathus amarus (assembly GCA_030378365.1). Lineage (NCBI taxonomy): Eukaryota > Metazoa > Chordata > Actinopteri > Cypriniformes > Leuciscidae > Hybognathus > Hybognathus amarus. Next base: position 215,982 of record JAQIUQ010000611.1, read on the forward strand.
CATTGGCCATTTGATCCAGAGTGACAATAGAACCAAACCTGTGTCTAAATCAGAGTCAAAACACAGGCCTAATGAGGACCAGGCTGGGCGGCACATTCCACTATTGCCTGTAAATATGACAGATGCAATAACACTAACTACACCAGATTGAACGAGGCTGTTCATTTGGCTAATTCCTGAACTCTGTTAAGTCTGTACCTCTGTAAAGGTCTTTTAAGAGCAGCAGGGATTCTCCAAGGCATCACATGTCCCCATAATTTATCTAATATGGAAAAGCGGCAATGACACGGATGGGAAGCCACGTCGGGAATTAACAAAGGCTAGCATTACAGTGTGGCAGTTATTTGAGGATTTTTGAAAAGGGATTATGCAGTAATCCATCCCAATTTGTTATACATATCTGATCTCCGAATAACCTGATATCTTACATGTGCTTCCTCTCAGAGAAGGAGAATGAAAAATGTACCGTCATTCCCAGCATATAATGACATTTGAGCTGTTGAACCTGTATAAATGCCTAAACTATAACAAAAGGTGAATGTTATACATCTTGGAAGGGTTTTCCCCAGCACATCATCCCTAGAAGCAATGTTTCCAATAATAATACTTTACATAACTTTTAGACTTTGTGGATTTAAGAGCAGAGCAAGGACCAAACATGTTAAACACAAAGCATCAGCTTAAAGACTAGCAATGAAAAGAGACACCATACAGCATTAGCTTAATAGCCTTTATATCTCTCTTTTCTCTTTGCTCTCACTCAGAATCAACATATTATATTCTAACATCTAATGTGTTGTAAATAAAACATTTGCCTTGTCAGCAGCTCATCTTCGCCAAGGAGGCGTTCTCCTAGGCCAGAAAAGTATTCAGGCCTCAGAGAACTGCGTGATGGTGGGAGACAGGGCTTTTAGACGTCTTGACGACTCTTTGCCAGGAGTGGAGAGACGGAGACACAGATATACTAGAATCAGCAAAAGCCAACACTCATTTATAGACCAGCTGATGCATATGAATCTGACTTTGCCTCTTAGCTTGCAGACCTCGAAATACCTTTAAAAAACGTTAATGGGCCTCCACATTTCATTTCCAATACTGTATTAGAGAGAAGTAGCAGCACATTGATCTCCCAGTTGTGGGTCTTTCATGAATTTTTGCATGATGCATTTAAAAGTTAATGGCCAAATGGACTTTTAAATACGTTCAAATTGTTATTGCAGATGAAATATGACACAGGTTAATCATTGATTATTAATGACCCCATTTATCCTAAACCTCTCTATGCACATCTGCCATGTTTGTAGTTTTTTTAACACTTTTATTTGTGTTTGTAGTTCTGAACCGAATCCTCCTCCAAAGTGTAATGGGTTGTGGGCAATATTAGCCGTTATAGTGTGCACTGATCCACAATAAATATTCTAGTCGCACATACTATTTAGGATGGATAGTATGTACATTGGGTCCCAATGTCTGGACTACTTGCACTGAGCTTTGTGACGCACTTCCTTTTCAAATTGTACGGCTCACTAGTTTCTGGTTGGGCTGTAGCCACTTAAATAAAGAAAATTTATGTGGTTTGCTATTGCTGTGATCTCATGTAAGTAACAGGTAGTCCCGCACTCATGATGCCAGTGAACACCATCACTGTACGAATGCACAATCATAATAATAATAATATATATATATATATATATATATATACATATATATATATATATATATATATATATATATATATATATATAGCTGCGAGCACCAATGATGGGCCTAAACATAAGAGGGTGATTTCAAAGCATTTTGAAATTGACACACTTCCTGCCACCAGTTGGTGGCGCTATAACTTTGACTCACAATAGTCACATCCATGTGATTGGCCTCTTACAACGAACACACTGCTGAAGTTTCACCAAGATCAGTTAATGTTATAACACACTTCCTGTTTCACGTTTCTCGCCATCATTTCATTTCCTCGCCACGGCCAAACAGTTCGAGATATCAAAAATTCCCCTGGCTATTTTTCATCCTCAATGTCTTGACTTCACGCTGGCTGAGTTTCGTAGAATTTGGAGCAATTCTCTAGGAGAAGTACTTTAAATTCCATTGAGTTTTCCAAACAACCCTTAAAAGACGACTTCCAGTTGGCATTGCGTAAAACTTAGAGCACGAAAGTTGTTCATCCCGCTGAGATCTATGTGTATCGAGTTACATATTATTACATGCAAGTGTGTTTGATTTATTGACCAAGTTTTCAGACTCGGTTCCAGGGGGCACTGTCGATCCCCCCTGCCACGCCCAGGTACCAGCTTCAGCCCGGCCCTGATGGCTGCGGGTTCTGACCCGTGCGCAGTTTTCGAGCACGTCAAGGGCCCCAAAAGTGCCAAAAAGGTAGTAAAATAATAATTTTCGTAAGGAAACATTAGGGCTCTGCACCCTTTCAGGGCTTGGGCCCTAATAATGTGCACAGATAAATAATTTATGATGAATTCCAATAGTCTATTAAAAAAAAAAAAAAATAATAAAAAAACTGTCAACCTTAATAAACAAAAAGGGGGGAAATGGGAGACCAAAGTAGGAAAATAATACTTTTACTGCAGAAAGAAAATATAATTTTGAAGCTTTAAGACAACAGTCTCTATGGTCAGCCAGCGACTGCTGTGATCTGGTCACCTTAGGCCACGTTTACACGTTAGAGAAACAAATATTTCCCACCCTCGGTTTAATAATAATAACATCTTGCACACACACCCATAAATATGTCGCCAACCGCTATCATAACTACGCCAAACCTATGGGCAGCAGTGTAGGAAGAAGGATAAAGCCATGCAAGTGAACCAGAATCCTCTGAATCAACAAGAGAGAACCTGAAACCCTGTTTCTCCCAGTTGACGCGACAACACATAACCAGCATTTTAGAAATCTACACTTTGGGTGGAGTTTTTAGAAAGAATAATTTTCTGTGATAAAAACTGGGTTTTCGTGTAAATGAGAGGCCAAACCACAGGAAAATATCTGCGTTTTCCCTTCCTGTAAACAGGGCCTTAAAGTCAGCTCATGCTGATATACCACAAGCTTATAAACCTACACCAGTGCAGCTGCAAACAATGACTCTCATTGGTGTGGGAGGAGATTAGAGCGATCAAACAATAGAGCGTGATCAGGTCTCTCACTGCATGACACTCATACCTCCCTCTATCTCTGACCAAACAGACCAGCATGTAACAGACTCTGTTGTGAAATACACACACCTAACACATTTATTGAATTCTACACTCTCAGAAAAAAAAAGGGTTCATTGGGGTTCTATATATACTTTTATGCAAAAAAGGTTATATAATGACAAGAAAGAACCTTTTTGGCACAAAGGTTCTTTATAGGCTATTATTCATTCAAATATTATATTATTCTGCAACGTTTTTTTTTTGTAATTAGATTATTCTTTATTAAACTGTTGTAGTAGCTTAATATCACATATCATGCTGATTTTTGGAGGAGAAAAAACGAAATGGCACTCTTCGTGTGATATTGATTAACTACATAAAATGATATAAATAAATACATTTTCTAACCCCCATATCTTGAATTTTGTGATCATTCACATGCATCCATAAATCGATTTTAGGGTCTTGATGTTTGTCAATAATATGAAACATTTAATCAAATTGACAGTGCAATCAAAAGTTTCACTTGCTAACTTCTGGAGTTAAAGTTGAACTGTCGTTACTCAAAGTCCAGAATAAAAGCTCAGCCAAGGGCCTTAGGAAATGCAGCCATATTAATTGTCCAAGCAGCCGGCTGCCACAGAGTTATCCATTTTAACCCAGCTACTATTACAAACAAAATGGCTGAGGTAATGGAGCAAAAACATACAAATCACTCAACCACCCGTGAAACGATGGAAGCGGCAGAAATGAAGAAACGTCCGCACATAACATCAAACATGTAATTGCAGTGGTAGTGGATTGGAGCATATTCAAACTCAGCCAGCAATTATCAAAGGTCCAACAGGTCTTTCCCCTCCCCTTGGATCTCTTTGCCAATTAAGCTGTCAGGTTGCGTGCAGATGGCTCGCGGTGTATCACAGGCTGCTCCTCTGCCCTGTTGACCAGCTTTGCTAACTTTCCCAGCCATCCATCATTCGCTAAAGCCTTAATTAGCTTGTTATTTTGCCATGTAGACTATTCCCGGCATCAGAAAAAAGGCACCCTCGGAGCATTCTCAATGCTTTCAGCCCAGGGCCAACCAGGGGATAGTGCGGCTTGTGGGAGGGCAGCCAATCAGTGTCGCCCAAAATGGCATTCTCAATAGCCTTTTCAGCATGGTGTGCTGGCAATTATGCCCCCAGCCCCCACCTTGCTCCACTTCCTGCCAAGCAGCGTTTTTGTGGCCTGCAATTTTAGAGCTGATTCATAACCTTGTTATTTCCCTCTCTCATTTCTTTGTAATTTTTTTTGCCACCTTGGCAGGTTGGGCTATGGAAAGTGCTTATCAAAGATCAGCTGTAAGCCAGTGCAAAATAAGACATAAAGAGGAAAGGAGAGAGAGAGAGAATAACAATACCAGAGTCCATTTGGCACCATCACCTGGTTGTGTGAGTGTGTGCGTGTCAGAGGGAGGCTCTTTGGCTTCCGGATTGATGAATTGGATTAGCCTAATGCAAGTTTGGGTACAGGGCTGCACCTGAGGCATGGCCATGCATTATGATACCAGCTCTCTCTGATTAACAGCACAAACTGATTGAAATCTGGTCCAAAAGGAGCTCTCTAAGTGGATAATCCTCTACAGACAGTGGTGCACATGTTCAACAAACTAGCCGCTAACACTTTACCATCGGCATTGGCTGATAGAGCGCTGTGCAGCATTACAAAACAATAAGATAATATGTACGAGTACAGATACATATTTTTTCCTTTGGCACTGTAGTTAGGTGATCAAAATAATATATGGTAAACTGTATAATATCACTTTAAAAATATTTTACTTAATTGAATAAAAAGATTTTTTAAGAACATGGGATTATGACAATCTTTGGATTATCCAGAAAATTAATTAAAACGATAATTTACAAACAAACATATTATGCATAATGATAAGCCTGACAATCAGAGCAAACAGCTGTTTCACATCATTTAAAATTTGAGTTTCAAATATATAAATAAAAAATAATAATAAATAAATAAATAAATAAATATAAAATAAAAAAATAATACTTATTAGGATCCCTGGATCCATTTTGACCATTTTGACAGTTTTTAATAACTGGTTAACACTAGAACAGTCACGGCGGTCATTTTGACTGTTTTTGAATGTTATATCTGCAATAACTTTGTTGAAAAAGTAAAACAAAAAGTGTCTGAATTTTCATTTAAAATGTTTTTAATATAAATTACACATTAGGCAAAAAATAACAAATGAACATATTTACCTATTTCGGCCATAGACGGGGGTGTTAGATCCTTCATCCACCATCCATCCATCCATCCATCCATCCATCCATCCATCCATCCATCCATCCATCCATCCATCCATCCATCCATCCATCCAACAAAAACACAATAATGGTGGTCATAGTGGATAAAAAACAAACAACAACAACACAGCAATGGTGGTAACATGCAATCAATCCAATAGCTAAAATAGATAAAAAAATAAATAATGATAATAATAATAATAATAATAATAATAATAATAATAATTAACTATGCACAATTAAAAAAAAATCTATGTGCCTGTGTCTGATCGGTTCAGTAACTAAATGTTCCTCTGCACAAATGATGTAATTGCATGTTTGATTTTTGTTTCTGGTTATTCAAAATCTAAGTCCAGAGGGTAGGGGTGAAAACCTAACAAGTGGTTGGGATGGATCATCTAGTATCCTCAGAGCCAAATTTAGGGTATACTGATCTGGGTGCATTTTCCCGTACATTGACGTAGTTCACAGCTTTACTACCATAGTACGATACATCGTTGGAAAAATCAACTATCTAGTCACGACTGTTTCCTGAAACCCACTGTCGCAAAAGTATTGTTCAACCACGTTTGTTTCGCACGTGGTGGAATAATAACTACCTTTAATGAAACTGTTTGAGATCCAATTAACACTAGATTTGTTTTATATAGATTACAGACATCGGAGACATCTTATGTCATCTGAGGACTATTTCTAATTGTTCCCAGTTATTTTGCTTCATTACCAGACTCAGTGTTTGGCTCGTTCTTACATAGTAGAGCACGTTCGCACATGCGTACTCTTCAAACACGTTACTTCAAATCTTTTGAAAAAACTAAAAGACGTAAATTACATTTGTATGTATTCTGAAGAAAATGCACTGAGTTGTCTTTGAATGTCAGCTTGCTTATTTTGCTCAAGATAAGGGATTTATTACCTCCAACTGTCATGCAATATAGAAACGATGCCTCTAACCACAGGTCGAGAGCTGTTGTTCAATTCACACAACTTTGCGATGCTGTTTGCGAATGTTCGTTGGAACGATTGTTTTGGAAACACCGACTCGTTGAACTATGCTGATAACGACGGAACTTGCGACCATAGTTGGCTAACGATGCTTTCGGGGAAACGCACCCTGATTGGAGATGTTTTTAACATCGGATGCTGTAATATTCCTTCCCATTTTAGTCACCTTGTCAAGCATGTTCCTGTTCTGGAAAGAGAGGCCCCCACCCCAACACTGGATGGTGAAAGTCACCACATTTAGGACACATAACGGAATATGGCGGGATCATTTCACTAAACAAATGGCATCCACAGAATTTTGTTACAGCATTTTGCAGAATTAATACTTCTGATGTAATTTTCATGCCATTATCAGTTATTTTCCTTCATTTTATGTGTGAGGGTGGTTATTTTTCTTGCTGTGCCCACCATTTTCTCTCTCACCCGTTCACTTCTTTGTCCTCCAAGCCAGTCGACCAATAAGGTTTATTTTCCTTCATTATCGTTCCCTCTGTTTTCTCTCATCACGCTTCAGTCAGCCCTAATTTAATCCTCCCTCACCCCTTCCCCTCTCGGTGTCTTTCTCTCGTCTGTCTCTTCATCATTCTTCACACATCCGCCAAACCGAAAAAAGGAAAGGTGAGCAAGCGCCGGAAATTTTCCTCTGCCCTGGAGGAAGGTTAGCGCATCTCAGTGGCATTTCACTATATTATATCTGATTACAGAGTTTGATGATGAACAGCAAAATAGACAAATAGATTCTGGCAATTCAGCCATGATAATGTTGTTTTGTTTACACAGAGATACACAGACAGAAAGGATTTTACATGAGGAAAAATGATTAATCTCTCAAACAAATGTATTTCTTTTTTAATTGATTACGTACATTCCAATGCTGAAATATCTGCTATATTTTACATTAACGTAACAAAAGTTTTTTTTATTTTATTATTATTATTTTTATTTCAACAAGACAGAATCAAGTCACAACTAGGGATGGGACGATTACGGTTTCATGATAAAATACGATAAAATGTGCTGACGGTTAGTATTATCGTTTAAAATTGTATTTTCATTAAAACCATCATTTCATTAAGTTTAAAAAAAAAAAGACGTTATTTCAGTTAATTTGCTTGGTTCAGAGATCCTTTCCAGTTGCCCAGGAAAATACCGTTCAGTCGACATGGAGCAGTTAGTAAAATTAAAGAGAGTCACCAGATTGCAACACCTCTTTAGCTTTTGATCTCTGCCTTTATTTTGGTTGAGTGTGATTACTGAGGCCATGTCCACACTAATTCGTTTTTGTTTGAAAATGAATATTTTCTCTCTGTTTTGGCCTTCCGTCCACACTGAGACGCCGTTTTAAGTCAACAAAAACGTATCGTTTGGAAACGCTCTCCAAAGTGGATAAATTTGAAAGCGCCGTTTTCGCGTTGTAGTGTGGACAGTGAAATCGGAGGCATTTCAAAACGATGATGTAAGTTTAGTCATGTGATCCATGTAGTACCAATAGATATTCATGTTTATCGGTATTGTGCCTGTTATGTGTTTTTCATTTTTACACTATTGCTAAAATATGTTACTTTCTATGTACTTAATATGTGCTATTCTTCATAGCACAGTACTGCAAAGATGACAGATAATGTACTCACATTTGCTGTCTTGCGGCAAAACAGGAGTTTATAGACCAAACATATGGTGACTGAATGCGACCTGGACGCATCAGTGATGGTAGATATTTTGCTAAATAACATTATCCTGTTATTGTGCGATAACATTATTATTTATTTTCCCACCTGTATCATCTCAGTGAGCTTTTGTGAAGTTTCAGACATGCGCAGTTAAGTGAATTTAGAAGTTTCTCATCCACACTGAAACGTCTGAAAACGCCTGAAAACTCTATTGTGGACGAAAAGTGAAAACCCCGTTTTCAAATCTATCCGGATTAATGTGGACATAGCCTGAATATACTCAGTTTTCTCACCAAATTCAAAAAAGTATGTACATTAGTATGTACATTTTGACTACATATTCAATAAATTTATGTTGAAATGGGTGAAATGCTCCTTTAACTTATGTTTGATGTTTAAATTGCTTTGTGATGATGTGCACTACTGGGCCAACTAATGACCCAGAGAGTTTGGTGCAGAGTTAGATGACAGCGAATAGGCTACATCATACTTTAAACATACTCAGTAATAACGTTTATGTGCATTAAAACCAGAAATGTTTTAATGTATGTAGGCTACTCTCAAATTGGATAAAGAATCCAGTCATATTGTTAGTTGCGACACAGGCTTTTCACACGGTCCTCTGCCTCCATTTTTGCAAAACTTTTAAAAACGCACCAAAGTATAATTTATTAAGGCCTTGTTGTCCACACGGACAGGTATTTTTATAACCAGAGTTTTTCCTCCAGCGTTTTTTTTAAGAAATCATGTCCACACATGAAAATTAGATACTTTAGACTTTTACTCAAGTCGTATTGATATTGGTGACTAGCAACTTTGCTGTAAGGTATCTATACTTTTACTATCAAGTATGGTTTTCAGATAGGGCCTATAGCAATTGTGATATGAAGCGCTGGGTACAATAGTGTAATGCAAGTCACAACACTCCATTAAAATAGCTCAGAGACTTGTAGAAGTGAGGTAAAATTACATGTTTGCTCCAGTAAGAGCATTTTTATCTATAATAATTTTATTTTTGTTAACACCATTGGTTAGGTACAGGGAATGGTTTAGTGTAGATGAGCATTGTTTTAAAACTCTAAATTAACCTTTTGCACTACTCATATTTAATTTCCGAACTGCCGCAATATGTGAGCCTATAGCCTACAATCCTACATTCACATTCATCTGTTTTGGGGAAAACTGAACATGTTTTTAGCACCACTCATGCAAGAATCACTGTTAATTATTTATTACCTTGGAATAAAACTAAAGCATTGCAAATTATCTTTATGTAGGAGATTTATGAGAATTAGAGACAATTATACTTTCTAATAATTAATCTGAGAATTAAAGTTAAGTTTTCAGTCAATTCATGAAATATAAGTCACGCTTGGAAACAGGTCAAGTACAATATATTATATTACATTTTATCTCACAGCACACTGCAGGAAGGAATCAAAAATAGGTCTCTGTTATTGAATTCAGTCAGTCAGTCAAAAGAAAAGAGTTCTCACCAAAATGAAAATTCTCATCAGTTGCTCACTCTCAGATCTTTTTTTTAAACCTAGCCTGGAATACAGAAAGTTATTTATACAAGAATGTCAAAGCAGCTCTTTTATATAGTGAAAGTTAATGGTGACCACAGCTGTCAAGCTAGATCTTCAATGAAAAATGACTAACAGTAAATTTCAGTACTCACACAAAGCTGTCATATGGCTTCAGAAGACATGAGGAATACAAATGATATTGTGCTGTCATTGCGATTTTTTTTCTTATTTTATCTTCTTTTTGAGCTTTGCCCCCATCCACTTTCACTGTATGGAGGTGAGCAATAACATCTTCCTTTGTCTTTCATGGAAGAAAGAACCACATGCAGGTTTGGAATGAACATGAGGGGGAGTAAAATGACAGAATTTAAATTTAATCAATCAATCAGTCCATCTCTGAAATGGCACACTCAACTCTGCAAGAGGGATGACGATAAATAAAGAGACAAATTCTAACACTGTATTTTTGCCTAATTAGTATAACTCAACGTCACATACTAACTGATTGAATCCAAGTGAGTCAGTTAGTCAAAGCAAAAACAGAAGAAAGCACAGATGAACTGAACATGCCCTCCCGCCGAGAAAACAAGCCAGGAACTGTTTGAAGACTGAGCTGGTGACTAGGGAAAGACTTGGGGAGGCATGAATTCATGAGAAATTCATGGCAGCTTGCCGAAACAGCACAGAATTGTGGATGAAATGTGCTCCATTTGATTTAAAGCCCTGCTTGAACATTAAAGGCTGGTGAGAGTGCAGGGAGTAGTTCAGGGTCTGAGCAAAGCCTATGCCAGAAATTCATTAGAGATGCATGGTCTGATGAAGAAAGGAAGACAGAGATAGACAGCACAAGTGGTCATGTGGTGTACATCTTTCAACGTGCTTAATGTATTGTCAGCATTAACTGAGGCACACCTCCAAATCCAGATAACCTTCTAATATTATCATAACTATTATCTCTATCTAGCGCAGCAACTCTTACCCCTCTGGGAACACCTCAAAAACAACACGTCTGCCCCATAGCCATCAACACTTGTTGACCTGAGAACAACATGGCGGCTGATAAAAGCCTTTATAGCTCCATTGGATATTCTGCCACTCGTGTTGGCACTAGGTCCGACTGATAAACATTAATTTCCTTCATCAGAACTGGCATCTTTTTTTGAGGGGGCGGTTTGCAATATATTTGCAGGCAAAATTTGGGCGGATGGATAAAAATTGGCCTGGTTTCGGATCAGTTCGGCAGGTTTTCGTGGCCGAAACACCGGCACTTCAGATCCTTCTTTCGGCAGGCAGTAGTTTCACTCACTCTCACACAACAGCTCTGGCTGACATGCCCTCGAAACTCACAATAGACACTCCCTCCCACTACCTTCAGTGTACTTTTGTGTCCATTCCTCAGTTTGTAAACCGTATAGACTGTAAAATATAGCTACTCGTGAATTTGTCTGTACCGGCTGATTCAACCAGGCCAGCTGTTAGTGCGGCCAGCTGCACTGATACCACTGTGTTTAATTTTATTTTTCAAAATTGATAATTTCTTGAATTTTCAGTCTGTATGCAAATAATAATTGTCATTTTTATTATTAGCCTACATTTTGGCCAAAAAAGGAACAAAGAAATTTGTCAAATGTCAGTCATAATAGCCTACTGGTTTGACGATAATACAGGGCTGAAATTAGTTTTGACTCATATCCGATTTAAAGATACACTGTGTGATTTTTACCCCATCTAGCGATGAAAGGTATATGACCATCCAGTGAATATTCATTTCTCCTCCTCTCAATTCCAATTTCGTTTTACACTCGCTACAGTGGCCAATGTAGTCCAAGATTAACATGGCTTCCAGTTCTGACCTCATCCATGAGTGTTCAACTCGAACATAAGCGCGAAAGGCAAAACTCGAATTAATGGTTATGTCCCTCTTTGGCTAATGTACTTTCAAGATGGAGGGGCAATATGCGACCAACATTAGAACCCCCTTACCCGAATGTATTTTCAATGGCATATTATACACTCACAAGAAAACTTTATTACTTGAACGAAGTAAATATACATTAATAAGCACATCTATTTTTGAAAGAACTAAGTGTTTTTAGCTAAGAATTAACTAAAATAGTTACACAGTGTAGCTTTAAGCCCAATTTGCAAATCGTTGAGCTCGCCGACAGGTCAGGGTGTTATTAGCGTTCAAATCGCAGGGATTAGCGGACAATGAACGCTTGCAAATCTGTTAGTATGAAAGAGCCAACAACGCAACAAAGACGCTCGCAGAAGCGTCGCGAGCCCAGAAAATATCTAGCATGCTAGATATTAAGAGCTGTCACGCGACTCAACCTCAGTGATGTCATGAGCTCCAGCCAATCAGAGCAAGGCATGGGTTTTTCTTTTTATTATTTTTCTTTTTTCTTTTTTTTTCAGAGCAAATTGTTGCGCAAACAGTTTGAAGCACTAGTTTCATGTCTGACATCCAAATTCGCATGTTCTTCTCTTCTTCGCTAGGTATTGACACGCGTGCTGTTTTGCGTCATTTCCGTTTTGTATTATCACAGGATTTTTCATGTCAAAACGACTGACTGTAACAGTTTATTCGAAGTGACCTATGATAGATTTATTTAGTGTCTTTCCTGAGAGTGATCACCTGGCGTATGTTTTCAATGGGAACACGCCATGTTTTTTTAAACGCAATGAGCGTAACAAGGAGCTGAACATTTTTTTCACACTGAAGCGCTAAGTGCCCGGCCTTTTTTACTGGTCGCAGAGAGTTGAAAAATGTTCAACTTTGGGGTAAAACGCAGCACTCATCACTGTCACTTTTTACCCAGCCATCCAATCACAGTGGAGGAGAGGCAGGGCTTAATACCACACCGACCAACTGTCAACATTCTTTCTGTATGAGCGTCAACAAACAGCAGAACTAACCGAAAAAAATGGATGCTAATATTTTTTTTTATGAAACAAATTATCTCAATTATTTACAAGGAAACTGTGCAGCACATGTACTGTATTGCAACGAAAAGTCTCGAATTATTGGTGCAAATGTAAATGTAGTACACAGTGCTTCTGATTGGCCATTGCGTTCCAAGAAATCAACACACATCTGTGATTGGCTGCATCGCTCAATGCTGCAAACATGTTATAAATAGAAAATGTGGCTTGTAAGTCGTTTCTATTTTGTTGTTCTTGTTGCTTTTCTGCAACAGATGAATCAAAATATAGCCATTTTTAATGTTACTTACAAGTATTTCTAGTTTGCGGAGTTCTCGCAAATCATTTTATTCTCCCTCAACCCGAACACACAGAGTGAGTGCATTACCGCCCATGCCCCCTCTATCAGCAGCATCTTACGTCACCAGCATCACTGGACGCTGATTGACAACATAACCTGAAGAGAATACATTGCTGAAAGTTGAAGTTTTTGATATTTGGACCAAAATGTATTTTTGATGTTTCACAACGTTCTAACTAACCTTTCCTTTCTGGACAAGGACAGTATATTGGTACGTACATTTTCAATGGAGGGACAGAAATCTCTCGGACTAAATCTAAAATATCTTAAACTGTGTTCTGAAGATGAACAGAGGTCTTATGGGCTTGGAACGAAGGTGAGTCATGACATCATTTTAATTTTTGGGTAACCTAACCCTTTAAAAGGCTCCCTTTCCTCTCAAAAACTGCACTATATATGTGTGCTATATAGACTTGCAGATAATGACAGTTTAAAGCACCTTTTAAGGGGTTCTTGTACCATATATAAAAGATTCATATCTTGATGTTAAAAGAGGGTCGGATGTGTTTCCATCTAACAGACTCTCTATCAGCATCTCTCCGACACTCGACTACGACACACCATTTATCATTGTAGACAGCGGCAAAGTAAAAGCACATGGCCAATGGTTGGGAGAAAGGAAACCATCCACACCTGATGACACTATCAGCTAATCAGAAACATGTAAATCATCAGAGAAAAATAAACACCCTAAAAATGTAAACTAGCACCTAACCTCACAAAACCGGCAAAACTAATTCCCTCATTCTTTCTGCTACCATATTAATAAATACCTCCTTCATGGTCACAACCATGCTTTCAGTGATTGTCTCGATTTCACCATTACACTGAAGGAGAATTGCAGGCATTTGTTTCAATTAGGTCATTGCAATAGAGACATATTAGTTTATGAAGGTGAGACTGTCTGTGTTATTACCTTATTTCTACATATGAAGCACTTTGTTGGCCTTTATTTGTATGCACCATCACCACAGTCTCAGTCAATAGGGTCTCGGATAGTTCACTATCCTCGAATCTTCCAATCCATGTTGTGCACAAACAAGCTTTCTCAAAAATCAAAAGATCCAGTATGGAGCTGCATTTACGAATTTCGCGTACATATGATATGCACTTTTTGGCATATAATATGCATGAACTCCCCACCCCCCTCCCCTAAACCTAACCCAGGGTTTTTAAGTGCGTACCATATACACAAAAACATTTTTTGCATATAAATGCCACGAGAAATGACACTCGTGGTATAAATACGCATCTTCATGAGACTGTGTTGGGTTATCCTAACTTTAAGAATCTATTCAACAATGATTTTTAAAAGTATTTAAATTTGTATACACATTCACAATGCTAAAAGAAACAATGAGAACATTATTTTAAGGAATACAATATATGCTAATTTTTAAATACACAGTCATAGACAAAAGACATAATAGATATTTGATGTCCATGGCATCAAACATTTGAACAAATATTTATAAGCTTTGTTTCAGGTACTTAGTAGAAAGTCAATGGGCTATTACAGTTAGTTTATGAAATGTTGTGTACTTATTACTTTTGGATGGGCAGAATGTCTGACCGGAGTCTCACACAGTCTCCAATAATTTCTTTAGTTCTGTCTGTAGAACCGTTAACTGAGACTGCTGCGCCGCTAACTGCCAGTAAATGACTTGCCACGACTCGTCTTAAAAAATCTGTTAGACATTAGCTGAATGCCTCTGCACAAAGCAAAATATTTCACAGTAATATATGAGTTTAACGGCTATCATTGATATCGGTGTCAAGCGTTTCTTGCATCATAAAACTATGTATGATCACATGATGAATATGTGATGTGATATGCAAATGGAACATAACGATGCCAAATGGCGAATCCGTACACGTGGGGTTCCCTTGCCCTGGGGAGTTGGAAGACGGATAGTATAAAGAGGGATTTACAGAAACATTATTGTATTCAGATAACTCCCATGTGAATAAATGCATAGCAATGATAGGAAAATGAACCTCCATGTAGGGCAGGAACTACTAAAACATCATCACCCATGACAAGCCATGATTTATGAAAAGGCAAAGGAAAGTGAAAAGGGAAAATGAGTCAGTGAGCACCTAACCTACAGATAAGAGGAAAGGTTTAGCGGAATAATATATTTTTCTGAATATAAATGACATACTGAAATATTTTATGCTCACACAATAATCATCTTTAAAGAACATCTGACTCATGGCTACAGTCATAGTCTATATATTTTTAAATCAACTCAAGCCCAGAAATGACACAATTTAATAGGCATCGGATGGATGTAGATGAAAAACCTCAACTCAATTCTACACTACAAAGTTACAGAACAATGGTAGGCGCATACACAAGAAAAAGAAAAAAGGAAAGCACGCAGTGAAAATGACAAATGGGCAGCTTCAGATAATGTTATTGTATAACTCCATCCTCAGTGGCGGTTTGTCAATGTAAAATGGCCTCCATCTATCATCTATTACTCCAGATTGCCTGAATCTCTCCATCAAAACAGCTAATAATCCTTCATCCAATTAACAGACAATAATCATTTTAGTGGTGGCTGTGTGCAAGTTCGGGGTGAAAGGTCGACATGTATAATGAAGATTAAGTCCGTCACTGTGTATTCCTCACTGCTCATTCAGCATAGCCACCTGTTAGACAGACTATCTTGTACAGTTATTTCATTCAGTCCATCAGGCTCGGTCTCTCTCATTTGTGTCATCGATCCTGACAGTGAATTTGCCATTCGTGCCACTCAGCATTTTATATATCATGACAGATATCAGCCATAGAAACGCTTAGTAAAGCACTTCACAAATTGATTTTGTAAAACCGAGACACCACGAACAATAAATTCATATCGATCTCATTTATTATGAGAATAATCAGTGACATCTTTCATTGTTTAATATGGCTTCACCATAATAGTTAGCTTGACTGGCACCTGAAAGGATACTGACCATGATACAGTCCTCAAACTTTCCATCTGAAACACATCATGGTGTCTACATTATACATTTGAAATGTATACAATTTTGTTGAAAATGGTGCACTTGCAAGCATATATTCACAATGCGCACACGCAAACACTGTCATAGTGGGGACTTTAATCGATTTCTATTCTTTTTTATGCAAATTAAAAATAAATTCTAATTTTAATAAATTTGGAGTATTTCTAAATGAGCGTCTATGTTTTTGCATAAAACACAGCAAAATCAGACTCCATATAATGACTAACCTCAAACATATGATGCCCTCTTAAGACACACTCTCACCTGAGAGCACTTGCAGCAAGATCCTCGAACAATGCCAAGTCTTCTTCTAAAACCAGTTCAAACACAATACAAATCAATTACAAAGACCCACATTACAGACCTCTTTTTTGTGCAAAGGAACCTCACAGCTTAGGCAACAATGCACCTTTTATACATCTGATGAAATATATTTAAGTTGAAATATCTTTTGAATACATTTTCATCACAAAGCATTTATATAGCCACAGACATAATTTGTGCACATGTGGTTTCAGTTGTTCCTAGATTTTTTGTACGCATATTAAAGGTGCTATATGTATTTTTTAGTGGCCTCTATCGGTGATGTTTCAGATCAGTGCAGTCTCATCCCAATTCGTCATATAACTGACGTTTTGGGACGTCTTTGACCATTCGTCAATATAGGACTATTTAGGGCCCCCTTAAACATCGGTAGATGACTGGTTATGGATCCTAACTCTACCCCATACCTAAACCTTACCCTAGAACTCAACCTCGTCACCTAACTGACGTTAAAGGTAAAGCGTCAGTTGTACTGATCACCCGGGATCGCCATCTACCGATGTTTAGGGGCCTCGAAATAGTCGGTATATTGACGAATGGTCAAAAGACGTCCCAAAACGTCAGCTATATGACGAATTGGGATGAGACTGTGTTATTCATATTGCAACCAGTTTTCACAAGAGAGCTCATGCTTGAACACAAGAGCGAACACTCGTGACACACGACCTACACACTGAGACTTTCAACACACGTAGAAAGCATCACACAACATGCTGAAAACTCATGTAAACTCCCACTGCAACGTTACAATAATAGGCTACTATTATCAGCTCTTGACGGTTGATCTAATGCTGGCGACTAAGAAAATCGTTACATTTGTGGTGTTATCTAGCATAAGGCATTTCACTGAACTATTCGTATGTTTCAAAATCAGAAATGTCAACATAGATGAATGTATAAAATGATTACCGTAAATGGTTTGTGAATTAGACTAAACAATTCAGTGTAACAGTAAGATTGTAGAAAGTAACATTACTGTACTGAACATGTCTTGAAATGTGTATTATAAACAATATGATAGTAGTGAGATGAGTGAGATATAAAATAAAAGTTACATCTTAAAGCCCCTACTTTTTTATCCTGGAACAGTCTTTTGTGTTCATCTCATGTCTCAAGTTTACCTTGCTATTTAATTACAGTTTACCATCATTTCAGCATATCTGAAAACGTGTAATTTATGACAATAAAAATAGAGGACATCTCTCCATAACAGCTCTGCCAATGTTGATCCGTGTTTTCGATCCTAAGTCGATCCGATTCACGTTTTGGCCTGATGAGCTTCAGCTTCAGATATATATATATATTTATTTATATATATAAGTATACACTCGTTTCAGCTTTGCGAGCCGGCCAAATAGTAACGTTATGTTTTGAGTGGATAACGAGCGCGAACGCCGAAATGGATGCCAATGAGATTCTGAATGTAAAGTTTACTTTTAAAAAGTTGCCAAATTGTCCCATTGACAAGACCAAAGCGATCTGTGTGTTTTGTCATTATGAACTGAGCTATCATCATCACAGCACGTCCAGCCTGAAACACCACTTGATGATGGCCAAGCAAACACACACACACACAAACACAGATGATGCGAATTCTCCACCCCCTCGTCAATATCAGGACCTCGTCAGTATTTCTTTCACCCTTTTATTGATGGACAGTGTTGCATTGTGTGAGAGATTATTTAGGCTATATATGTTAGAGTGAAATTGAACACTATTCCAATGTTATTTTCAATAATAATAATTAAAAAAAACATTTGCACTAAACAAGCCAATCCACTTTTCCATGTTGATAAGAGCATTAAAATGAGAAAAAAATGTAACAAAAAGAAATCAAAAGACATTAAGAATAGATAAAAATGTGCGATTAAGTCAAGAGTAACTATGACATTAATGCGATTAATCGCGATTAAATATTTTAATCAATTGACAGCACTAATTATATATATATATATATATATATATATATATATATATATATATATATATATATATATATATATATATATATATATATACACAATACATATATACTCACCTTTCCATCCATCCTCAGAAAAGCTGGTGAAACAACGAAGATGTGCATTCAGGTGAGATGTTTCTTAGGCTTTAGGCTTTAATCATGAAACTGTATAATCATTCTGCATGGCAATGTACAGAAAAGGCCAGGATGTGGTCACACAGGACCCTGAAGCTAACAGGACCATCTCACAATCACATTAGACAACTAATTCAATGAGCAAGGCTAGCGCTAATGTTACTCTCTTCTGTCCTTCGCTTTATTTCTCTTGTTCTTAGCCCCTTTCCCTGTTCCCTTTTCTCATAGCTCCTCGTTTCCCTGATTACACCTGTGCAATTCATTCATATCTAATTTTTCATGACCAAATGTGAGAAAATGGTAATCATATTTATGCATTCAGGCTCTGAGCAGGGGTCCTGTGACATCTTTGCATGAAACACAAAGACAGACAGAGAGAGAGAGAGATGGAAGAGCCCCACAGACCTGCTCTGACGGAGGGAAAGGCAAAAGCTCAAAGGTAATAAAAGAGCGATCTAATAATTATGACATTTTCTGTGCGCTGGAACACCTGTGAGGGAATTGCTGAGAGGAACTAAACGCGGCTCATTTGAAGCTCCACCAAGGACAATAAGACAAAAACAGGATAATACGCATGAAAATGTAAAAGAGGAAACAGAGAGACTATTAAAAGCCCCAGGTACCTACACTAATTACCAGAAAGGAACACATTAAAAATAAATGTGTCATTATGTTAACAATTAATATAATTATGTTTGTCCCTGCGGCCACTCTGTCCTGTGTATGTATGTGTGTGTGATCTGTGTAAGAGTGACAGGAAACACAAAAAGAGCTGTGTGTGTTTGTGTGTGTGTGTGTGTGTGTGTTTTCTCTCCAAAGATACATTTTCCCCTAGACAACAACATAATAAGCACATTTAAAGAAAGTAAAAAAATATTGACATGCTATATCTGACTTTTTGTGTCTCTTGATCTGTACCGTCTCCCATTTTGAGCATACACACACACACGCACACACACACAAAACATAAGCCTGTTTTGATGAAAAACCGTAGACGTGCGTACATTAATATCACACACGTTCAAAAGAAAATAACCATCTTTCTTATTAATATTTGCTTTGCTTCGTCGCCATATCTGTGATGAGCATATTTATGTTGATTTTCATAACACAGAATCCGACCTACTATATTTAAAGATGACATTTGCATATATTATTTAAAGCAGAATTTTCTTGCATAATCCTTGAGAGCATTTCTTAGCATAACTCTTCCTCTTTCATCTGCCAAAATCTACTTTATTTGTCAATCATTTCATCACCTTATTTATGATGAACATATTTATGTTGGTTTTCACACCAGAGTTCATAACACAGAGACCATACTTTTCATCTATAATTAAAGATTATATATATATATATATATATATATATATATGCAAATAAATGAATAAATAAATGAATAAATGCCAGCGGCCATTGCTATTTGGAATTTCTTTACATCTGCCAGTTCATAGCACTATTTGTCTGTCGTTTTGTCACCATATGATGAGCATAATTATGTTAATTTCCATAGAAAACAACTGTTTAATATACTAATACCGACATAAAGTACATGCTACATATGCAAAAAAAAGCATAATATCAGATATTTTCATAATTTAGGAACCTACCTACTGTTCACCATATGTATGTGGTATATTCATGATGAGCATATTTTTATACCACAGAAACCTAGATCATCCATCCATTCACATATCCCAGAAAAAAAATTATTGATCCCTTTACAGTTGCCAGTTTTTAGTCTGTCAGTTGTTCCATCACCATGAGCGTGATTCGTTGGCTCAACATCCATTACTTATAAAGATAAAAAAACAAAACAAAACAAAAAAAAAAAACAACTTGAAATGTTATAACTATATAAATATTTAAGCTCTACATGTTCAAGTGTATGCAATGCAAAAAATGTAAATTAAAAGGTAATCATAAGTGTGTTTGTAAAGTAAATAATAAGAATAAAAAAAAAAAAAAAAAAAAGAGAACTACCAGGTAGGCTCTTTCAGGAAAAACACAGAATATATATATATATATATATATATATATATATATATATATATATATATAGTTTGACATTTAAACTTTCATAAACACTTGTTTATTGTGATAGTGGGGTGTATTCCTACCAGAAGCATAACAAAGCATTTTCTAGAAATCGATGATGTGGTGAAGATGGTGAAAGGACATAAGCTGACATATTAACATATGAGCCCAGAGGTGCACGTGGCAAAAATTACATGATTATAACAGCGCACACACCTCTGCATCCCATAGACACCATTTACTACACACAATAGGCTTTTTTCTCTGATATTGAAAACTCTTAGAGAATCGACTTAGATCTCTTCCAAGATGAGGGGTTAGTGATTCCTGTTTTATGGTCAATGACATGAGTACAGCTGTCTCACCAACACATTCATCTAACTGACACTTTTGATGTTTTAGGGTACCCTTTAACGTCAGTTAGATGACGATCCTAGGGTGTCATCCAACTGACAGCTTTCACCTTTAGCGTCAGTTAGATGACGCGCGTAGGTTTAGCGGATTGAATAACGTCATCTAACTGACAATAAAGGGTGCCCTGAAATGTCAGATAGTGGTCAAAAGCGTAGTTACATGACGTCTTGGGAGGAGAACGGGCTTGGTCTCACGAATGTAACCAGCACATTTATCCCCACATAGCAAAGTTTATCCCACTGAGCAAAATAATGAAAGAAGAAAGAATAAAATTGCTTACCAGAGCTTTGCTGATGACATGCAGATCTACTTAGCCCTATCGCATAACGATTACCGCCCCATAGACTCCCTGTGCCAATGCATTGATGAAGTAAACTGTTGGATGTGCCAAAACTTTATTTAGTTAAACACGGACAAAACTGAAGGCATGATACGTTTGGAAACAAAGATGAAGTTCTCAAGGTGAATGCAAACCTTCACTCTAGGGGTCAAACAACGGAATCTTGGTGTGTCTCTCAGTGTCAGACCTTAGTTTCAGAAGCCATGTCAAAGCAATAACTATAGTTATTGCTTTGACATGGCTTTATAAATTTATTGTATAAATCATTTATAAATCAGCATACTACCATCTGAAACATATTGCATGAATTAAAAGCTTTATTTCCAATCAA
>JAQIUQ010000611.1:245000-432500 GCA_030378365.1 Hybognathus amarus
GCTCGCTAATGTAATCATCCTTTGAGTTTTAATGGTCTCTGTGTTAAACACCATCTCAAATTAGCATCTCAACAGAAGTTGCTATTTCCACTCCAGTGAGTTCTGTTTATTCCTATCAGTTACTAATTAAATCAGATGTGGTGGGACTTGTGCACCACTTGTATCATGCCGTACGCGATAGGATGGATTACGGCCTTACTTAATGCAAGCGGGCACAATACGCTTATTCACTGGTGCACGACCGGGGACTTTACATCACATAATCAAATAATCAAGTCCCAAAACTAATTACAGTACAGCTATGCATCTTCATTCATGGAGGACTGCCTTCACACTCTATGGCGTACGCCGTGATCCATGCAAGCATTTTTATTCATTTTTTTTCTCTATATTTTAGCTTCACTGGTTGCAGATTCCCAGAAGGCTTTGATGCCATTATGCCATAAGGGCTATCAGGACGCACATGCACATTCTGGAAGCTGTTCATCTGTTCATAATGCATTACACTGCTGGCTCAGTATTTAACCTATACAACATGCACACTTTCCATTTCCACAGCTTGCTATAACTGCACTGTATAAATGCACTGTAGGTGATTTCAGGTTTTCCTATGAGGACATTTGACAACGTAGGCAAACCTAACCCATTCAGAAAGGATTGGTGACACACTTTCACTGTAAATGGAGTTATAAACCGAAAGTTGAGGAGGAGCATGTTCATCTAATCCTGTGATTCACAACACATGGGTTTACAAGGCACTTAACTCACTCCTGTGATATGTGTATCCCACCACCAATGACTTCCGACTATTAATGTCAGATATGCAAACCTAAAAAGAAATACAGAACTAACAAGTTAAAAGCATCCATAACAAGACAAAAATAAATAAATAAATAAATAAATAAATAAATAATAAAATAAATCCCTAAAAAGAAACATCAAAACACTTTGAGGGGAAAAAGTAGAGAGAAAACCACCCACAAAACTTGTTTTTTTTTATTTATATTTTTTTATTATTGTGTGTTAATATGAATAATTAAAAAAAAATCAGCATTAATAATATGATTTCCAATCAACACTATCAAAAAAAAATACAAAAAAAAATAGAAAGAAAGAAAAGAAAACAGTAGGCTACACACAAAGCCGTTCAAACGTTTGGGGTCAGTAAGATTTTTTTTAAACAAACCAATACTTTTATTTGGGATTGAATAGATCAAAAGTGACAAAGACATTTATAATGTTACTGTTACACTGGCCCTCCTATACTGCTACACTCTCTCAAAACAGTAAACCATCCCGTATCTTTGCAAACTGCTATAATATTCTGAGCTGCCTGTTTTTAACATATGCTGCAATAGTCTACCCTTATTTCTGCTGATAACCTAGCCTGACTTTGTCATACTCATTTTCCTGTCGGAGGATGAGTCTGAAACTCCTCTGTTTGGCTTTGATTATGAGGCGTGTCTTAACCGAACCAGGAAAAAACAACAACTCTGCACTCAATTGGATAGTCGGTAAACCTACATCCAATCAGAGCAACGCAGTAAGTCAGCTACTTTGTCTAAAGTTGTCAACTACAGAACGTAGCCTAACTTTACTTATTTTAGAAGTTAAATAACGAGTGTTGCTTCTTTTACTTACTCCTCCATGAATGCAACCAAAGGAGAAACCACAACGACCACAGGCTTTTCATTACATCCCATCTTATAGCAACCGTCAGAGCCAGCTGATAAGTTACACTTTTCCCGAATCATGTGGGAAAGACGGCAAAAAATATCTTTGCGATCGACAAATGCCTTGATTGCAGTTATCTGTTTGTCTATTAAAATTAATGCGCTGTCGATTTATTTCACAACAGACGCGACAGCGGAATCTATATGAATTCTCCAGCTGCAGTCATCTTTGAGGGAATCCAGTTAAGCGCTCTTTGATAACGCTGATGATTATGTCCCTGCAAATCACCTGTCCATCATTGTATAAAGCCCGCCCTGGCAATTTGATTGGCCCGAACGTTTTTGCCAGATCATAATTACTCCTCAATGGATCAAGTTCGAGACTGAACTTCAAGTCCAAAAAATGTTGTGGGCGAAGTTCGGGCTGGCATCCAGGCTACTGATAACCCATAACCAATACAAACTATTTCTATATCAAATGTTGTTCTTTTGATCAAAGAATCCTGAATGTTTATGATGGTATAATTCACAAAAATAATAAGCAGTGCAACTGGTTTTAGATTTCCTTAAATCAAAGGGAATAAAATACAATTTTAAAATAGAAAAATGATATTGTATTTTAGATTAAAGCTGCATAAGAGACTTTCAATAACCTTACGGACCCCACACTTTTGAACAGCAGTGTAGAAATTAACTTATGTCTTAGTCTATCACATTACCTTTGTCAGCCCTAAGAAAACACATTTTGAAAAATCTAATTTTGTAAAATTTACTGTGGACCCTCATGCACCCTCTTACATGGGGTCCCCAAACACCATTTTAAAAAAACTCCTGGCTCAGAATTCTAAGTTATATTTATTACATTTATATCAGTTGTATAGTATAGTATACAATAGACATGAATTGGAAAAGGTATAGTTATAAAATGTGAATTATTATTAAAGAGACATTGTGTACTTTATGTATTTTATTATTTAAAATCAATATATTTATTCGTAAATATGTCCTCAATGGTAGATTATTACCTCTGCCAATTATCTGACTTATCCTCGTAAATGAAGAATTTATGATCTTTATATACATAGGTCGGGTAGGTCTTACGGAGGCTTCCATGTGTTCCGCCATCTTGAAAAACTATAATAGCAGAGAGGGACAAAAAGTACTAGGCCAACGCGTTTCCATAATGCATTTTCATTCAGAGGCAGCGTGACTGAAAGCAGCAGAAACGGACGAGCAGAGCCGTGAGAGGCACTTGTCAGTTGTCATTGCCCGGCAAGTTTAAAACGCTGCGTTGCAAATCCTTGTCGCCAGAAAAGTCCAAAATTGTTTGTATAAGGAAAACGTGACCAGAGATTACAAAAAAACACAAGTTAATGTCGGAATAGCGCTAATGCAAGAGAAAGATTTCAAAAGAGACACTGAAGTCCTACTTTCTTCTCGACTGGTAAGTCAATGTTACAGTCTTAAAGCTATGGTATACGATGTTAAAAATTGGTCGATAAAGTCTTTTTAAAGCCTTTTAAAAAACTCATCCCGCCCCTCCACACACACACACCTCCCCTCTATGCTACCTGACAAATAATATTTTAAAACAATTTTGAATTTAAACAACAATAAAAAATGAAACACTACTTTATTATCTTTATTAAATTGATAAAAAAAGCGAGAGAGACTGTTGGGACATCTTCAGAGTTGTGGCTACAGACAGTTGAACTTGAACAGACGTCATGGCGAACACAGTCCTTTAGAAGCCTACACAGCAAATTTCAGGAGTTGAAAAATCATGAGTGAGGCAAATAAGTTATTTTTTTTTAAACTCTGACTACACTTTGTGTTAATGGATACTCTCGGGCTGTGTTGTATTTTGGAGTTCATTCATTGGTGTTCAGGAGTGTGTTTTGGTTTTAACGCTACACCTGGAGTTATTTTTGAGAAGTGCGCCACGACACGACCCTGCCGCTGGACAAAGGAATAATGGACTTATGTGCCTCGTCGTGAGGTAGGTAAAAGTGTATATAAAACTATTTAAAAATGTCCTACATTTTCTGACAAACACGTTTGGTCTTCGCGGTAGCTGCTACGTTATAGGCTAGTCATACTGTTGTTTACTAACGTCAACGACTATGACAAACTTGCTGTTGAACGTTTGTTACTTGTTTCAAATTTTGAAATGGCTATTTGCGTGGGGTTTTTGTCTATGTAAATGAGTTAACATTAGCTAACCATCTTTCCATTCACCGTGTTTCTGAAAATGAGTGTTTTACCGTGAAATTGATGCATCAATGCATTACAGGTATAAGTGGTTACAAAATTGCAGTGTCTAGCGTTACCCTGGAGAATAAGATATAGTTGTGCTGTGTAGGCCTGCAATGATTTGAATTGTAACAGATAAAGTTAGGCTACGTATTAGTGGTGATCCACGATGTGCGTGATTTTCAGCTAATATATTTTTGCATTCTCAATGAATGGTGCTACATTATGCCTCATACTCTTGTTTTTGTGATCTTCAGGATACGACTGTCCTGCAGACAAGCGGTTGAAGGTTACTCCTCCTCAAGTCTGAACCAAATGGATTTGCTGAAATAAAGGCAGTAAATCAAGAATATGGTGTTCAGTGTAGTAATTTACACACAAAACATTACATTGTGTTAAATAAATGTTAACTCTAAGAAGTGTTAAACTAATTTTAAGTGTTACTTTTTAACACTGGTAATGAGTTCATATAATTATTTTTAGAGTTACATTTGTGATGCGATCTGGGAAAACCCGTCGGATGTCGCGCTGGAACGTTTTCAGTAAAGTCTAAAAATAGACTGAATGTCAGTTTTTTGTCAAAATTTGTTTTTTATTAAATTATTATTCTATAACATCTTGTTTATCATCTCTGAATATAACTTGGGGAAATTCACTAGTTTACTGCAGAAAAATAGCGATTTATAATGACCAGCTGAAAAGACTGCGTTTCACTTTAACAACATGCACGCAGGCGGAGCGGAGGGGAAACACCATAGAGGAAACACAAATCTCACATTTAGCCCTCCTTCTCTTAACACTACAAAGACAGTTCACCTATCAAAATAAACCACATAACAGAATAAAGTCCAGTCCTGGGTGAACTACAACGGCACGCAAGTTATTTATTTATTTATTTTTATCCAGCGTTATCGTGTGTTATGATGCAGAGCACAAGAGAACAACAGAGTTTGAAGTTGCTCGTCTAAAAGACCTTGCTCGCCTCTCAATCGTCCAATTTCAAAACGGTTTTCACAGGATGAATTTTGAGTTTGTACGCTTTAGAATGATACCCAATCTATGATGATTACTAAAATATGTGATATGTAAAAAAGGCAATAAAAAGGGAGCGCCAGCCGTCGCGCTAGCAGGATGTGACAGTTATTTAAACCTGTTTTTCTCAAAATTCTGTTTCTGAAAATCATAGCGATCAGCTGACTTAAGATAACCATAACTTTTGTTACAGACAACCAATAAAATAAATCAAAAACAGATTTGGAAAGGGCTTGAACCCAGCTTTAATATGGTATCAAAACCTGTAATATGTCAAATTTCACCATGTGGTGGGTTTTCCCAGATCACATCACATTTGCTCTCCATAGGATTAGTATTTTAACTCCATAAATAGTTTTTTTCTCCATTTTTTTATCCATAAAGAGTGTAATTTATCCATTGCATTGGTGGGCCTTGTCCTTATCAATCATCCAAATATTTGCCCCCCCCTGAGAGATTTTGCAGGAGCCGCCACTGCCGTAGATGCAATGCACATTTAAAAAAGTGAGGTGCTGGAGAGCACAATCCGTTTGAATGCAAAATACATTTTCACCGTTAGATGGGAGAAATTCCTACACATTGTCCCTTCAATGTGAAATTCTGATAACTCATCTCAGGTTGTACTTTCCTATGGAGAGAGTAGGAGTGAAGCAGACAGACCAGTCTTGCTTTGTGAAGACTCTAATGAACAGCGCTCCCAACTGAGTAACAGTAATCTGTTCTGACTCGCTCCTCTCTCACACTGTTACGCTGATAAAGCTCAAGGGACGCAAACCTGCAACAGCTGCTCATCACAGGCATAACTAAACAGCAGAAAGGTCAACATTAATCTAAGTCCACTTTTCAAAAACTGCTAGAACATCTTCCATTTAGATACTTTACCCCAAATCCCTTCAGGGCAACCAGGACATGAGATGATCCGTCTCCTCCAACCGCTGGATAACACTTGACACAAGCTTCAAGGGAGCTGTGGGTTCACGGAAACGTCTTTCTTTTTTTTTTACAGACAGATATCTGGAGGTATCAGGTTTCTTAGAGAGTTATAGCAGTGGATCTCTTTGTAACATTTGTACCATGTCTGGTAGACCGTCTTTTACATGCCACTTTCAATAGATGAAATTACAGTTTAAAAACAGAAGCTCGCTGGTGATACTTCTGGGTCAAATTGAGCTGAAACTGAATAAAAGTGCTATGTGAGATGTCAAAACACCCCTTTCCAATAGATTGGTGGCTTCTTGTAGATTTCTGTAATTTCCCAGTGGACTACACAAACCTTAAACAGATGACCTCAGTTAAAGTTAAATTAAGTTTAAATTAAAGTTAAATATTTATACTTACACTTCCTTTCAAAAGTTTACGGTTCCTTTCAAAAGTATGATTTTTTTTTTATGTAATTAGAAGTCTCTTTAAAAGTGCTCACCAAGGCTGCATTTATTTGATCAAAACACAGGAAAACCAACAATTTCTCAAAAAAACACACAAAGACTGTTTTTGCACGGGCATTGCACTAGTTATTATCAATGTTAAAAACAATGCTTTTTTGTTGTTGTTTTTTTTGTTTGCTTGTGGATTTTTTTTTTTTTTTTTTGCAACAATGTAAAAGTCTTAACTGTCACTTTTTTATCAATTTAATGCATCCTTGCTAAAAAAAAAATAAATAAATAAATTAAATAAAAAAAAAAGCTTACTACCCAAACTTTTTAACAATATATGAGGTCAAATTAGTTGTAGTGATGCGGCATGCCCCATCATGCCTGCTGGGTATTTTTAATTAGATTTTTTTTTCCTAGTTTTAAATTCCACAATTGTCAGAGTTGTCTTTTTACACATCCAGCATGTACAGAATACAGAATAAAACATTTTGTAAATTGTTATTCCTTGTCTATTCCTTACTATAAACTATATGAATCACTTTATACTTATTTATAAACATTAACAAACATTATATAGCCTAATGCTTAACACTATTGTGGTGATGGTGCAGTGGAGTAGACACATGCCTTTGGTGTGAGAGACTCAAGTTCGAATCTTGAAATGGCTCTGTCCCTGAGCCAGACACTTAACCCCTAGTTGCTCCAGAAGCGTGCAACCTCTGACATATATAGCAAATGTCGCTTTGGTAAAAGCGTCAGCTAAATATAAATGCAAACATTATTACAAATGGATGCTTGTTTGAAGAATCCAGAAACATGCTTGATGAACGTCATAGTAATGTAATCTATAAAACACACAATGGCTACATGGAAAAATGCCAAAGCAATTTTTCACTGTGGTCATTCAAACCATAGCAGCAGGTTACAATTTTCCCTTTTTATCTTTATAAGCCCTGCAGTATAATGTTACTGCTAATACAAATCAGTTTTTGAACGAGATAGGTAAAGGTTGCCATGGCATCTGTTTTGGGTTACCAAGGAGATTTTTTTTTCACCACATATTTTTCACCACTGAATCATTTTAACACCCAGGTTAAGACAAATTTTAACTCTGTCTCCTCCGTAGTGCCAGTGATTACTTTACATTATGTCATATAGCTGAGCTACAGGTAGTGTGGAACTGAAACAAATGACGTCAGTCCTGTTAAAGATTAAGACTCGTCCGTCACACCTGCTAAAGAAATGACGGCAAAGACAAACGCGAGTCAAGATCACAAACGTCAGCAGCCGCTTCAAGCCAAACTGTGATGCTATAATTACAGAGGAGTGGTATCCGTTACACTCAGCAGAAAATAAGCAGACTTTTTCAAACATAAAAAGCGGACATCTTTCATATATCAGCATGAAAATTACCTCAAGACAGGAAAAAAAGAAGACTTGAACTGAATAGACCTGTTTTCCCTTTCAGAGCTTTTTTTCCCTCATATGATGGAGAGTGGGGGGTCAGGAGGGTTTCTCCCTTAAAGCTTTCCTCCATTCCATCTCTTTTCTTTCTCTGTTTCAGAGAACAGAACTTTAAATAGCAGCCATTTGTAGCTATTCAGTCAAGAAAATAGCAGCTACATGAAGGCACATTCAAAAATGATGCACACGAAGAAATCTTTAGTGAGACATTGCGACAAAGAGGTGAGAGTCTAAGAAAGGGAAGGAAAGTGCTAAAAGGGGCATGCGAACATACATTTGCAGTGGGCTAAAATTCATGTCAATACATTGGCTGGAGGTGACCTCCTTTGCGTTGGGCCTGTGGTTTAACCCGCCTACCTGGAAGTAAGAGCCGAGGGAGGCTAATTGATCCAAATGCTGCAGATTACTCCGGATAAGTGTTTCAGATCAGCAGATCTTAATGGTGGGAATGAAAAGCCCGAACCGATACGGCAGGAGATGCTATTGATCCCTGATCAACATGCGGGTGTGGAGACGAGATCCGGGATAAACAGTTCATTTAGAGCAGGGGGTTAGAATTCTGGAACTGCTGCGAGATGGAACAAAGAAAGAGGACGACAGACATAAAGAGAGAGTAAAACACTCACAGTGCTACTTCCTGAGGAAAAAGTCCTTAACCTGTATTGAACAAGACCAACTCACTCCAGAGAATTTAACTCCATTTAGACTCAAGCTGCCAAAAGCTTGAATGCTGCTCAACTGGTAAAACGTGTGCTGGTAACACCAAGGTAATGGGTTAATTTCCTTTTATCCAAAATGATAAAAGATTGAAGACAAATGCAAAATTTCAATTCACATTATATGGAAAAAACAATGTCTCGTTTTTAGGGGGTCAACAGAAAAGTTTAGAGGAATCTGACTTTCATTCTGCTTTCTAAACATTGATCAGAATCATGAGATTAATCCTAAATAGATCAGTTTAATATTTCTCTTCCGGTTTATCTATGTTCATCAAAAGTTTGGGATTGGTAAGATTTTTGAAATATATTTAAAGGAAGTATTTATTGTGCTCTCATTTATTTAAAAAAAAGTAATAATGTGAAATATTATTACAATTTAAAACAACTTTTTGGTAATTTGATGTATGTTAAAATCTATTCACGTGATGCCATTGGTCCAGTCTTCAATGTCACATGATCCTTCAGAAATGAAATTTTGAAAACTTTATATTTTCTTTGCTGAATAGAAAGTTCAAATTAACTTATAATGAAATATTGAAATATTGAAATTTAAATATACTTTATAAATGTATTTCCTGTTAATTTTGATCAATTTAATGCACCCTTTGCTGAAATACACCCTATAATAATTACTGTTTTTTTTTACTTTATCAGTACCTATGGACAATAAGGGAGCTCAGAAGAATTTGGCTGAAGCAAGAGCCATAAGAGGCCAAATATTGGTATTATTTTAACCAGTTCTGTTGTTCAACACTGGTTTATCTCGTAATTAAAGGCAATTTAATTCCCACACTACACATTGAATTATTTTGGCCTACAGCAGCAGACTTTGTGGACCAGAGCAGATGTTTTAAGAACATTTCGATGTACTATTTCGTCTTAACAGAGAAAACGAGAGAGAGAGAGTATGTGAACATGAAGCTGGAGAAATGTTTTTTTCAACCCTCTTCCATCTGCATCAGAAGAAAAGGTTAAGGGTCCAAAATGTAATAAGGACAAAATGGCTCCCTGTTTAACTAAGAGGCAAATAATGTGATTTGCATGAGAAGTGGAGCATTACTCAACACAGTGGCCAGAAAGGTCACTAGTTTCAACTAATATTAGAAGAGAGACTGATAGGTTTACACTACACTTAAAATAGTTTGGAACTTTGTTTCTCTCTGGAGTGTTTTGAATATAAAGCAATTAAGTGAATCAAATAGGTGCATTTGAGAGAGATGACAGGTAGTCGGTCACACTCTTACCGGACCAGACGAACGACACAAAGAGAACAGGATGGACCGATTCGGAGAAAGACAGACTATTCTTCATCGTTTACTGCCATCCCACTGAATCATGTGGCACGGAAGACAGCTGGTCTGCTTTGAGAGAGAGTAATAGCTGCTCTTATGTCTTCTTTTAACTGTTATGAATTTGTTCGACTGCCATTTTCTCATGGTAGCTGTCAGCTTCTCATAGAGACCTGGATGTTGAAGAAAGATGAACAGCTTTCAGCTGCCAAACAGACTCAAAACAGCCAAGTTAGAATGTCAATTCTAGGATGACCACCTTTGATAAGCCTCAAACTAAGACACACAGGGGTAGAAGGTATTGCTGTGATTTGTTTTCCTTTTCTTTTTTGAGATTCCCACCCACTGCCAATTACAAATTATACAAATAACAACAGTATTTGTAGTCGTAAAAGACGTACAGTTCAGGAGACCACAACATCTAGATATTTTTCATTGAAGCTTGGAGATAAGCAAAGTTTCAAAAATTTGTGAAATTTAACATTAGTATTTTAGTCATGACAACATGATCTTCAGGTTTTACATAAATGTGTGGAGTTCATGCAGCTTGTGTGCTGCTGTTTTAATGCGAAATTCTCAAAACGAATGTAAACTTTTATTGGATTTTTCATTGAAATTACGCTCAATAATGTAAAACAGGAGCATTTTCACTAGATGTCACAGATATTCATCAATATGAGATAAAAAGTCTGCGTTGCATATTCAGTTGTAAATTACATAAGTTATTCAACCCCCACTGCAAATCAGGTTTACTGGCAAAATTTACAGACGTTTAGCTGTTTGCAATGTACAAATCAAACAAAATAAACTGAAATTACTCAACACAACAAATGTTTCCCCAAATTCTATGAAGCTACTTTTAATGAATTCTGCAGTCTCAAAATTATTCAACCCCTTCATGGCAAGCATCTTTAGTGCTAAGTATAACACAGTTTTGCTGTAATGACTTGCTACAAATGAGATATAAATGAGGTATAACCAGACACCAGCTTCTGGCAGCGTTTCTGAGTAATCTTAGCCCATTCATCATGAGCAATGGCCTCCAGTTCAGTAATATTCTTAGGTTTGCATGCTGCAACCACCTTCTTCAAATCCCACCAGAGATTTTCTATGGGGTTCAGGTGACTGTAATAGAATCTTCCAGGACTTCTTATGCAATCAAGCCTTGGATCGGTGTCCTTTTGGAAGGTCCAAGCTTTAGCTTGCTTACTTTCTAGGATTTCTTGATACGTCAATTAATCCATCTTGCCTTCCACAGGCTGCAGGTTTCCAGTGCCAGAGGATGCAAATCAGCCCCCAGAGCATCACCGAGCCTGTAGGACTCACTGTAGGCAGTTTTCTTTTCAGTATATCCTCGAGACATACCGCTGATCCATAGGGCTAAAAAGTGGCAGTTTTTGTTTTATCACTCCACGGAGCAGAATCCCAAAACTTCTGGGTCTTACGTGTATGATTTGACCAAATTGAAGCCCACTTTTCATCTGCTTTTGGGTCTGTAATGGTGTAGTCTTGGAGTTCTGGCATGTGTTTAGTATGTGCCTTACTGTACAAGCTGAAACCTCAGGGTCTTTTGCCACCAAGTCTTGTTGCAGGTCTTTTGCATTCACTCAAGGGTTTTATGAACCCTTCTCAAAAATCTGGTTGCAGTCGTTGATAGCTTCCTTTATTTTTGCCCCGTCCAGGTAGCTTTTAACTTTTAACTTGCAAACTATGCTTCCAAAGGTGCCTCTAGTAAAATGTAGTGCCTTCACTATCTTTTTGTATCCTGTTCCTAGTTTGTTGAGGGCGATGATATCTGCTCTTAACTTTTTGGACCATTCTTTTGACTTAGTTCAAGCACACGTGGTGCAACTAATGAAGCCCTTGATTAGTTGCATCTGGTGTGCTTGAGACTGACCTGAACTGTTTTGCAGATTTGTGCAGTTGTGAGGGATTATATTCAAAGGGTTGAATCATTTTGAGACTGCAGAAGTAATTAAAAAGTTTGCATTTTTACATTTGTTGTGTTGAGCTATCAATTACTTTTGTTTGATCTGTTCATTGCAAACAGCTGAAAGTCTATGTGAACATAACACACACACACACACACGCACACCCATACACCCACACAAAATAATCCTATTAAGAAAACAAAACAGACATATTTCACTGTCATCCTTATTAATACCCATACACACATTTCACTATAGTGTCAGAATATTACTTTTCTGAAACTTTAATATGCTAATTATTTTGATGTTATGAATAATTTAGTTTAAATCCTCAATCCCACAACAAACTCAGTGGTGGCAGGTGCTGTCTTGGAGTTCCCTTTCCCACACAATTATTGACAACCAATGACAGCAGCTGTCAGTGCATATTCTCACTTCATTTCCTCTTTTCTTTTGTTCAGAACAGGGCTAAACTCATCACTGAATGTGGCAAAAATGCTTGATCATCTTCCCATGAGAAAGAAAACTCATAAATGAAATCTCTTTATCTCTCAGTTGTTCATATTAGACAGCAATTACATTATATATAGACCAAACGGAGATGTTTGATGAGGTTTATTGCTTTTTAAACTTTCCCCTTAAAAACACTTACAGTTTTCTCAGTTTCTCGAATTGAGCTCAGATTTTTCTGCAACAAACATCCGAAATCAATACAATATGAAAAAAATCTAAGTCTTCAAGAGGGAATATAAAAATGTATGCTGTTCATAACTGTGTTCAAAGCATTCTGATGCTGTCGTTATCAATGCGTTGTCTGACTTATTGACATTTTACCAATTTACTGTACACCATGACATGGTTTGATGGAACAATGGCTGGTTCAATTTTGTATTTAACTTATGACATACTTGAAATACACTTGAAAACATAATTGACGTCCAACCTGGGACTGTTTCTCTGTTTTGCAAGCATCATATGAAGTGACTCATACTGTATAACACAAAACTGTTTGGATTACTGCAGTTTATCGACATTTTCTGTTATGGCGGATTGCAGCATTTGTTAAAAAACACAAGAGAAATCACTGGGTTACCACACCAAATGCAGTAAGAGTCACGCATGGCCAAGTGCATTGAATCCAACATACAGTGTGTGTGGAGTGTATCTCTGTATGATATTGGATTATGGCTGCAATAATCCCAGACATCCACTGGGAAACATGCTGATAGCACAGATTGGGGAATTTTTCCACTCCACACAGTGGAAATGAGGAGAATGAGCCAACCTTGTCAGCATTCCAGACCCTGATTATCGGATTCGGTTACTGGATATGGTACCCAGCTCCTGATGCCAGAATTCCAAACCTGGAATTCTTGAAAGCGGGCTGATTTTCACAAGGCCGTGGATGCATAAAAGAATCAGGACAAACGAGAGGAGTTGCTGTTTTTGTGTTTAGGATTAAAATAATTGTTGAATGAATAAATAAACACTTATGTACCTATGCTGTCACATGTTCTCATGTACATAATACAAGCATTCTATATATTTCTCTATGGACCATAAACTAAATTGTTGTCCATACTCTTTATCAAACTATGAAAGTGCAAGCAGGCCAAAAAACAAACAAACAAAACTCACTATTTGGCTAAAACTAGAAAAATCCTGCATAAATCAGCATGAATTCCATGTTGGCCCAGGTTGGTTTATGCTGGTTAGAGCTGGTGGTACCAGCATAGTCATGCTGCTCTCAAGCAAAACAAAGCTGGTCCATCAGGTCCATCGGGTCCATCAGTGATCCATCCCATACTCACCTGCAACCAGCATCCCATGCTGGTCCCAGCATGCAAAACATACCTTTATGCTGGTGACCAGCAATGTTGGATTTTTCAGCAGGTTAGTTCTCAAATCTCAGTTGTATATCAATCAGGTCAAGACAAACAAGAACCAATGGCATATGACATCTTACTTGGCATGCATTTTTCACACTGCGATACTGATCTCACTATAACTTCTTTAATATCACATGCAATAAAAGAAACTGATGCCGGAGGGACAACTCAGAATTCAAAACTTACGCTTGACAGTTAATTATATCATTCAATTTGCTTTGTTTAGTCGTAAACACTTCATCACTCATTTTATGAACTACAACAGCCTTACTAATTCTCAGAAAACAAATAGAAATGACAGCTCCAAAATTACATCTTGAAATGTGTATCTAGTTGTGAAGCCAAGGAAGATGACAGGTGACTGTAATTGTTTTAATTGTTATGACATTGTTTTCAGGTCTGATTGTTTAAAGTATATTCATATAAAGTAAAGAAATAATGCATATTAATAATAGTACTTGCACGAGAACAAGAATGAAGGTTAAATAATTATGTTAATTGTTTAATGTGAACAGACTTGCCAATAACAGCTCATACTTATTGATATTACAAAAGGTTAGCAAATGTTTTAGTTAATTTGGCAATGAATATGAATTTAATATTAATATAAAGTTGCACTTTAACAAAGCAGATCAGGGGACCCCAATAGTTTATGAATGGTTGTAATCATTATAATCATACATCCTTGTACTCTAACACTGCTAATTGACCTAAAATCTTCACAATTCATGGTGTTGTTTCAATTATAAGTATTGTCACGTCTCTTTTAATTATTCACAATCCCCAAAAGCAATTTCCTCTGTTCTCAAGTCCTGATTAAGTATACAGCCTGCCTTCCACAGAACTGCAAAGTCATGGGGAAAGTTACAGAAAAAATTTAGAAAATATCAATATACAAATATATATATTTGATGATATATATATATATTTGACTTCCAGGCTCAGTATTCCATCTCCATTATTGTGTGATGTATGAACAGCTGTCCTGGCTTGCACTTTCAGCCAGAAGACAATATCATTGGTTTCAGCTTATTTTCTAAATGTTTTTAGTTTCAATATCCATATTACGTATTGCAATATTTAGTGCCTCACAGTTCACAATATAACCTTTGTCACAACGAACGGATCTTCTTTACTGTCCCAAAGGTTAAGAGAGAAATTGGGAAATAGCCTTTGTGTGTTACAGCCTCTCTTGACTGGATGTGATGTTTTGCTGTACTGGATGTGATGTTTAGGATCAGCCCCATGAGATGTTTCATCTCACGGTGCTGATCCTCTAATAAATGTTCATAGATAAATAAATAAAGTTGGTTGAATTTACAGATAAAGAACATAAGATAAAGCGAATGAAGGATGATAAGGCTCTCAGTTATATAGGGGAACGCTATTACATTCTTAATATCATGCAGTTATATCTCCTAGGGTGGGACTTTAGATGTTATCGTGCATGTCTGGGTGGATTAAGCAAGCATGACATGTTTTGTTGTAAAGGTTCAAAGACATAGAGAGCAGTTTAAATAATGCAATACTCATTCAAAATAAACATGTTGACTGAAGATCTGCTATACAAGGAATCATTAAAGTCCCTGTAAAGTCCAAATTAAGTATGTGTTCTGAGTTTTTCACACCAAAGAAAAATGTGTTATTAGCCACACAGGCAAAATTCGAATAATAAAAAAGCTGGTAAGTACATAAAATAAGCTATCTTGAAAAAATCTTGAAAAAATGAGCAGTATTTTAAAATTAAAAGTAAAATTACATGTCAGAGTAAAGCCCCTTTCACACAGAGATTAATACATGGATAATGTGACCCGGCATTTGTCCCGGGATTGTTTGATTTTGGTTCATTCACTCTGTCAGTGATTTGCCGGGATCTGTGAGTGCGTTCACACACAACCCGGAAAGATCCCGGAAAGACGCATGACGTCAGGATGAGAGCGTGTAACTTACAGCGTCGAAAACATGTACACGCGTATTCGTTCCACATAACTGGTGAACGATCTCAGCATCAGTGCGGATAGTGAGGAGCTCCTGGTCTCTGCTTCGTTCCAGTTTGCAGACATTTGTCCGTCCTTTCTTTGTTGATGACAAACACAAACTTTCTTCTAAGAGCAACAGTTGCGCAATGGCACAAGCATCATCACTATGACACACCCCTTACAGCATTTGTCCTGGCTTTTGTTCACACAGCGGGACTGAGACTGATCCCGGCAATGTTACTTAGGTCAGGGACTGACCTAGTCAGTAGGTTCTGGGACTGATCCCGGCAATATTACTAGGTCACCAATCTGGGATCGATGCCGGTATCAAATTCCGGGTCGTGTTTGCGTTCACACAGAAGGTGTTCTGGCAATTTCCCGGGATCGACGCGTTTGTGTAAGAGGCTCATGTGTGCCAATTGTCTGAAGCCCATATAGAATCACACCAATCCATTGGCTGATGGCGCGGACGCCGCCTTGATGCTCTTACATCGTCATAATATATTAGCGTGCATTATCTGATTTCATTGTGCGAAATGATTTCCAGGCGAAAAACTGGTCAGATCAGAGTCAATTTCTCCATACAGAGTCTCTCCAGATTCAGGTCAGGGAACTGGGACGGTCATGGCAGAAGCTTCATTTTGTGCTCCGTAACATATTTTTGTGTTGATTTTGATGATTGTTTTGGATCGTTGTCCTGATGGAAGATCCAGCCATGGCCTATTATAGGATTTCTAGCAGAGCTTGTCAGGTTTTGATTTGTTATCTGTTGATATTTGATATAATCCACAATGCCATGTATCTGAACAAGAAGTCCAGGACCTCCAGCAGAAAAATATGCCCACAACATTAAATATCCAATGGTATATTACATTGAACACAAGGGGTACTTTGTATCATTGTGTGCACCAAACCCATCTTGTGTGTTTGCTGCCAAAAAGCTTTTTTTATCTGACCACAGAACCCTGTGCCATTTTAAGTTTCAGATGTGTCTGACAACTGAATTTGCTGTAGGTTGTTTTAGGATGAGCAAGGAGGATTTTTCTTGAAACCCTCCCAAACAAGATGTGGTCATGTAGGGGTTATTTGAGTTTCCTCATATTTAAACTCCTGTGAAACAAGGAGTCAATGCCATACAATGTCATGTCCCTAGTCACCCTGGTGTGCTAAAAAATTCAGCCAAATGGACCAGAAGAGGCCCATCTAAACAAGCAACCATAATAAATGAGACCCATCCTGAGCTGTGCTCAGCAGGTGGGCCGTATGGCAATCCACACCGTCTGTGGCCCTGACTCTCAGTGCAAAGGGTCCATGTACCATTGATCTTGACCCCCTGCACCTCCTCGTCCTCTCTAACAACACTCTATGGGACTTAAGCGGCTCCTCACATCTTTAATGTCTGCTTAAGCCAAAAGAATGCTAATTTCTGTGGCCTGCCACCAATTTCCTCCCTTTTTTCTTGTTTCTATGGTTCTCTGAAATTACAAATCTCATTTCCCTAAGGTCCTATTTCAGATCTGCACTCTACAGCTGGGGACGATTACACATAGGAAGCCGGAGGGGGGAAGGGTTGCATTTTGAAATCGCTCAGGAAGTTATGAAGGTGGCGGTTGTGAGATGGAGGCTATGGAGGTGGGGAGTGGCGAATCTCATTCCCAGAGGGGGGCTCTCATTCTAGGCATGGCCTGACCTGGGGTTCCCCGACTACCTCCAGAAGTGAGAGCCGCGGCACGTCTGTGAAGATCAGCCAAAACAAGGAAGAAAGGAAAGGCGTGGGATAAAAGAGAAAAAGAAAAGGAGGAGACCACCCTCCCCAAATCTGACCCACCTCCTGCAGTCAGCGAGGAGGCAGTGGGTCATCTTTTTTTTTTAAAATTTTGTTATTTTGTCTGTTTCTACTTGAAACAGGAGTCATCTTACTTTGTGATGATGGTTTAGTGATATCATTATGTTCACCTCACTGGTATAATTGTATATATTATGTTATAATATAAAAAAAGTGATAACTTTTACTTAATATATATATGTGTGGTTTATATTTGTAGTTAGTAAGACATTTTCATGCTTTTGAAAGTATCTTATGGGCTAGGTTTATTTAATCAAACATAGCTAAAAGATTCAATAATGTGAAATATTATTACAATTTTAAATAATTACTTTATAAGTGAATATATTTTATAAAGCCATTACTGCACTCTTCATTGTGTCACAGGATATTTCATGACAAACATCAATCGTAAGAAAAGTGCCATATTTATTTTAGCAAAAGTTATAAAATATATTCCTTAAAATATGAATTTTGTGCTCAAAGGTAAAAATAACAAACAGCACACATGCTTGGAACAATATGAGGGTGAGTAAATAATGACCGAATTTTCTTTTGTTTGAGAGAGAGAACATCTTTTTAAGCTTTGGCTTTCAGTAATTATTCATTCACCAAAAGGGTTAACTTTATTACCAGCCTGTCCAGTTAGAATATTAAGAAGCAAGCAAACCAATTCATTAATGACACCTTTTATGTTCCTGTGTGGGAGTGCAGCAGGTGGTGCATTATGGGATATCAGTATAAAAACATCAAGTGAATGAACATTGAGACAGATATAGGATTGCATTCATCTAGAGCTGAGGAGTCTTTTGTGTTTTAAGTGCCCCCTGCACCTTTAATAATTCAACGTCTGGTTTTACCTCTTCTACCCCCTCCCGTCCCCCGTCACCCTTCGCCTTCTCTATTGCAGTATAAACGGCGTCTATCGTGTGGCACTTAGGGAAGGCGACACAAATGTGAATCCCCCATCTCACAGTCTGCGCGAGTGTATGGTGTTAACACCATATTGGCAGTTCTTGGTTTAGCTGTCTTCTTGGCTCTCGGCAGCTAACATTAATGTTCCTAGCTAGTCGACAGTTGCTCTGTTTTTTTCACACAATCGGATCTTCGCGTCTCCCGAGTCGCGGTGACTAAATTAGCCCTGAGACGCCCACTATACGCTCTCCCGCAAGCAGAGATCAACCATCAATCACTCAACACCATTACCAACAGGTCAGCCCGAGCCATGTCCTCTACACACACGATACGATAGACCGGAGCTATTAAAATGATTGATCTATCCATCCGTGCACCTCTGAGGTGGTTTTACACCTCATTTCAATAACAGCACGCATGTTGCAGCTTATTGCGTCGCTTATATTAAAAATGCAGTCATTGCATGCACCTTAAATAAATGATACAACTTGGCACTTTGAAGCTGCGTATTTTACAGCTCTTAGAGCGCACAAATGTGCCACAACCTCTCACCTGCTGGGATCGTCATCTCCCAGTTCAGAGGCTGACCTGTGAACCCGAGCTAGCATCCTCCACTGCCCGGCATTTATCAAACAGATAATTAAAGCTCATGGAGAAGCAGGTTCCTCTAGACCTCGTGGGGGCCAGGGGTGATACCATTATCCCAGGAAAAGAGCTAATGGCGTGAGAGAGCTTTGTGCGCTGATTCCTCCTGGACCTGGTCATTAAAACAGCCTGCCTTCATGCATTATGAATGTGTTGTGTGCTCGCTTAGGCCTTTGTTCGCTGTCTGCCTCTGAAGAGTCGAAGCGAGAGTGATGGGAGAAGAAGGTGTGTGAAGACGAGAACGACTACGAGACAGCGACAGGCTCAGACAGACGGGAGTGTCTGCGGAAATGGGAGGAAGGTAAGCATGACTTAACAGTGTTGTGAAAGCTAACAAAGCTAATGTCAAAAACATCATATAGTACAGGGAGATGGACAGATGAAGGATTTTTGTGAATCTGTTAACGAACATGAATGTCCGTACAAACAGACTTACTAGAATGAGAGCGACCGTTTAGGATGATTCGATTCACTGCAGTTAATCAAACTTTTCAACTCTACATACATTATGACAGAGTGGACCATTTAAGATGAACTAAAGAATCAGATTTTCTTACACTACATATGAAAGTGTGGACCATGAACCAATTCACTACAATAAAACTGATACACTACTGTACATTTGAGAAGGTAGACTGTTTAAGATGAAACTATTCTCTTGAATGGATCAGATTTGCCAACACTACATATTAGAGAGTGAATCAGACTTTCAAATGTTAAATGTAAGGTTTACAAAGAGCTCTCTTAGTTTATAATGGACCATTCGCTAAGCCACGCCCTAAAACCGCCACTGGCCAATCGTGTCTTAGCAACCGTAACTATGCGCGGGAGGTCTGGCAAGCTTTCGAGCGAGGGAAACATGCTGAAGCATTGTGCGTATGGATTGTGCAAATACCGATATCCTAAAAGTTTGGACGGGGAGAGGAATTGTTTTTTCTTTCCCGAAAATCTAAAACCCGAAGGGAGAAATGATGGGCGTGATCAAGCAGTGTTACCCACTACCGGTAAATATCGACATGATTAACAAAAACACCTAATGTTATTGCTTGGAAATATTGATGGTTCTTTGGTCATAATGTTATAACGTAAAATAAGACAATTAAAGACAAGACAAGGCTCATTGACATACTTTAAAATATATCTCAGGATTTTGTTAATCAACGTCCTACTAACGTTACCCCTGACTAAGTTACTTTAACCCAATCCGATCGCGGCTTTCTCGGTATTAAGTTTTGTTCCACAAGATTTATGGATAAGCTGTTTGATATATAATTATTAGGATTATTTTCACATACCCTGCTGTGCACGAGCAAAGCTGTTCCTCAATTTGTGTGTTTCGATTTGAATGGTCAGCATATGAGGTGGCTGCTGCTTGCGCTGGGACTATAACGTTAGGCTTTAGCTTCAATTTTTAAGAAATTATTCTCTAATTGGTTGCATATTATGTTGTGAATATATCCCTCGAATGGAATACTGCAGTCCCTTTTGTCTCACTCTCTCATATTTCACTTTTTCGTAGAAAATTACTCATATCTCATTGGGAATGTCTGACACCGGTGCAGACACACTGTAATAGATGTGCCAGCCACGAAACCTTGGCAGGCGTAGCAACAGTAACTAGGGAGGGCGGGGCTTCAGCGAAGGATCAATTGGTTACTGTATGTCTTAAGAGAACGTAAACAGTTGAGAAAGCCAATGCATGTGTTTACAGTATACTGGATCTGTGCATTATGTCTTAAAGTGACAGCAGCCTGATATTGCTGCAGCTGTCTGTGTTTTTAATGTGAATCAAACAACAAAGACTTTTTAATCTTTATATAATTTATACAGTGAACTATGCATGTGTTATTTTACGTTGAACTACTTTATTAAATTTCTACCTGAAATTCAGATCAAACAGTAGATTTCAGGTTACCTTCAAAGCACTGTTTATTTTATTTATATCTATGTTCTATTGTATCTGAAATTAGATCATTTGTTACATGATAAATTTGAACTGTTACACCCCTAATAGTTAGGTTATAGCGTTCGTTTTCCTTAACTCGAACTCATCAAAAACAGCAATGTAGTGTTGCACTACACCATTACTCATTATAAACAGTAACTAGCTATAAGAAAAACAACACTGTTATGAAAGATAGATGAACTACTGCATTGCAGCTAAAAAATCAAGTTAAACTAGTAGAGCTGCTATTTTTAGTTAGGAACTCCCTAACACCAGTTATGAACCATGAAATTCTGTCTGCAGCATCCAGGAAGGAATTACGAGCAGCTTTATTTACTGAAAAACAGTTTAGATGAGGTGTGAGAAGCACTCGTGCCCCCAGTAAATGAGATCGATGGCCCAATCAAACCAAATTATGGGGCTTCTGGGAGGAAGTACGCTCACACATAACCATTTCCAGCCTCAACCCGCCAAATCCCCCCTTTTATTAATAACAACACAGAGCTGATCTTAGGTCAGCTTTACAGCTTGTAATAGCCTCATAACATTGGTGCAACGCTCAAAATGCTCCCCCACTGAAATGAGATAGAGGCCTTATTACATTAGTTCCTGTCGTGTGGGGAATAACACGTGTCCGCCAGTTAAATTTGCTGCGGTGGCAGAGGCACAACGGTTTAATGGGGATACGGTGTTGTTCTGTGCAGATACACTGAAGCACCATTGTTTCCATGACAATCAGTTATCTGTAAATGCAGCACAATTTAATTTGTGATTTTAATGGCCGGCAACAGCATAGACGATCACTAAAGTCAAAGGAAAAGGCCGTGAAGACGTATACATAGTCTCTCTCTCTCCTCCTCCTCTCACAGTAATGAAATCAGATCTCCTGCGCACTTCAACTGTTTTGAAAATGACTCCGTAGAGGACAACACAAACGTTTCCACGAGTTGCGTGAAATCAGAGATAGATGGAATCACTTAGTGCTGGCATTCACAATTCGCCACTTTAGTAGGAAGATAAATGGTCTGTGTTGTGTGGGATCTGTCCACCTTAGCTAAATTCCCTTGCTCTCTTCTCGCTTTTGTTTCTCTTCTGCTCTGTTCTGCTGACGTATGCAGAACACAACAAACTCCACATGAAAAGGGAGAAAAAATGAGGCTAATTTCCATTAAAGGATGACAGTTTTAACGGCAAATGAACACGCGAGACTGCCGATAACGTCTCGCACTAATGAACAGACTCAGCGTTTTCTTTTCCTTTTTTGGGGGAGGGGGTTGGTTGACTGGCAATTACCAACACAGTTTTCTTTCCTC
The DNA here is from genome assembly GCA_030378365.1 of Hybognathus amarus. Taxonomy (NCBI): domain Eukaryota; kingdom Metazoa; phylum Chordata; class Actinopteri; order Cypriniformes; family Leuciscidae; genus Hybognathus; species Hybognathus amarus. The sequence goes on from JAQIUQ010000611.1 coordinate 267,246, forward strand.
TCTCTTTCTCACATTCTCTCCTCCCAGAGGAAGTTGTTTTCCTTCCGATACTCCAATTTGTTCCTGTGACTTGAACTTTGACTGGGAGGAGACAATTTATCAAATCGTAACAGTAACAAAAAATTAATGAAGATAATTTTTGTGAAAATAGGTACTGCCAAATGTTGTTATGTGGATGACAGATGAACCCAAATGCAGCCAGTATGTTAACACACAAAGTTAATTATAACAGAAAACAGGGGAAAACAAAACCCACGAGGGGGCAAAACAGAGACAAAACAAATGGGAGATAACTAAACTAGAAAACACTTCACAAGACTATTATCTAACAGCAAATACGAGATCAAGACGTTTTTCAAAGACTAGGTATTCACAGGTAGCTATTCACAAAGACAAACACGCAATGAGAAACAATGAACTGATACAAGACAGCAAACACAAGGGGATTATATAGAGAACACTGATGGCAAGGACAGGTGAAACTGACTAGACATTAATGACAAGACGAGGATAACAAGGGGGCGGAGTTACATAACGAGACACCACAAGCACATGGCCCAAACAACAGACCATGCGCTTGTACACAAAACATGATTCTGCCTCACGACTGGGGAAAATCAAGGACACTGAGGCAGAATCATGACAAATGTGTCATACAACAAAAACCTAAACATTTGAAATGGGATTAGTAGTCACATGAGGCACATTAGTAGTAGACATCTTCTATCAAATGGTTACTGGAGACATAGATGCTAATATATAAACATGTAAATACGACCTACACGGCAATCACCCTATCAAAGTGATCTACAAAATACATATTATCGAATAGATGAACAATTATCACCTCTAATATACAGTTCATTTGCTTAGACTGCTCCATATGTTCATACAGGCTGATCAAAGATGGGCTGCTGGAGTTCCTAAATGATTATAAACATAGCAACCTCAATTAACCCTCGATCAGTCCTCGGCTTCTTTCTCTCCCTTGTGATATCATTCCATCTCGTCTAGCCAAAGTTTTGACAGCTCAGTTTGAAACCATCAGCATTACAGATATCAGATTCCTGCTGATTGGAGGGGGATTCTTGTTTGCTGTTCTGAGTCATGTACTGAGGCATTTCTCAACCCATTCTCACAGCGCTCTAAAGTTGGAGATAAAGCATCCGCACCCTGTCACATTTTTTCGCTGTCTTCCTACTACTGTTTTTTGAGTCAATGTGACTTCTCTAAATAAATGCAGTCAAGTTTTATCTTCTGTTAAGAGTGTGATGTATTCGTGGTTTGGTGTTGAAAAATGGAAATTATATAGAGTACACAGATTGATTTAATGTTAACCACAAGACGTCATATAACTGACGTCTTGGGACGTCTTTTGACCATACGTCAATATCCGCCTTTTCAGGGTACCCTTAAACGTTGGTTATATGATGATCCCAGGCCGTCATACAACTGACGCTTTACCTTTAACGTCAGTTAGGTGAAGGGGTAGGTTTAGGTCCGGGGTAGAGTTAGGATCCGACAACGTCATCTAACCGACGTTTAAGGGGACCCTAAAAAGGCGTATATTGACGTATGGTCAAAAGACATCCCAAGACGTCAGTTATATGACGTCTTGGGATGAGACTGCGCTGTTAGCTTAAGCCTTGTCCACACGGATATATATATATATATACACTAAAAAAAATTACATAGACTATATTGAGATGACTATCTGTCCATGAGAATCACTGGCCTTTAAAATGATATAATTATATTATATTTAATCTGATAGATAACAAAAAGTGTTTAAACACATTTGGAGCAAATACTGTGGGGACCTGCTTGTCAGCATTGGAAATAATCCACCCAAAGTAACAGATTGCTGCAGACAGAAGTCGCTGGTCTCTCTCTCTCCTCTGTATCCACAGAGAGGCAACAAACCAATGATTGGTTCTCAGGGGACGGATGGAGTGGAACGCGTCCCAGCCGGCACACTGACCTGATTATCATTGTCAGATCTCTTCCTCGACTCTGGGACTGAGTCTGTCTCTCCCTAGATCTGTCACTTGTTCATGTCTGTGCTCACTCATCCTCTTTCCTCCTGAAATAGAGTAATACCCGATACTCCCGCTCCCGTTGACTATTTGTGTGTTTTACTTGTGGTAGAAGCTATATATACACCCTGCATCCATGATAGAGATTATCTGAGACAGAATCAAGATACTGAGAGTTCATTAAATGACGTTGACAAGAAGCTTCCAAAAACACCCCCATCGCCTCTCTCTCTCTCTCTCTCTCTCTCTCTCTCTCTACACACACACACACACACACCAAATCCATTCTCTGTGGGGTCAGGCTCATGCTGTCAGCAGCCCCATCAGTTGAGCAACATCCCTTTGAAAAATTGTCTCGCTGATTTTTCTATTTACGAGCTGGCTGTGGAACAGCATTTATCCCGTAATTACACCACTGTCACTGACAATTTCCATACAAATCATCAGGAAAAATTGAAAACGGACCCAAAACTCTGTAAGGCAACATTTCCACTCTGTGAGAATCTTGCCAAACATCTCCTTCACTGCTTTTCAGCGAAACAGCAGGGGAGGATGTCCAAAGAAAAAGATGCATAAACGTCTTTCAAAGTTAACAGGAGAGACGATGAAGTATTTGGATGTTTTAAATGATCCAGTTAATGAGGAAAATCAGCGATTCTTGGCATTTGGGGACTTTCCATATGGTTTGCATATAATGATACAGTGGGTAGTTTTTATTGATTGCACATGAAAAACACATGTAAATGCATATTTACAGCCGTACTGCCATGTTTTAACCCTATATGTGTATCTATAAGTTTCACATAGATGTGACTTTTTCCAGAAATCCCTGAAATTAGGTGATTGTGTTAACTGCTTGTTTCAACATTTAATTGCCTTTCAAATAAATAAATAAATAATAGAGTTATTAGAGTTATAGTTATGTGTTAATAGAATAATCATTAAAAAAAAAACTTTTATTGAGGTTGGTAAGATTTGTAAATATTTTTTGAAGGAAGTGCGTCGTCGGGTCATCGTCGTCTGCCTTTCTGCCTTCCTGCAACCACCCGTTACAATATATTTAAAAATGTCTAAAATCCATTATTCCTGTGATGGCTGAATTTCCTGAGAATCCAGAATTTTCAGCATCATTGCAGTCTTCAGAGTCACATTATCCTTCAAAAATAATTTGAATGCGCTGATTTGGCGCTCAAGAAACATTTTATTGTTATGAATGTTGAAAACAGGTGTGCTAATAGATTTTTTTTCTCTTCTATTTTGTGAAAATGTGAAAACTTTTTTTCAGGATTCTTTGATAAATATAGAAATTTCAAAAGAGGGGCATTTATTTGAAATTATTTTTTTTTTTTGTAATATTATATATGTCCTTACCTTTATTTTTGACCAGTTGAATGCATGCTTGCTAAACAAAATAATAATAATAATAATAATAATAATAAATAAATAAAAACTGACCGCAAACTTTGGAATAGTAGCCTATAGTGTTCATATAACTCTTGTGTGTTTTTATATTTAAACTAATTTGATCATGCAAAATGTGGCTACCAACCACCAATTAGAGGCACATTAACATACAGTACATTCTTCCAACTTTCAACAAAATCAGTGCAGAAAAAGTCATTTTGGTTCTGGCTATGTTCAGTCAATAGTCTAAATACACTTATATTAAAGAAAACAACGGCTAAAATCAGAATTTTACTCATCAATATTCTCTACATGAAATATTTATTTAGCCTTACATTATATCTGTGTTTGTTTATACTATGCGATCATGCATAAAGGCCTGATTCTTAATCCTAATAAGATCATGATCTCTGACTGCTCCCTCACATTCCTGCTTTTATTCAATTACATTCCTCTCATCTGTGTTTTTATCACTCCTCCCTTCTCTGTGTTTTCTGTTTTTATCGCTCCCCCTCTCCTCTATTACTCGGAGACGGATTTGTTCCTGTCAAGCAGACTCGTTTCTGTACCATATATAATCTCTTGTGTTCCATTCCTTCATAATCTATATAGTCCAGTGCTATGATATATGTGCCAGGATGAGATCTACACACAGTCAGGGCTCAAATGCTTTTATATAATGCTGATGTGCCTCAGTGTCATGTTTTGTGACAGGTTCACAAATAGTCAACAGACAATATAAAGCAGATAAAGAGAGAGTAGTGAAAACTATTGGCAAACCTGTGACTTGTAACACTATACAAAGAGACTAGCCAATCAAAAAACTGTCTCCATAGAAGTCCTAAAGGTACAATAGAAAAGTCTGAAGTTCAGAGAGAGATTGCTGAAAAACTAAATGATGACTGTTTTCGCTGGCGAGAAATCTTGACAAGTGGACCTCAAGGAAGACATTTAAAATGATATGACCCTTAAAATCAAAGACTTGTATTATTGTGTAGTTGGTAAAAGTGAGAATGTGAAGTGTAAGGGAACGTGGGTGAAATGAATGTGGCGCCTTCATTAACCACATTAAACTTTGCTCTCACTTTGTATTAGTGTTTTTTTTGCATAACTGTCACAGCATGGTGACAAGATAGCTTGAACTAAGAAGAAAAGTAAGCCTAGCAGATGGCTCGAATTAACACAACAGCTCTGATTCTATGGTGAATATTATGTGATAGATATGATATCCAATGGAGACCTGGCATGCTAAAAGATAATACAATTTTGCAAATAAATGACTGAGGTGGAAAGTGTCAATAAAGTATAGAGGCTGTTTTAGCATGCTTAAATGAACATAAACAGGACCGGCGCGTGCACTTCTGCCGCTCTAGGCGAAAACAATTGTGCCGCCCCTCTATTTACAACGTACACCAGCAACAACACACAAAGACCAATATGCCATATATAACGCAAAACTAGCAACAACACATAAAGACCAATATGCCATATATTACGCAAAACCAGCAACAACACACAAAGACCATGTGCCATATGCATATAACGCAAAACTAGCAACAACACACAAAGACCAAGCAAATAACGCAAATTGTGCGCAACATGCGTGTGACCAAAATGTCAACAATAATACAGTTTATGCAGGAGGCAATTTAGGCAAATGCCTGCTGGCATTTTTCTTTCAGCAGTCATGACAGGACTTTTCCAAATAAACACATTTCACCTCCTCAAATTACTGTTGTTTGCAAATTTCTTTACACCACTTTCTGTGCGTAAAATAAAAAAAAAAACACACACAAATGAAATGTCCGCAAGCACATTATATCATCAGCAGGTTTAGCATAAAATAACGACTAAAGAGCAAATAAAGCATAACTTACGTTTCAGAAGTGCGCACGGCGGGCCTTCATCGCAGCAAAGCTCTTCACTGCATCCTCTATATTGATTATTTGAGCCAGTTCGCGCTCTATGAAGATTGTTGCCAGTCTTGTTTCACTGTACTGCGAAGGTAGTATTTTTTATTAATTTCAACTTTGAGAAACTGCGTTCTCCTGAAGCGATATCGTTTCGACGACTATATCCTGTCCCTGATCGGTGATTAACGGACCAGCTGTTCATTATGTGACACAATGAATGAACGGATCACCCAAATGAAAGTAAGACTCGGAAGGTAAAGCGATTATTTATGTTTGCATTATGATTTCTTAATTCAGAATATAATCAACATTGCGTAGGCGGATGTGATCGGGGAATTTGTCTGTTAAAAGAATAACATTTAAAGCCAAGCCACTTACGAAATGACTCGAATGACTCAAGAGAGTCAGTAAAATGATCCGAACTTCCCCTCACCCAGTCATGACTCATGACTTGTGAGAGCAGTGGCTCACACTCACCGGCGCTGCGGGCGGCGGCTGCTCAGTAAATCATATAAATAACCTATTTTGTGAATCGTTCATTCCCGGTTGGCTCACATTTTGCCGCCCTTACAAAAGTGCCGCTCTAGGCAACTGCCTGAGATCGCCTATACGACGCGCCGGCCCTGAACATAAAAACAGTTCAATAACATCAACTACACATTATCCCACAATCACATACACACACAATTTCTGAAAGATCATGCGACACTGAAGACAAGCAGTCGCATTTATAAATGTGCTATATTTAAAAAAAAGGTAACGCTTTAGATTACAGCCCGGAAAGTACTGCATAATTAAAGCGTTTTTACAGCGTAAACTTTGGTAATTATAGTATACCTATAACGGACTTACAATATAAGTATAAGGGAACAATATTTTAAGTTTGGGGAATAAAGGGGTAACAACTAGGAGAATGAAACAATTATTTATACTGTAAGTATTAAAGAACTAAAGGGTGCTTATCCTACTATTATGATATAACAATCTTACATGTGGGAGCAATTTAGCAAGAACATTCATTTTTGAAATAATGGTGAACCAGTACATCCTGTATAGGCTTTTTAAAAATTACAGAGTACATATCTATGCATTTGTAAAGTAATCGTTTTAACAAAAGTGCACTGAAAACTAAAACTATTGCAACTTTTGCTTAAATATTGGGCAAAGATACTCTTGTTATGTAGTGGTGCTTGTTACCCTCTTGTTTCTTGTAGTTACAGGGTAAGTGTGACATTGCGGGCTGTAAATTAAAGTGGTATTTGTTACCCTCTCGTTACATGTAGTTACTGGGTAAGTACAATAAAAATGCATACACAATCTTATATCTACACAACTCTACACCCATTCTTATTGATACAAAATTGCTACAAAAAGGTACGCAGTGTATGTTCTCGCTAAACTGCTCCCAAATGTAAGATTGTTGTATTTCAATAGTAGAATTATAAGTACCCTAAGTACCCCTTAGTTTTATAACACTTAGAGTATATATATATATATATATATATATATATATTTTTTTTAATTCTCCTGGTTGTTACCCCTTTATTCCCCAAATTGTACATATTGTTCCCTTATACTTACATGTAAGTACTTTATAGGTACACTATAATTATAGAACGTTACACTGTAAATTCCTCTTAATTACACAGTACTTCCCAGGCTGTAATCTAAAGCGTTACCAAAAAAAAAAAAAACAGTTTTTACTAGCCTGACTTCGTCATACTCATATTCTTGTCGGAATACGAGTCTGAAACTCCTCCGTAGGACTTTGATTATGAACGAACCAGGAAAAACAACAACTCTGCACTCAATTGGATAGTCGGTAAACCTATAACCAATCAGAGCAACACAGTAAGTCAGCTACTTTGCATTTGTCAACTACAGAACGTAGCCTAACTTTACTTATTTTAGAAGTTAAATAACGAGTGTTGCTTCTTTTACTTACTCCTCCATGAGTGCGACCAAAGGAGAAACCACAACGACCATAGGCTTGTCATTACGTCCCATCTTCTTAGCGACCATCAGAGCCAGCTGATAAGTTACACTTGATAAATGCCTTGATTGCAGTTAATGCCTTGATTGCAGTTCTCTGTTTGTCTGTTAAAATTAATGCACTGTCAATTTATTTCACAACATCGCAATTCTCCATCTGCAGTCATCTTTGAGGGAATCCAGTTAAGCGCTCTTTGATAACGTGATGATTACGTCCTTGCAGATCATCTGTCCATCATTGTATAAAGCCCGCCCTGGCAATTTGATTGCCCCAAACATTTCTTGTCTGATCACAATTACTCCCAGAGATGTATAAAGTACTAGATACCTGGACTTGAGTAAAAGTACAAGTGCTCTATCAAAAAAGTGACTTGAGTAGAAGTTGAAGTGCTCTTTAAGCACCACACTTAAGTAGAAGTACTAAAGTCTTCAACATTTTTTGTACTTAAGTATTGCAAGTAGTTTATTTAAAAATTCACTACTTAAGTACTAAAAGTAAAAGTACAAGTATTGTGTCATGTAATTATTAAAGAAAGCAGTCAAAAGTTTAAACTAGCAATCAAATAAGGCGCTTTGGCGGGATACAAATTTGCTTTGGCGGCCGCCAAAAAAAATTTCATTGCAAGAAAACGTCTCAGGTTACGACTGTAACCTATGTTCCCTGAGAACAGGAACGAGACAATACGTCGAATGACACAATGGCGTTCCCCATTGCGTCATTCGACGTATTGTCTCGTTCCCTGTTCCCATTCAAAGGGAACCCCTGCATTAGTTGTCAATGTGTGTGTCAATCAATACCATTACCCTATAAAACTGGTGTGCGATTTTAGGCAGCATGAAAGTCAATTTGCAACAAATGATTAGTAAAATTTGTATAATTGTAACGCGAGTAACTAGCAGAACATTAAAAAAAATATTGAAGTAAAAGTATTAAATTCATCGAAAATATCTACTTAAGTAAAAGTAGAAGTATGAGAAAAAAACAATACTCTAATAGACTACAGATACAGCATTTTAGTACTTAAGTACAGTACTTAAGTAGTTCTACTTCATTACTATACATCTCTGATTACTCCTCAATGGATCGAGTCCAGACCGAACTTCCTGAACCAAAAAATTTTGTGGGCGGAGTTCGGACTGGCATCCATTTTTACAGTGTTTTTGATCAAATGAATGCATCCTTGTGAGGTGTGCCCAAGAGACTTCCTTTAAAATTAGCATTCTATTTGTTACATCCTTACATGTATGTGTGTGTTTGATGATTTTTTAAAAAAAACTGCATTTATTTACATTATCACAACATCTATGTATGAATTTAAATGTCACATTTCAGTCTCTCAAATAATGGATCCTTTCTAACACTGACAAGTATAACAGTTATCTTTCAATTCAAACTATTGACAGAAAAGATGAGCATGTCTGCGACATCTCAATGTCTTATCATCACAGAATTAAACAAATCCCGGCTGATTGAGCCATTTTGCTGAAACAATGGCTCCATTATGCATCATGTCACAGTAGCATCATCTAGACAAACCCCACATGTTACAGCAGATGGGTACCATTAATCTCCACTGAGAAAGAGAGAAAGCACATTTCGAGGGCACCAAAAAAGGAAGAGAGAGATGAGAAACTCTACTCGTGTCTGACATTTAGCAGATTTCATAAAACAGATCTTTCTGAGACTTGACCTTTGTGTATGTTGAGATAATATGAGCAGTTGTACTGTTAAAAAGCTAAGTATCCACTGTTAAGATCCATTCACACAATAAAAGAATGCCTTTTCTAGAAATGTGATTGGTCTGATTTTGCTTGGTGTGAATAGACCACAGAGCCCAATTAAGTCATGTATTGAATAAATTAAATTGAGAAAACATCCCTGTGCGAAATATCTTTTGACAACACTGTTTAAAGGTCATATTTTGAGTCTGCAAACATGTCCAATTGTCACTTTGACTCATGTCTGAGTTCAGGACTGCATAAGATGGCGTGACAGCACATGATTAAATCTATCCTTTCTTATTACATACTTGCTGAATGGCTGTGACACAGATAATCAACCTCAACCATTGTGAAAATAGTGCTTTGCATTGCACTCTGCAGCCATGAATGCATAAGATGACTGCAGTTGTATGGTGTGCATGATTAAAACAGACCAACAAAGGAAAGATTAATTGAGAAATACAGTTTAATCAATAGCACAGATGGCCTTTGCATTGCTAATATGAGGTATTGCTGATGAATCAGCAAATGAAAATGGATGTTGCATGGTGTAAATGGTTTGAATATACCCTGTGTGTCAGTTGGTCTGTCCCAAAGTTGTACTGATTATACTGTGATGGCGTATACATGATTTCTTTCTTTACGCTGTGAGAATGTTGAGATGCTTGAATCTGATTGGTTGATGAATGTTCTAAGGTGTGCAATTATTTTCAGGGAAACGCACGGCTAAAGTAGTTCCAGGTAGATCTTGATCGATTACGTTTATATCACTTCAATTATTGTAAAGGTCCTTATGAAGCACAAGGAACCAATACCCACAACAACATTGACCAAGCAAATAAATATAGTAAACAATAGGATAAAACGACAAGTTATTTCCATGTTTTTTGCCACAAAATTTTGTTTTATGTACAGAAAGCACACTCTATTTCCAACGTGATCTCATGAGAATACGTATGTATTTGTACGTAAAGAGTCGTTCTATCATACGTATATATAATTACGTTTTATATGCGCAGAAACGTATAATACAGACATATTTACAGAACTAAAACGTAAAATATTTACGTATTGACAGCACAAAAACGTCATTTATTTACGTATGAACAAATCCACCGCCGTACACATTTGTACGTATCACAATTTATGCATATTAATATCGTAGCATTGTGTTTTGACTCTATTGCATTCCACTGTCTTATGAATTAAGTTTTCAGTCGCATTTATTGATATAATACTCATAAATATTAACATTTTGCTCGTTTTGCCTGCATGGTGTTAAACAATACAGTATAAAACTTTAAAAATACATTCTTTAACGTTACTCGTTTAACCGTTTTGTAATAGTTTATTTACCTTGAGACACATAAAGCGTTTTCTCCTATAAAACACAACAAAATTCACAAAAGACATAAATTTTATTAGGTTGATGTAATCCAAATCTTTAGAATCCATAGTTGTTTGCAAGAAACAACTCCTAATTCAGCCTCTTATCCTGTCGTGACCTTCGTCTCCATTCTCAGCAGCGACCGTACATGTCAAACCCCGCGCTGGTGATTATTTGAATTAAAAAAATGCGCCCTTGAGAAGCGCTACGCCGTGTTTTACGACAGTGATATCAAACGTTCATTGGCTCTTCCCTGCTTCGTCACAGATTGCGACATGAAGGACTGTGAGACGGTTGGTTAATCATTTGAAATGGAGAAGCGCGAACCGAAGCCGGTTAACATTTTCATTGGTAGTAATTTCATTTCTGCTCCGTACTTCATACAAAACTATTACAATACTGCCAGAGAGGACTGCGACTGCAATGCTTCATCATGTGAATGTCATCGGTTTTGACATTTTCGCAATAAATAAATTATTGTGATTATAATTGTCTGTTAGTTATGTTTTTCTTTATAATTGTAGTTTGTTACATGTTAGTTTTAAGGAATTGTTATGGATAGGTTTAGGGGTAGGAGTAGGATCAGTGGCTCAAAATAGATTTTAATGCTAACGTTATATTGTTAATAAAACTGCCCTTTCCCAACACCGTTTTATCCTTTTTTATATTATGTATAAAATGGGTATGTTGGGATTAGGGTTACGGGATCTTACATTTATCTATAAAATGGTAAAAAGGGAAATTATACAGATATGATATAGAATATACGTAAACAGTTTACGTTTTTTAGCTGTAAAAACGTAATATTGTTACGTTTAAATGTTGCAGATACGTCGAAATTATATGTTTCAGCATCTATCAAAACGTACAAAAGTAAGTTTTCTATCTTTGCAAAGAACATAAACCTACGTATTAACAATGAGACCAGGCTGCTATTTCTCCAGCTCTCTCTCTCCTATTCATAATTCAATAATGGCGCTGTTCTTGGAGCAGATACACTTACTGTAGAGACGCTTCCTAACACTGTTGAGAGACGCACATCTCTCTCTCTATATATATAACTGCATTACTCTGATATCAGTTGCTCAAGTCTTTGTTTCTAGTTCTAAAATGTCATTTTGGAATTAGCAACAGAGGCTTGGGAAGAGATCCATAAGAAATTAATCATACTTTATACCATTACAAAGACACAAACCTGACAAATGTCTTACAAATACATCATCAGAAGAATGTTTTATGGTGTGGTAACTAAAGTATAAATGGAATAAATGACTGTCGAAATATTGAAAAATAATGCACACTCAAAGTTTTGCCCAAACTATTACCACCTCAGATAGGAGAGCACTGCTGCCCTGACACTGTGCTGTAAACGTTTTAGAAGTATTTTACAGCACTTTACAATGATTTCTGAAGGATTGTGTGTGACACTGAAAACTTGAATAATTGCTGCTGAAAATTCAGCGTTTCCATCACTGGAATGCATTATACTTTAAAATATACTACAATAGAGCGATGGTGAGAATAAGAGACTTTTTTATTTTATTACAAAAATCTTACTGACCCCAAACTTTTCAATGGCACTACAGTTGGAAAGGCAGATTTTTCACTATTGGCTTCCAATCTTGTGTCCTTTGGAGTTTATTAAAAAAAAAAAAATTATAATAATAATTGTATAACGACATTCAGACATTCTGTCGATGTTCAGCTAGCACTTGCCTTTTTATGTTCAGAATGCATCAAACAGTCAGTTATCTGAAAAAATAAAATAAAATAAAATAAAATTCCAAATATTCATGACCATAAATAAAGAACAAGCAATTATCAAAATAACTGGAACAAATAGTGGTAGGAGATTGAAGTGATGTGCAAGAAAACAAAGGGGTTAAATTACATTCTCACATTGCTAACTTTGTAAAACTGTCAATGAAAATGAAATGAAATTAACAGCAATAGTTAATCTATCAACTGATTTTAACAGGGTTTTAGTGTGAAGTAACACTATATTGTATCGCAGAAGTCAAGTGACCATTAGCTTTTCACAAAGCAACGCTGTGTCACTGAGTTCTAGTGTCTATTTGCTTTTGCGCCCTGCATGCTCTCTATGATGTTTCACTCAAAGTCTGGTTCACATTAAAATACACATCTAAGTAATGCAGAGCAGCTTCGATGAAATTGAATAAATTACCTGATGAATTTAATAATGATTCTGTCCCCTTCTCTTTCAGATTAATCTAAGATAACAGAGGGGTTTGGGGTTTCAGGGCAAGACCTTCTGAGACTCACTACATGAACAAACCTTTCAGATCAATGTTGTCTTGCTTGGAATCAGTCCTAAAACAACATGTAAGTAACAGATACTACAAAGAAAACTTATAGTAGAGTTTTTAAAGCTGTGTTTATGTTTTTTGACATTGAGGTAGGAACACAAAATTAAATCTTTCTTTCTGATGAATATTATTGTAGAAAACAGTGCTGCTATAAAAAAAATAAAAAGTTGATGCCATTAAATGATACCATTGTAATAATTAGAATGATGTTCAAGGGTAGATATTGATGTGGATATTGTGTATAACTACCTAACATAGACACACACACAATGGCAAAATATAATACAATATTAATAAATATTACTAATATTATTATGAACAGCAGAGGTAGGGATTTTACAGAAAGCACAAGAGGGAATCAGACAGTCCTGTGAGCTGAAGTGCTCTACTCGAGAGCTCCACAATGGCGGCCCACCCTTGCCTGTGCACTGAGAAGGTTGTTTCCTGGGCAACAGTGAGCTGAGAGCAGGGCATCGGTCTCTGAAGTGTGTATGAAGAGCTGTGGACCCAAGCCAATAGTTCATCTCAGGAACAGAAACACTGATGGAGTCACACTAACACACACGCCCGCATGCACGCACACAGATACACACAGGATTAGAGGTATGTTGCCATTTCAAAGACTAAGAATTTACTTCTGCATCCAAAAGACATCACAGACTAAAACAATGTGGAACATGAGGGTGGTTAGACTTAAATATTGAAAATATTGTTTAAGTCACTTGCTATGCCTCTTGCTTCAGTCCCTTGAGTGAGCTAATGCAACAATTCCTGAATAAAACTGATTTTGTCCAACTTATCCATCCGATTTTGTAAAATTTAAAGGGCGGGTTTACTGCTCTTTTTCTTTGCATGATTGTGTTTATGGAGTGCAATATAACATGTATCCGTGGTTTTTCTCTTTTTAAAAGTCTTATTTTTCCTAAATTTCACCTTTATTGTCAGCCGCGCTCTCCCCTGTCCCCTTAACGAGCGGTTGACTTCCTGAGTCTATGACACCACTCCCTCAGAACCACGTAGCGGGCTCAGATTGGTTTGTTTGGGCCGGTGTGTTGTGATTGGCTAAACTGTCGCTCACATTGTCCGGAAGATTAACACCCATTACCTTTACGGGCGAAACGTGCCAAATGTGGATAACATAGACGGTGGATACACGTAAATAATAATGTCAAGACTGCAGTATCACAGAGGCAGAATCAGACAGAGAAAGCCGCGATGAATCGAGTCAAGCAGAACCTCACCACACACGGCTCTTAATAAAGGTTTCTGAATGATAATTTGCTTCATTTGCTTCATTTTTTAACTTTATACATGTTTGTTTTACACAATAGCATCTGACTGGCAACGATAGCAACTGACTGGCAAACTAATGTTAAACACAAACAGCGTTTGCAGGTTTACTTTCTTGATCAAATCGAAAATAAATCATAAAGCATATATATATGAAAAATACATTTACAACATTAGTACTTATACAAAATTCAGGTCCATAATGTTTGTACGCGTTTGCCGTAGACACAAAATAGCTACAGTAACTAGAAGCCCATAAAGCCTACAAAGCCAGCGCTGGCATTTGAAGAAAAAAAAAAAATAAATAAATAAAAAAAAAACACAACGCTACGTCGGGAATTATACATGCAAATACATTTAAAATGATGAAGTCTTAGCCTACTTACAGAGTGTGTCCCAACAACTCCTGACTTTTAACTGCTGGTTTTAAAGTTGGATCTGCTTCATGATTTAGAAACAGCTTCTTGTTTACGTTAATCCAGTGTTGAACTCGTGGAGATTCTGGAAGCTGTCTCGTAAATACGCAGCACAGAGAGCTAGATTACGATCGTCACTTTCAGGAATATTATCAAACACAAATTGTATCCATTGTTGCCGAAGTATAGTGTCCGTGGGAAGCCCGAAACACAGAAGACCTGACAGCTGCGTGAACACAACTCACTCGGCGCATGCCCTTTCCTGCATATTCCGGAGGGAGGGGTTGATGCAAATGTGTGGGTTAGTGACGTACCATAACCCAGCTGTAGTCCAAAACGAGTCGTTTTTGTAGGCAATTTTACTTCCTGGTTTTTAAAAGACGATATCTCTGCTTACACAGCGCTGCATCTTTGCAGATACTGTTCATGCACCAACAGCAACATTACACACTAAATGAAAAAAATGAAAAAAGTGATATCGCAGTAAACCCGCCCACGGGGCGGCAGTGGCTCAGTGGTTCATGTAGGTTGTCTACAAACCGAAAGGTTGGTGGTTCAATCCCCGGTTCCACCTGACCAAGTGTCGAGGTGTCCATGAGCAAGACACCTAACCCCAGCTGCTCCCGACGAGCTGGATGGCGCCTTGCATGGCTGCCGTCGCTGTCGGTGTATGAATGTGTGTGTGAATGGGTGAATGTGAGGCAAATTGTAAAGCGCTTTGGTGGCCATTGGGTCTATGAAAGCGCTATATAAATGCAGTCCATTTACCATTTACCATTAATATTTTTACTGACACTTTGGATAAATTTAATGCATCCTTGTGTAATACCATTATTCATTTATATACAGTATTAGCTGTATTTCATGGGAAAATAATATCCATGGTTACTGTTTGATTACATGCTTTATGATGCTTTAAAAATACTTAATGCAAAATAACAGAACAGTTACTAGTAAACTCAGCACTAATTATTGTAAGCTACAAAAGTGACATTTTAGATGTCCTATTACTAGTTTGCAATTGCATTTTAATTAGTTATGTATTTGAGTTCACAGTTTATTTTAATCTCAGCAAAACTAATTCCCAATATTCCACCTACTACAGTTAAATTAAATTAGGTGAAAGAGAGGTTTTAACTACTTCCATGACTTTGTTCAAAGACAAGCAGATAAGCTGAAAAACAACATGTCTGAATGTTTACACAAAACAATCAATGTCCCGACCTTCAAATCATTATTCAGGACCCATCTGATGTTTTCTCTTTCTTTTAGAGATCTTTACATTTCAATTTCTTCACCAAAATGTTTTGCCAACAGCACTGTGTTTATGACTCTGAAAAGTTCCTTCAGCAATATCTTGACACCAGTCTTCCACATTGACGCATAACATTCACTCGCTATCCGCTTCCCTTTGAAATTTTCTCACTTTTTTTCAAAGTGGGAATGTGTCATTGTCATCTTTTGCCTCCCTTGTTTACTTATTTATTTTGGGTCTGAGTCGGACTACATTACCTTCCATCCTGAAGTGCAAAGTAGCACTTTCACACACGTATTTCTCTTTAACACACACACGCATGGACAAAGACTATCACCTTCCACACTTGGGGACTGCATTAGTGAGCAAGGGAGATATTTATAAGCCTCATGGAAACTTCCAAGATGTATGTCGGTGGTAAAAAACAACAACAACAAAAAACCAAACATCTTTCTCTCTCTATCCAGCTAATACTCACATATGCACACACTTGTATATTAGATTAACATGCTCTCACTGGAACTGACATTCTTAAGAAGCTCAGTGTCAGATGTATGTTTGAGCACTTTTCATGCACTCATCACCTGTAATGATGTGGTAAAAAGAACCAAAACCGTCACTCATTCTCAATGGTTATATCAATTAAGTCATACAGTCCTGCCATATAGCTACATACACACACAAAATAGCTCTTGAATTAACAAAGGTCAAAATGCTCTTATAGATGTGGAAATATGTGAGATAATGTCTGAGTAAGTGACATTACTCACTCCGCTTCGTGTCGTGCCTAACAACGCCCTTCAGCCGTTACTTATTCACGATACAGCACTTGCCCCGAGTATCTTATTGCTTTTATAAAACGGTTGCCACACAATATTAAAGTAAAAAACAATATTAGTGCAACTTTCTTTAAGTAAAATCACTAAAAGCCTACCTTCTGCTGGAAAAAAATAGTCCATGAGCGTGAACAGCAACAACGTTCCAATGTCTAAAATGCATTAAATAAAGCACAGCTCTTGACCAATCAGAATCAAGGATTCGAACTAACCGTTTTATAAATAAACATAAACCATATGTATTGTCAGAGTAAACTGTAGATAGTGTGTCATAATACATATTCTGGAGAAGAAAACGATAATTTAAATTTCCAAAATTTCCATTCGGGAAATGACAGAACTAGGACTAGGCGATATATATTGAATATTCATGATATTTGCTGTGACTTTCTGGCAATAAAAAACAAAAATAAATAATAAATGCTCAACTCATAATGATTTGAATGCACTTAATGTTTTAAATAAAAATCTCTTATGCTAACTAAGGCTGCATTTATTGGATAAAAAAAATACAGTAATATATTATTACAATTTAAAATGTGGTTTATTTGGCAAAGCTGACACAAACACACACAGCTGACTCGAAGACACTTACTAACAGGGGACTATCGCTCTACACTGGCCAAGAGGTAACTAGTGTTTCTGGTCATTTTGAAGAAACAAAAATTACATGCAAAATTTTCTTTTAAGGTATGTTTTTCATAATATAACTTATATGTGTTTTTATTATTAAATTATAATTATTTCATTTTATTACACACACACTGTAATGGAAAAGCCACATTGTATGAAAAAAAAGAATGTGAACATTCTGTCAAACATATACTTTGGCTTTTCTCATTAAACACCTTCACTGACAGTTCAACTCAATCAATCAAAGAACAGATAAGTTTCATTATTACTCCACCAATATAACACATTGATGCCATTCGATAAGGAGAAAAGGGCCAGTTATGGGAATTTTCCAGCTGAACAAAGGTGCCCACATCTGTGTGCATTCACCACTGAGGCTCAGGCAGTCGCAGTGACACTGAACATCGTAATAAGAGTTTTTCAATAGTGCGTATGAGCGAACCGAGCTGTGCCTCATCAGCACAATGATAAAAGCTCTCTTTTCATCCAAATTATAATTACACATTAATAGAGTGTATAAAAGCAAAGCCATTCACTTGTGCTCTCATGAAAACATTAAGCATTTTATCGTTCCCCTGGTTGGACTATGAGTCAGACACGTATAGCGTAAATGTGCACGCATTTCTAGAGTCTCTCTCTCTCTCTTTCATAGACTTTGCTGGCCGATGGCATTCAAGCGGCCCATTATTGTCTTGCTGGTGCTTTGTAGGAGATTAATCGCAGACATTCAAAACTCAATGAGACAAATCTGCAAACATTATACAGGAGAGTTGCAGCCTATGAGGATTCAGAAAGAAATGGGGGAACCGGAGAATAGGTTTATGACTATGTTAGATAAACACTAAAACAGAGAGGGTGATATAAGAATGAGAAGATTAGAGTTAAGTAAACGAAAATATGGGACAAGGTGATCATATCCCATACTATACCAGGGGAATGCTTGCATCTCTCCTGAGAAATCATCAAGTTCTGTGCTCTCCTCCTCTTTTAAGGAAAATAAGACACATCTGTATTGCTCTTAGTCTTGAGGAATATATATATATATATATATATAAATAATAATAATAAAAAACCAATAGAAGATGACATTACAGAGAGATTTCTTCCACATGATT
Source organism: Hybognathus amarus (assembly GCA_030378365.1). Classification (NCBI taxonomy): domain Eukaryota; kingdom Metazoa; phylum Chordata; class Actinopteri; order Cypriniformes; family Leuciscidae; genus Hybognathus; species Hybognathus amarus. The sequence continues at coordinate 285,572 of JAQIUQ010000611.1, forward strand.
TATGGTGTATGGGCAAGTGAATATTTTCTCTGCTGTTATTAGTCACCAATACTAGTCACATTTATATATATACATATATATATAAATATATATATGTATATATATATATATATATATATATATATATATATATATATATATATATATATATATATATATATATATATATATATATATATATATATACACATTTTTTCAGTGTATCAAATTGGAAATTATATGTACACTATTTTTCAAGTTCATATGATTTTTTTTAAAGGAATCTCATGCTCATCAAGTAAAACAAAAATATACACTGTAGAAATGATATGATCAATATGTTTGACAACATAAGTTTTTACATTGCTTTAAACTCATCAAAATACATTTTGCAGTTTTCAAGATTTTTAGAAGTTATACAAGATTCACCTGATCGTTTAAGTCAGTTTAATGTAATTTAAGTTGAAATGACTTCATTCAAGTTGATTGTACTTCATTTAAGACAGCAACTTTTTTAATTCAGTAAAAAAGTAATATTTTTACAATTTAAAATAAAAGCATCATTTTTAGCTTTTTTCAGAGAAAATTTATTTCCGCATTGATTATTGAATGGCTCACATCCTGTTAGTAAACACATTTCTATTAGTAGCGATACGGCTCAAACTTATGGTGACCGTGAGAGGACATTCGGATCCTTTAGTTTTGTCGTGGCCATGGCATATTAACTCGTAGGAATGTGCTAAAGTCTTGTCCACAAGATCATTTTGTTGTTAACGACATCCTTATGTCATGGCCATGCAAGGTAAAGTCAACTTAACAAAACAAATTGAACTGAACATGCATTCAAACCCAATCAAACAGCAGAACCTCACTGGCTGATTCAAAAGTTGACACTTCAGGCCACTCAAACAAAGAGGGCAGTGTTTTGAAAGCGCGACAGAGTCTGTGTTTACATTTTTCCAGAAGTCAATCTACCAATGGCTTACTTAAAATTGACTTTGCATATTAAACTGACATAGAAGAATCAACATCCTTCACCTTAACAGTTGAATTGATTAAATGTGTGTTAAATTCAAGTGTGCAAACATTCACAGTTCCATCGATATCCTCCTGACGTGAGGGAGTGTGTGCGAGGGACTCTTTGAGTGTGGGCTCACCCCTGGAGAACTCCAGCAAGTATCGGACTGAGCTCTGCCTCTTTCTCTGCCTCATGCTAATGAGCTTTTCAGTGTGAGGGGTGTTCTGTGATATGCGCACAATTTCCACTTTGAGTAGAGAGAAACTGCTCTGCCCTTTCCACTTAATGTGATGTTAACCTGTCTTCTCCCCGTGGACCCACCCCACTTTGCGTCCTCTCTCCTCTCTGCAATTCTTTCCCTTTTAGTTTATTTTTAGAGGGAAGAAGGAGAGGGTCACCTCTAGCCCCCTTATCCACCCCCCCCCCCCACACACACACACAAAGGTTCACTCAGGGGATGGGGTATTGTTGTCTTTAGAGGAAGTGTAATTAATTAATTCAACCTGGTAATTAAGCATTTGCTTGGTAAACAATACATTTAAGTGCCTTTAAGTACTTCTTGGTCTCCTGAAAGGACCTCGGGCTTTTTGTCTATAGTTCACTGCCTGCATAAAAAGAGAATTAAAACCAGCACAATAACAAACATTTAGAGCCTTTCAGACATGAATATGGCTTACACTGTCATGCTAATTAAACTGGCGCCAGGTCTCGGGTAAAAAAAATGTCCTTCCTGAATACAGGTCATGTCACAAGAGAGTTCTCAAAATTAGATACTTAACTGAAGATTTAAATGCTGAAATTCTGATACTTCTGGATATTTGTTTAAATATCTTATGAACTAAACACAAGTAATTTGTTGATATCATAAGTTATGTGTTCTGAGTATCCTAAATTTTGTTTAAAAAATGCTGCGACTTAGATCCTTTTTCAACTTCCTTTACGACTGCCCGTGACTGTGACAGTGTGTGATCTTTCCCATGTGTGACACCAATGCCCCGTTATTAAATCTCTTTTATGAGCCACGAGGAGAAATTAATGTGCAATTAAGTTAACTAAAGCAAAAATGATTTCCCTTCCTAACTCTGCCAGTTCCACAGGTGACCTCTAGTGTTTAATAGTACTAGCTATTCTTTTTTTTTAAAAGTTATTTTTATAGTTAAAAAAATATATATTTCACAATAAAATAATCATCTTCCTCAATATTCAACAACTAATAGACATGCAACAATATTACATAAAGAGTAGCCTATCTTTGTTTAAAGATAAATAAAATAATTATTTAAAACTGAATTAAATGTATTAAAATAATATCATTAGATTAAAAATAAATGCACATGCAACTGAAATAATATATAGTATTATTTAGTATGGTATTATTAGTATAATATATAATATATAATCTTAAAGCTGCAATACCTAAGATTGTATGCCGCTAGAGGGCGCTACATTCAAAACAACAACAACGGCTTTGCTTGATGACGACGCGAGGAACGCGCGAATGATGGGAACTGTTGTTTCCAACTCCATCGCTGGATATAATCAGTCAGACGGGAATCGAAAATTAGTTGTCATGGATGAGGTAAGGTTCAAATTCCCTATAAATGTTGCGTTCTAAGGACATGCTTGTTTTTCATTTAAACTGAAATAGCCGCAAGAAAAGTCAGATTTAAAAGTAAATTAGTTATCACAGATGTCACTGGACGAAGCTATGGTGGAGAGGCTCAACTTGTACTTATATACTATACTATATCCAGGACCAGCGCGTGACACTTCTGCCGCTCTAAGCGAAAACAATTGTGCCGCCCCTCTATTTGCAATCGTACACCAGCAACAACACACAAAGACCAATATGCCATATACATAACGCAAAACTAGCAACAACACATAAAGACCAATATGCCATATATAACGCAAAACCAGCAACAACACACAAAGACCATGTGCCATGTGCATATAAACGCAAAACTAGCAACAACACACAAAGACCAAGCAAATAACGCAAATTGTGCGCAAACATGCGTGTGACCAAAATGTCAACAATAATACAGTTTACGCAGGAGGCAATTTAGGCAAATGCCTGCTGGCATTTTTCTTTCAGCAGTCACGCATGCAAGGACTTTTCCGAATAATCACATTCCACCTCCTCAAATGACTGTTGTTTGCAAATCTCTTTAGACCACTCTTCTGCTGTTAACATAAAAAACACACAAATGAATAAATGTTGCTAAGCACATTATACCACTCAGCAGGTTCAGCATAACGTCTATGACTGAGCAGCACAAAGCTTAACTTACGTTTCAGAAGTGCGCACGTGGGGCCTTCATTCGCAGCAAAGCTCTTCACTGCATCCTCTATATCGATTATTTGAGCCAGTCTCCGCGCCTCATGAATATTGTTGCCAGTCTCTGTTCTCACTGTACTGCGAAGGTAGTATTTTTTATTAATTTCAACTTTGAGAAACTGCGTCTCTGAAGCGATATTGCTTCAACCATGGCATCCTGTCCCTGATTGTGATTAACCTGACTCAGCTGTTCATTATGTGACACAATGAATGAACGGATCACCCAAATGAAAGTAAGACTTTAAAGGTAAAGCGATTATTTATGTTTGCATTATGCATTTCTTAATCAGAATATAATCAACATTGCGCAGATGGATGTGATCTGGGAATTTGTCTGTTAAAGAATAACATTTAAAGCCAAGCCACTTACGAAATGATACTTGAATGACTCAAGAGAGTCAGTAAAATGATCCGAACTTCCCCTCACCCAGTCATGACTCATGACTCGTGAGAGCAGTGGGCTCAACATCATCACCGGCGCTGCGGGGCGGCGGCAGCTCAGTAAATCATATAAATAACCTATTTTTGTGAATCGTTTCATTCCCGGTTGGCTCACATTTTACCGCCCTTAGCAAAAGTGCCGCTCTTAGGCAACTGCCTATAGATCGCCTGATAGAGCTTGGGAATCGACGTCATGGCGCAGTGCACTCTGGGTAGCGGCGGCCATATTTTATGGACACGGTTGCCGTAACTAAGGTAAACAAACCCACATGGACCGTGCGAAGATCAAGCACAAGGTTCTCTACCGAGATAAGCTGAACAAGGAAGCAAAGGAGCGCTACTTAGAGAAAATAAAGGCAATTAACGGGCTCTATCCGTACGAACACAAAGAGTGATCGACTGATCTGAACAAGCTATCGCAAACAACATTTCCTAACGTGTTTTCTTACCTTGTTTGTGGTGTGAGCGCATACACATTTGAACCAGACACACCCCTCTGTCACCAGCTGTCACCAACAACAACTACACTGCAAGTTAAACTCTGCGTCGAAACTGATATATATTTTGAGTCTCTTAAACGGGTTAAAAATAAGAAAGCTATGTCAGCAATTGAATTATGCTCTAAAATGTTCAAGTGAAAATTAGGAAAATTATTTCTCTTTTTATAGATAATGAAATTTGTAAGTCTGTCTATTTAAGCTATGTATTATTATTTTGATTTATTTTTTTATTTTATTATTTTTTTCAATTAATTTTATTCTGATATATTTTTTTCTGTATAATATGTGTTTACGAACTGTGATGCTTGTATGTTTGTAACTTGCATTCTAATAAAAAAAGTTGAACTGCGTCGTATAGTCTATATTTTCTTTTTTACTTAGGAAAAAATCATTTTAAGCTAAGTTGTTTACTTTTATTAAATGTAATTTCCAGGCGAAAAGCTGTTGTTTTTGTTGTTTCTGCAATGTTCTAGATTAGTTTCTGTAATAAATCAGAATCCGGTTTATTTCCAGGTTTTCACATACGAGGATTTTACCTTGGTATATTGGTGCTTAACCGTACACATAAACATAAATAAAGAACTAGTAAATAGATCAAAAGTACATGTCTACCTGCCGATTTGACTATGATTTGACGTTTCTCACGCAACCTCCGGGTCCTAAAATCCCACAATGCCTTGCGTTACTGGGGTCCGCTGACGTCACGTTCCCACTCACGTACTCGCCGGTCCTGACGATACCCAACTATACTTGACTTCGCCCATGCTGCAATATGCATTTAGTTTTGCATTCATTTACAGAAATCAGCTGCTTGAGATGACGATTACTGATGTTATTAGATTTTTCAGGTGATATTCTCAATTCATTCAGTTAACGGATGCTCTGAGGTAAAGTCTTCAGACTGCAGACTCAGCAATCGATTGTATTTAATTGTACAGTACAATCATAACATAGAACAGACATTATCTTCCTTTCATGTCATTAAACATAACAATATTGCTGGCCATATACTGATGAGAAAGTGCGCGTCCGGTGTGCGCATACTGGACTTTGTCCTAGACGTGGCGCGGCTCTTTCGTCGTCTCTGGTGTAGACAGTACAGCCTTCCGTCTGAAACGACTTTGTGCTCAATCAGTTCACATTCCGAGACAGTGAACTTGAAAGTAATAACAATTGTGCTCCCATTTTCCATAACACAATGCGCTGAAAACAAGCTGAAGTTTGCTTGCTTCATGTACTTACAAAATTTCTCAAATGTTTGAAACATTTGGAATTTTGTAAGTAATCATCTTAATTAAATATATAACACTGGCCTTGTGATTTTGGGATATTTTAATAGGTATTCCACCTTTAAACAATCAAAATAAAAAAAAAAAATTAGAAAAAAGCTAAAAACAAAGAAAAAAAGATTCCCAGAATACAGAGAGAGATAGATGAGAGAGTACAATGACTTCCTTGAATCTCAAGGAGAAACGTGCAATATACACACTTTTTTGAATCGTATAAAAGATTTAGGAATATGAAAAGGCAGCTACTCACTTTGAAAAAGAGACTGAGAATAGAGGTGTTGGGAAGCTGCCTTTCATTTGGATTTTTTCTTTTTCCACCTTTGCTTCAATCTCTTGTTTAAGAGCTGTCCAGCTGCAAAGTTCTTTTGCAGGTGTTATCTTCTTAAAAGCGTTTGGAAAGTGTTAAAATTGCTACTCTACAATGGCTTGGTGTTCTATTCCTGTAGTGCCAAACCAGCTGCCTGAGTTCACACAGGTGTGTGTGCGTGTGTGTGTTCACGAGTGTGAATTCAGCAGTGAATATTCATTGTGACGAGCCATAATCCATCTTTGTACATGTTGAATGTCTTAGTGAATACAAACACATCAGCCAGTTGGTGATGTAGAAAGTGCTGGATAAAACCTTAAAAAATTAAATGATTGCGTTCATTTCTCAAACTCTTGTTGTTCCAAACCTGTAAAACTTTCTTTCTTCTGTGGAACATAAAAGCTCTTTTGAAGAAATGTTACAAAATATTTATATTTCAAATAATTGCTGATATTTATATTCATCAAAGAATTAAAAAAAAAAGCATCATGGTTTCCCCCAAAAAATATATTAAGATGCACAACTGTTTACAAAATTGATGATGATAAGATTTTTTTTTTCAGTAGCAAATTCATTTCTGTTTAACAGGGATAATGCAAATTTACATTGCTACAATTTCAAGCAACTGATTCTCGACATACAGGCTTCTAGCCAAGGGCTAATTTGCAGACTTTAACACACACACAAACACACACAATGACTGCATACACACATCAATGTTCACAAACTTGCTTTTGTTTGAACCAATACTTTGTAGGTTTTGTTGTATGCTCAACTGTTTGCATTGAGAAAGCGTTGCAAAGCAGTGTACCTATAATATCTGAAAATGTGGATTGTGCAAACTAGTTTTCTCTTTTGATTAGTTGCATCTCTAGAGATCCCCTCACTACTCTCTTTGTATATTAACTAACAGGTTTAATAGTCAATTGAGAAACCTGACCCCAGACAGTAACACAATAAGATAGATGTGAGAAGACCATTGCATGCATCTATAACTTAGCTGCTTTTAGGAATATATATGGTCTAATCATATAGAAATAATTTAAGATTGTTCTGGATGGTTCTACACAGCCTCTTTATCATGCACATCAAATTTTAAATAAGATTCTAAAATAACAACAGAATAAAATAACACCTAAGATTCTCCTAATAACACCAAGTCATTACTGTCTCTGTTATTTGTGCATTTTATTTGCTTTTTACACTTTCAAAAATGATTGATCTTAGATTATGAACAAAATTAATATACTTACAAAATATATTTTTTTGTTTATTAAAAAATCTCTCTCTCTCACACACACACACACACACACACACACACACACACACACACACACACACACACACACACACACACACACACACACACACACACACACACACACACACACACACACACACACACACACACACACACACACACACACACACACACACACACACACACACACACACACACACACACACACACACACACACAAACAAACGCCTTCATAACGAGCTCCCCCATTTTGCAGGATCTGTTCAAATGCTTTCTCCCCTTTCATGTAATTTGCCCTTTTGCAAAGGCACTAGGTAAGAAAGCAACACAGATAAGTGGAATAATGGAGAAGATTGAAATAAAGAGAGCGAGAGAGTAGCGTTAGCGGTGTAATTGAGAGAGAAGTGCTGATAAGAGCTCAACTCAGCCGTCGCACCTGAAACCAGTGTCCCGTTTCAGCCGTTCCCTCTGCTCCTTTCTTCCCCTCTCCTCTGCTTGGCTGACTACATGCCACAGGAGTTAACTGATAACTTGACGGCTCCATTGACTGACTCCATCTAGGCAATGTTGGACTCCCCCCACCCCCCTTTCATCTTTTCTTTTCTTGTAAGTGTGTGCGCGTTCGCTTCGAACACAAGGAGCTCTTTGTTGATGTGCACTGTACATGTACACTGAAACCTTTATGCCAAAACAGGTATAGAATTTGCTTTCTGCCTGAGAGTTGCCCACAAGAATAATATCCCACTTAACAGTGAAACACTCCTTCAGCGGGTCATTCCTGTAATCCAAACATTTGTAAGGGATTCGAGGCCTCGGTCGGGGTTCAGGTCCACCAGCTGGTGTTTAAAGGGTGGACGGCATGAGAGTGGCTCTGGACTGAGGGAATGATCTGAGGAGAGAGCTGGGTATCAGTGCTCACAAGGGTTTGTAGTTTGTTCTGTTTATTTACCCACTCTCCTGCCCTCGTCCGTGTCTCTTTCCCTCTCCCTCTGTGCGCCTCCTGCCCTCCCAGAATGGCCAGGTTATGTCTGTATGAGATACAAGAGGATGGAGAGGAAAAGATGGCTTTAGCCAGACAAGGTTGATTCTGTTTTCCCTTCCTCTGTCTGCCAAGAGAGAGAAAGAAAGGAGGAAAGACTGAAGTAACTCGTAACGTAACTTCAAAGTGACTGACGAAAGGGAACATAGCTTACCCATTGCAAAAATCGTGTGATGTTCATGTTCCAAAAACTCTGAAACCAAGTTTTCAGTCAGCCAAAAACTGATACCAAAAATAAAGTTTCAGCATTTTTTAAATGTGTGTAATTGAATCAAATTCGGGCAAATTTTACAGTAAATATAAATACTCTAAAAATATTTGTTTCCATGTTGCATGCATGAAATAGATTTGAAACGTCATCATATGCTCATTATTTTTGGTGTAAATAAAAAAAGAAAGATATTCTGTTCCCGGCTCATCAATAGCATGACCTCTCATGGCACATTTTAACACAGTCTCATCCCAAGACGTTCATATAACTGACGTCTTGGGACGTCTTTTGACCATACGTCAATATCCGCCTTTTAGGGCCTCCCTTAAACGTCGGTTGAGATGACGATCCCGGGCCGTCATACAACTGACGCTTTACCTTTAACGTCAGTCAGGTGACGGGGTAGGTTTAGGTCTGGGGTAGAGTTAGGATCCAGATAACGTCATCTAACCGACGTTTAGGGGGACCCTAAAAAGGCGGATATTGACGTACTGTATGGTCAAAAGACGTCCCAAGATGTCAGAGAGAGAGGAAAAAAAAAACCTTTCATTTTCTTTTGATGACAAAGTATTTGTACCAAGATTTGGCACATTTATTGTGATTATTGAACTCATATCTCACAAATTATATGCCAAAGCTAAGTCATTTCTACAAGAACTGACCTTTGTGGCACAGCTAATGCCAGAGTGCGCCAGTCATGTCTAATTTAGTTGGACTCAGAACAGTTTTACAGGAAGTTGTTCGGACCAACTCCGATTCAATAAGCATAAATGAGCAATGACATGTCCTGTGATATTTAATCTTAAATATGATATTACATCAGAACTACTCAATACATTTCGGGTAGAGCACACATGAGAACAGATATTTTATTTAATTTTTTCTGCATACCGAAGCTATTTGTGTTTTAGCCATTGATAAAACAAAAAGTCCTCTAAAGCCATTAATAGTTTTGTGTGGGAAAGAAGACAAAAATGCACAGGTTGTTAATCATGGCAAAATTCACAGCAATCCAAGTCTCTTTGGCATTTTGGTGCAAAAATTTTGTAAAAAAAAACAAACAAAAAAAAAGCATTTGGCAGACGCTTTTATCCAAAGCTACCATGCTCTACTGTTTAAGCAGGAATGACGTGATTACAAGAAAGATTGTCAGAAGACTTGGGAAATAATGCACCAATCGTATGGATGCTTTTTGAACTGTCCTTTTATGAAAAAGAGCTGCATACAAATGTCTTTTTTGGTGTTATGTGGGAAAACATAACAACATGGGTTTGGAATGACATAATGGTGAGTAAATAATCATAGCAGTTTCATTTTTGTGTGAATTACTCTTATTAACTGTGCAATGATTTGCTTGTTAAGAGGGAAAGCTTAATACCGATTACCCTGATTTGCAGTGTTGATAAGCAATCAATTCGTCAATTAGTCCGCTTCCTCTGTTCCTAGCCCTCCGCTTGATCTAATTTCAACAGGAAATACCATGTGTGACGCATTCGATGAGAATGGCTCATGAGCCGAACTATTGAGATGCAGATCTGGCCAAAAATCACAGGGTGGTATCACGGACCCACATGACTCAGCCAACTATACCAGATTGGGAAGAGACTCACTGAAAATGTACTCACTGAAATGAAAATGTACCTCTATCTTCTAAATGCATCTCACTGAACTTATTGTGATTTTTTTTTTGACCATGTAATTTTTAATAAAAAAAAAATGTCATAACTCTCCTGACATATCTTTTGGTATGCCTGACTTTCCAAAACATCAGTCAGCTTAATGACTGTTTATGATGAAAAGGAACAATCATAATAAGTGTACTTTATGTGTAATTGCCATTAAGCCATTTGAAACAATATATAAGGAGGACCTGGGCTTGAGAATATAAAAAATGAATTGTATTGATCAATAAAACAGTAGACAGAACACACACAAAAAAGAGAAAATGTATGACTGAACGCATGCACAGTATATCGTATTCTTCTGCATCTGTTTAGGCCTTGTGTTTTCATTCTGTCAGCGAAAACAATGGTGCAGAAACAGACCCATATGAAAACGACAGCTATATTTACCCAGCATTCTATCATATAGACACACGGCACATTCCTCAGCAGTGCTTTTGTCATAGTTGGCACACATATCAGCGGCACAGACTGTTTTCTCAAACTTGGGGGAAAAGGCGAGAGGAAACAAAATACAACTGAAAAACAATGATATTACAGAAGGAGAAAGAGATGAAGGGCCGAGGTTTGAGGGAGTGATGTTGATTTCAACAGGAGAGAGAGGAAGGTGTTTAGCTGTGCTCCTGCAGATAAGCAGTGATTAAAGAGCTTACCGGAACACAGCTTGTGTCGGCTGAGTCAAACTTGCTCTTCTGTCTTCATTGGCCTAATGGTTTCACTCGGGTCTCGGTGGGAGAATGATGCCGTTTCAACATGAAACTCCAGATGTTTTAATCTGAAACTCTCTCCTGGCCTGAGGAAACTGAGGGAGGCAACAGAAAAAGCAGATTGTCAGAAAACTAATGACGCCGTGTCAGAATGCAGCTGCGACCCGTGAACTCTTAATTGCTTAACTCTTTCCTATGCGCCCCACCTCAATTACCCCAGCAAATTGCACATGATTGAATGAGCGCAGCTCCCAAACAAGCAAAAAAAAGCTTCTATTTTTATTCCGCCCCATCATCACACTTCCTTCCGATTATTTTCACTCATGTTCGTCTAGATTGGAGACGATGTGTTTGAAGTAGTCCTGCCGAAGGCTGAGGCAGCTGTTCTGAGGTGGCCTAAATTCTTAGGATGTTACCTCACACGCACACAATCATTAATGCATGTAAAACACTGTCTATCATAATTGGGAACCAATGTGCATTAAGTAAACAGTTTAGAAAAGATTCTTACTTTTTAAATTATATAGCTATATAATATTCCCATATTTTATACATTACTAATTGGATTCAGGCTCTGCCATTGCTAGTTCAATTGCTAATTTGAAAATGTCACGCTAGGTAGAATACTTTTCTGATAAGTTATTTGGGTAATAAGGAGGTAATACAATTGTATGAGGTTCAATAACACTTTACTTGAAGGGGTGTGCATAAGACTGATATAACACCTTTATAATCATGACATAACACGTCATGAATACGTAGGAGGATTTATACATGTTCATTACTGTGTCAATTGCTCAGTTATGAAATGTTTAATGCAAATCCGTCATTGTTTGAGATGTCTTTGTTATGACAACTTGACATAAACCAATACATCATAACCTGTTAGTGTCTTTGTCATGACAACTAATGAGGCTATTATAACATTTATATTTAATTTAATTAAAATTCAATTTGTACCAATGTTGTTGAGATCAGGAAAAATATTCATGACAGTTATAATGGCCTCATGACTTCCAATATCAAAACCAACCACGACAGTTCAATGTATTGTTAACCCATGAAGATAAATTGTTTCTAAAGTGTGATAATTAATCTGCTATATCATGTTTATGACATATTTATGACAATTTTAGTCTTGGTCATGTCAAGTTGACACTGACAGGTTATGATGTATTGGTTTATGTCAAGTTGTCATAAAAAAGACATCTCATACAATGTCATATTTGCATTAAAAATGTGAAAACTGAGCAAATGACAATTAAAGAGGCTACATGCGTTTTCCGGAAATTTAAACTCGCGACTGACACCTGTGGCCCAAAAACAGAACTGCTCATCCTTTCTGCTCACTCTCGCAGCGCGCGCCGTACGTGCACACTTCACAATCTACTACATGGAGGTCAACATTATGTTTACAGAGGTAAGAACAGTCAAATACATATATTGTTTGAGATAATTGTTCTGCTTGCGACTCGAGTGTAGGCTACTTGCTTACTAACGGTGGTGGTGAATGATCTGAAACGTTTAACATGAACGCGCTAGACGTTCACATCCGCAGACAGCGCGGGAAAAGTCTGACCCGACAGAAAATAGGAAAAATAGGATACAGGCTTATAGGTGCACCCACTGTGAGTGGACAAGGTGTCCGTATGCTCATCAGGAGATGTTTGAGTCATAAATGGTAAAATAAAAAGGCTATTGTTGCATTTATTTTGGGGAAAAAGCTGCATATAGCCTCTTTAATGACAGTCATAAACTTGCCTTATAAAACCTCCTTCATATCAATCACATGTGTCATGTAATAATTATGAAAGTGTCATTTTGGTTTTATGCACACCCCTTCAAAGTGTTACCTTTATTTCTTCAACAGCAATATGTATAAGCCACACAACAAGCAAAACATGTAGGTGTTTACTACATTGTAAGTTTATTATGTTATTAACGGAATCAGTTGAGTGTTTTGAACAGAATTGTCTCCACATTGTTGCAAAACAACCACCTCATTGTAATTTGTTTGCATATGCATTTATTGTTTTCTGTATTTATTGATGTTGTTTTAATCTTAGAATGACTTAAATTGCCATGATTTAACAAAACCAAACTAGGAAACAAATGGGATATTTCTTAACTGACAGTTTTACAACACACCTCACGTTAAAACATTCCCCACTCTAGGGTTTCATAGAATGACAAAGCAGAAAATAAAGAAGCTTGTGTGAGAGAGAAGTGGTTAGTTCGCAAAGATTACATTCCAATTATGATATATGTCTGATATACAGAGATTGCTGTCTGCTGATCGGATTGAATAATGCTGGTGGCAAGCTTCAGACAGACTGTCTGGACGAGGTGATTTGCCACAGATCTTTTCACACAGTGTTCTGAAAAGTAGTTCAGAGGGAAAGGCAAAAAAGTTCAAACAAAGGAAGGCGACAGGGAAAATCGTGAAGAGTCTCTGAGTTGCAGAAAGTAGCATTTCAAGTGGAAGAAAGAGGCAAAGAGAGAGACAGAGGAAGATGGAGGAAGGTGGATAGAGATACTAATAGCTATGTGACTCCCCTGACGGCTCAGTGGTGGTAATCCCTGTTAGTCTACAAACTGATACTGCAAGAGTATCTGCACACACACACAAATGCACACATACAGCTTGCATTATGCTTACTGAACTAGCTTAAGTCTGTGTGTGAGTGTGACTGACAGCTCTGGCTCTTCCTGGTTCCCCTGTGTTGTCATTTACTTTGGCCATCTAAAGCCCCAGTAGACATCATCCTCCATACAGACCTGAGATAAACTCATCCCTCTATGCTTACATCTCTCTCTCTCTCGTTCTCTCTTCCCTTCTCTCGCTCTAAAACTTCTGGAATCTTGAGAACTGCACAGTTTAAGCCCCCTTTCTAACACTTCACAAGCCAAGACACTAGATGTTAAAGAGAACAACACTAAGAAAGAAGGAGAGATAGATACGCATAGAGAGATAAATAAACTCTTTCAAAACTGAGCTGTCTATGTTCCAACCCTGTATCATTTTCTTTCATCCGTGGATCACAAATCAACTGGTTTTGAAGTATGTTCATGCTGCCCATTTTAGTGCAATGAAAGCATTTGTCAGACTGTATTGCTGAATGCTTGATTGGGCGGAACGGTGGCTGTTGCCTCACAGTATGAAACCTGTGACAAACGAAGTGTGTGTGTGAATCAGACCCCGCAAATGAGTGTGAAAAGCACCAGGAAGATGGATGGATGGACTGTTGAAAACTTTTGATTCTGATTGGTAAGTTGTGGTATTCTGGGGTCAAATATTTATGAATGAAGACCTTTGTCTGGGACAAAACTAAAACATCACTTAGAAGCAAAAATAACCAGTTAGATTGTTTTCCTCAGTTGAAGCTTTAAGTTCTAAAAGGATACATCAAAAGTCCCCAAGAAGATGACCAAGGACTGTCTAAAATAAAATCTACAAATCGAATTTAAAACACTATCTAAAAATAAAAGCTGTTTTAAACAGTTTAGGGAAATCTGATTATAAATGATGTTACTTGTTCAATAATTCAATAGTTTGTATGCTTATTAGAATATCAAATTATTATCTTGGCAACATGTAGCTGCAACTCTACTGGAATCAACTGGGAGCGTGATTATTTATCAGTTCTCATGAAGAGTGCTAATGATGTGCATGAGGAACCATTATGAGAATCACTGCCTATGCAGAACGTTTCAAATCACTCCCTTTCTGTGATGGAAGGTGACTGGCTATGCAGACAGCAAGCTCCATCAGTTTTGAAACAACACTATACATAGAAATACCATGCTCTGCCACCCACCGTCTATCCAGTTGAGTCTGAACAACACTGAAGCAGACATCCAGATCAGAGCTGAATGTTTGTGCGTCACTTGTCTCTTCAATCTCTCATTATCTCTTTCATGTGATTATAACTGATTTCATCCCTACCCCTGAGATTAAATGGGTTTCATTCATTCATTCATTCATTCATTCATTCATTCATTCATTCATTCATTCATTCATTCATTCATTCATTCATTCATCAGAATCATTCAAAAACACTGGATGTTTCCAAAACACTGGGTTTTTATGGGCGTGTTGCACTGAAGACTTGAAAGTAAACGCCCACTGCTATGAGTGGATAACAGTTTTGCATATTATAATGAGTCCTGTTCGATGCACTTGGGGAAATTGTTTTGAAAACGTGTAATGTTGTAAAATGGCAACCAGAATGATTCGAACCTAGAGTCCGTTTGTTGCACAATTCCTGTCAGATCCAATATAGCCGGCACAGCACCGTTCTTTAGTCTTAATCAGTCTGCAAATCCAGTCTTGTTTTCAAAACAATCCTCAGTGAAATGAAGGGAACAGATGACGATGTTTTACCTCATCAGCTGGAGAGGAACGTCATTAAAAATAAAGTTTATCCATGCAGTCATATTGGAATCCAGAGGAAACATATGCAGCCACTGTTTTCTTCCACAACCAGGCACTGCACAATAGTTTGTATTCCTCAGTAGCTCGAGCCTCAATCCGGTTTGTCATCAAGAGGTAGGCCTATGTTATTTAGCTATGCGTGTTATGCAGAAATCGGTGGGGGGCTAAACCGGCCGTGTTGAAGTAGGCGTTGATCTTCTCCGGGGGTGGTGTTTTATCCTCTTTGACGTCATAGTTCCCTACTTAACGAGTCGTTTGCAGAGGCTGGTGTCATTAAATGCTTTTATTGGACTAACAAGGACGTTTTCAGTTATGAAACTTACAGGATATTCTTATAATATGATGACCTCTTTAGATGTCGAAAGCTTAAGGAAATTTTGATTTCTCAGTTAATTCACCCCTTCAAAGAACAGTGGGCAAAATACTACTGAACCAAACTAAATTCAAGGCCTTTTTGACCGCCTATATTTGAGCACACTGTAGAGTTGGGGTCGAGTCCACCTTAGTCGAGTCCAAAGTTCGAGTCCAAGTCCTTAACAATCGAGTCCGAGTCCAAGTCCGAGTC
Organism: Hybognathus amarus; assembly: GCA_030378365.1. NCBI lineage: Eukaryota > Metazoa > Chordata > Actinopteri > Cypriniformes > Leuciscidae > Hybognathus > Hybognathus amarus. The sequence continues at coordinate 301,347 of JAQIUQ010000611.1, forward strand.
CAAAGAGGGCCGAGTTGGACTTAAGTCCGAAGTCCTTAACATCCGAGTCCGGACTAAAAGTCCAAGTCCGAGTTCAGAGTACCAACTCTAGCACACTGCATTTCCTAGAAACACTTTAGACAGTGAACCGAATGTAATTGTGTTGGACTTCACAGCAGTAATCACCTACAATAACCTACATAAAAAAAAAATTATTATTTAGATTGTCAATAGCGCTCCCATTAAGCCATCACTTACCGCGTTCTGCACTCTCCCTAAAACTCTTGTCATAAACACTGAAGTTATCCGCACTGCACAGTGAATCTGTCATTTGTATCGCGTCTAAGACTTTGTTTGAGGGGATTTGCAAAAGGATAAAGCTCGTGCTGATTCTGAACATACATTTTGAGCGAATTCTCTGCAAGTTGACTCTAAAATGCCTCTGATTTGCTCACTGCGTTCATGCGCTTATACATGTCTGTGATTGGCTACAATGCTTAACGCAGCGGACACAACACAAGTAGTTTCTTTTCGTTTTTGAATAACGTGTCCTCCAGTGCCCGGACTCGACTGGACTCTGACATTTTCTTGGGACATCGTCCCAAGTCCGAGTACAAATTCATCCGAGTGCGTGACAAGTCCGAGTTCATTCAAAATTGGACTCGAAGTTCGGACTACAAGTCCAAAGTCTGAAGTTCGAGTACCCCAACTCTAGCACACTGCATATCCTAGAAACACTTTAGACAGTGAACCGAATGTAATTGTGTTGGACTTCACAGCAGTAATCACCTACAATAAATAAATACAGAGTATGCAAAGATGAAGTTCTGTGGTATTAAAGGGATACTCCACCATTTTTTTGTTCATATTACACCATGTTATTCCCTTAACTAAGAGGAGTTGATACAGACCTTTCTCGTCTCAGTGTGTGCACTCAATCGCTCTGGCGCACAAGACACTTTGATCGTACTTAACTAGTCCAGTTCATTCAATAGGGGTCAAGCAGAGAAGCGACCAAACACCTTCACGTTTTCCCTATTTAAATACAGTTACATGATTAGTGTAACTCGACCAAGAATGGTGACAAAAAATAAAACGTTGCACTTTTCTAAGCGTGTAAGGTGGATAACTATAATGTATGGCGGAATAATACAGCAAGTGCTTGGGAGCACTTCGACTCGGTGTAGTGAACTGAACACTGAACATCTGCTGAACATCTGAGACATCCCAGTCCTCTGATACCATACAGCAGGAGCAAAGGTGTTACAGACTTATGCCCAAGATTTATTGAATAAAAAACATTTCCCCAAAGATTTTCTTTTGGAAGAGTAAGGCTAGGATCTAAAGACAGCAGTACAAAGCGATCAAAACTCTGAAGAACAAGGCGGGTGAATCTGACAATTGTGAATTTGAAAGTTGTGTTAAAATGATGTAATGGATTTGGTGGTTGATATCACTGCAGATCAGGTGAAGATTTGGACAAGGGGCAGGCCCACCCACAAATTGGCTATCATGCATGTGCTCTCTCTCCCGTGTGCTAAATTCCCGTGACCTGTCCAACATCTAAGACTGCCACTCTGCAGAAGCAAATTCCATCCAATCGTTGATATGTTGGAGTAGTTTTAGCCGGATAGCGCACATAAAAACTGCTGTAAATGACATGAAATATTCTCTCAGTCCTCGTGCATCTGATAAGGCCTTATTAGATAATTTACAGAGCGATTTTAGGCAATCGATTGCTTTAATCACATTAGGGAAGTGGTGAGCAATAGGTCTTACTTTTTCTTTTATTGTCTATGGTTTTACCGCATCAATTCACGCACTCCATCGTGTGTCACTCACTTTCTCTGCCGACCACAAACTTTTTGATTTTGCGTTACATAAAAAAAACAACCTTTTTCTCACTTTCAACAATAAATGGTGCTATTTTGGTTAAAAATAAAATATGGTAACCTTGACGGCAAGAGAATATTATAGTCTACAAACTATGCTAAAAATAATTCGAAGAGTCTGAGGCCAAGACAGCAGTCTCGCGTAGTCACCCCTTTTTGCTTTCATTTGATACCTTTGTTCAAAACCAGCCAATCAGATTACTGTTTTGAGACAGTTGTATTGGTATGTGCTATATGCATCAGATAATTAGTGAAGTCCCTGCTTGAACAGTAAGTGTGACAGTGTCTTTTTCTTAAATTTTATTTATCAGTAAAAATGTAGCCAAGTTGCTTATGCCTCAGCATATAAATAAATCAGTTTTGTTGATTCATTGATTTGAATCACACACTTTGAGATGGATGAGGGGAAACAAAGAGAGAGAGCACACTGTGGTTGCATTAGATTCAGGAAACTGCCAGAGAACTTTTGGAATCCATCTCTGTCACTTCAAATGAATTCTTGTCCAAGATGGCAAAGATGGATTACGTGTTGGCAGCAGCGTGACAACAGAGCATTACTGATCGAATACAGATGCACACGCGTTTTCTTTTCTATGACAGTGGATCCTTTCCATTGACTTCCATTGTTTTCATACAATTTGAAATCGAGTTAATGATAATTTATATCCCCTAACCTTCCAACAAACCTGCATTTTGACATTTACATTACAATACATGATTTAATTGTTTGTGAATATGATACAGTGATTGTTTGGCCCTTCTCACTTTAAAATTATGTGTGGAATTTTTTTTTGTTAGTTTTAATTGCTTGTGAAAAAAATAAATAAATCAGCACTTCAATGGGAATATTTGTGCTTATATGAAAACACACTACCATTCAAAAGTTACATAAAATTTCTGTTTCAAATATATATATATATATTACATTTATGATAATAAGAAATATTTCTTGAGCATCAAATAAGCATATTAGCAGAGCAGATTTGTGAAGGATCATGTGACACTGAAAATAAAATTCAGCTTTGCCATCACAGAAATAGTTTACATTAAAAAAAAAAAAAAAAAATATAAATATATATATATATATATATATATATATATATATATATATATATATATATATATAGGCCTATATATATTACAATGGAAATTATTATTTTTAAATTGTAATAGTATTTCACAATATTACCCTTTTTACTATATTTTCTCTCAAATAAATACATTGGTGAGCATATTGTCAGAGACTCACCGAGCCCCTAAAGGGACCTTTGCAAAAATAAAAATATACAAGCTTTCGCGTGCTTTCCTATTTAGAGTATCCGTAGTGACTTCTTTAAAAACTTGTTTTAAAAATGTGTAACAACTTCAAACTTTTTGTATAGTATATAAAGTACTGAAACTTTTCTGATACATAAGCAAATATGTAGGTCTATACTACATTCACAGATAACCATGAGATTCATCAACCTGATCACACTAAATGCGTCTTTATAGCACGCATGTGTATAGCACATATGTGTATACATATAATATGCATTGGTTGGTTAGGGTAGGTTTACTTCAAATGCACGCGGAAAACTGGGTCTCGTATGCACGTAAAAACTCATTTTCACGTACACGACAATACACGATGCGTGTTATAGAGACTTATCAGCACAATATTGCTTTGACATTTCAGATGTAATGTAATATTATATAAAGATGCATTTCAGCATTTTTGACAGAGTAAACAAACTTACAATCAGCGGAAATTACGTAAACAGCAACAAATTTCACATATCACACACTGAGGTGAGCATGTGTGCAGGGAAAGGGGTGAATGGCAATTCCAACAGTGTAAAATTAATTAACACAGGATGTATGTATAGAACGCACTCACAATTAATGCAGATAAACCAAAGATTTCAGTTGTTTTTATGTGAAGCTATTATAACTAACTAACCCAAACCCTATGCCTAAAAGAACACATTTGCTTTTTTTAATAATAATTTTTGCTTTTGAGTACATCCCTAAAGGGATGTTTTTTCAGCTTTAGTTAACAATTTTGTCCACAAAATATAGCTGAGTAAATACACACACTAAAAGAGATTCAGCAAAGCCAAAAAGGCCATTTCATTGTGTGCAAATACACTGACGTTTATGTGTATGTGTGTGTGTATGATCTCTCTGACTTGGCTCTTTGACTGCATCAACAGTCGCCTGATCTGGTTAATCACTCACTGCTCTCTGTCTTGTTTAAATAGGCAGACGACCAAAACCCTTACAACACTGACTGCAACTGTTGCTACAGGCTGCTGTCTGCTGCTAGAGAGACAGAATGAGAGAAAGAGAGGGAGAATAAGATTCAGAATTGTAAATTTATTTTTCTTACTTGTACTACTTTTACAAATGCAGAGCAGCAGCCAAGAGTATAAGAGTGAAGGTGGAGATGGTCATGTGAAACCAAATTATGGGTGTTTTTTGGTGCAAATAACCTTGACTAACATGATAAGTGAACCTCAGGGGGAGGAAAATAAATAAATAATAAATAATTACGATACGACCCCTGTAAGATCTTAAAATTATAGACATCATTAATCATCTGTGATTGCTCAGCTAATTTCAAATGCGAAAAGCCCAGATCAGCTGTTTGTCTGGTCTGGAAGTCTATGTGTCGACCCAGCCGTCTTTATCTCTTCAGACTGCCAAGGAATTTAGATTGAACACACACTTACAGGCAGACATACACACCCTTCAGACACATACACAGTGCACACACACACACACACACACACACACACACACACACACACACTAAGCTGCATTCTGAATTTCTCATGTCACGAGAACAGACAATCAGACACTTGACCTTTTCGACTAGACTGAGGTGACCCTGAGAGGCTCTTCTCACAAATTTATGTATGCATCCTATTCGTTCGGGTCACATGGCGTCACTGTAGCTTAGCGCCGCCATCTTTACAACCGACGTTCTCAGTAAGGACTGCTATATGTTGTGCAGCTGTATATATAATAGCTAGTGCTGTCAAACGATTGAAATATTTAATCGCGATTAATCATATTAATGCCATAGTTAACTCGCAAATAATCGCACATTTTAATCTGTTCTAAGGCTAAGTTCACACTGCAGGCGACCTAATTCAGATTTTTTTGCCCTATTCGCATAGTATCTGTATCTGTATCTGATTTTTCATGACAGTCTGAACGACACAGATCCGATCTTTTCAAATGCGACCCAGGCCACTTGGGTATGTGGTCCAAATCCGATATGTATCCGATCTTTTGAAATGCGACTTCAATCTGAACGGCCAGGTCACATATATCCGACATGCACGTCATTGCACGCACCTGTAGCTCGCTAATACAGTCCAACTCCAACGTGTTTCTGCACTGTTATGGGCCGCCGCAGAAGTGTCTCTTCCCGTGACAGAGTTGATCGGAGGCGCTCACAAACATAATCGAAGGTGGATCTGGTCATTCGGAAGTTACTGATGAATTCTGTATCAGTGAAGCCACTCACATCAGTAGCTATCCCACCACTCCTGGCTGCGACACCGACACCCACACGTTTCTCTGTTTAATTTTCTTCTTAAAACGAGAAGATTGTAAGTGTGCTGGCTCTGTTGTGAAAATAACTTTAATATTGCTAAACGAGCTCCACTGTAAGACATCCATTTAGTTACTTCTGCAAACAACAAGTGACATCGTTGACCGTTGAGTACTCTTCTGCGCATGCGGGTCACTTTTGGGTCATTTCACATTCACACAGGAGATCACAAAAGGTCGCATTTAATTGGAAATGTGAACGGCCTTGCAAAAAAATCAATTTTTTCAAAAAATCGGAATTGAGCATTAAGCCCTGCAGTGTGAACGTAGCCTAAATGTCTCTTGATTTCTTTTTGTCCCATTATTTTTTCTCAATTTAATGCTCTTATCAACATGGAAAAGTGGTTTGGCTTACTTTGTGCAATTCTTTTTTTTTTCTTTTTTTTTAAATGACGTTGGCATATATTGTGTTCAATTTCACACTAACATTCTCACTTAGAGCAAATAATCTCTCACACAATGTAACACTGTCCATCAATAAAAGGGTGAAAGGAATACTGACAAGGTCCTGATATTGTCGAGAAGTCAGCTGTGTGTGTGCTTGGCCATCATCAAGTGGTATTTCAGACTGGACGTGCTGTTATGATGATAGCTCAGTTCACAACGAACAAAACACAAGCGATCACTTTGGTCTTGCCAATGGAATTTGGCAACATTTAAAAGTAAAATTTCCATTCAAGAATCTTATTGGCATCCATCTCGCCATCCACTCAAAATGTAACATTAACCAACTATTTGGCGGCTCGCAAGCCCAAACGAGTGTGTGCGGCCTGCCTGTTGTTTTGTTTCCGGTCTAGCTAGATCCGCTTGCGCTTTGGTAAGCAACAAAACATCCTTGTGCAAGCGATTCATTGACATGAATAAGTTTCAGAGCGCAGCGCCGCGTCCTGTTGCATAAGCATGTGAAAAAAAAACAAAAAAAACCTACAAAGTTTGCTAGGACAAAAATACTGTTAATTGCGCGATAAAAAAAAATTTGAAGGCATTAAAATGGGTTTGCGTTAACGCCATTAATAACACGTTTAACTGACAGCCCCAATAACAACACTTGAAAGAGGAACCCTGAACTGGTATTTTATTATATCAAAAGAAAAGGATAGAAGAAATAAGTGGTTAGCTGTCATTTGAAGAGAAGAGCATGTCTCATCTTTCTGTGTGCACACACCTGAGCCGAAGCACGCAGCCGTATTCCCCTATACAGCGCGCGAGTATTAGCCTGGCATGCCAGACCTACATCAAGATGTTAGGTCTGGAAACTCTTCATTGACAGGGCTCAATCCGAGCGGCGGGATAAACGGTTGTCTTTCAAATTCTCTCTGCACGCAATTGGATAGCGCTACAGCCAATCAGAGCAACGAAGAATGTGACATACTCAGCGGAGCAAGTTGATATATTATTAAACTTTTACCGTATCTAGTCCAGCTGTCAACATTGAACATTGAAAATAAGGGAGATTTCCCGGAATCCATCCCCAAAATAAGGGATTTTTTACACGACCCACAAACTTTAAGAATAAAACACTAATCATTAAAAGTCTTAAGAGTTTATAACTAGCTACATATGTGTGAGAGAGAAAGACAGTATATATGTGTGCGTGTGTATGAGAGAGCAAGAGACAGTGCGTCATTAAAAAAATAATATCATAGAGAATGTTTAAATACTATAATATCAGCTTACGAGGGAAACGGAGGCGGAGTAGTGCTTGCTTGAGATGATTCGGGAGAGGTCCGTGCACCTATACCGATCAGAGCACACGCTGACACGAAGTAAAGCCTTTATCCTCGACACCACAGCACGACTGTGGATCGTTTTGCCACAGCTTTTTTGTAACAGCGCGAGGATGAACGACTAAAACCGAGTATGTCCGAGCTTGCTCTTATCGTCTCAACTCTGTCATCATTATGTTAAGCCCGCCCGCCGACTCTATACACAATGTGATTGGCCCGGCCAGAGTTGGGCCTTTCCAGCTAAACCGTCTATGGAGAGTTGCTAGACCACACTTGTCGGCAAAATAATTTTTGCTGCCGCTAGGGTGCGTCTGAGATTTCTAGGCTACGCGAGTATTGTATTGAGCTCTGTTTCGTGTCACTCGTGCTTCAGACGCAATCATGCAGAAGCGCTCCCAAAGCCTCACTGATGCAGCATCTCATTCCCTTCTCAGAAAATATATAAAAAAGACTGGTAAAACTGTCTTTGTAGGAACATTTTTCAGATGAAATCCACAGATGTAATTCATATAATAAGTTAATAATCACTCCATTTCTGATCCCCACTTCTGCTTATGTAAAGCATAATTGCATTTGTCAGAACTTCTTTAAACTGGTGCATGCTTTAAAAATGCACAAATCACACTCTAGATTTGATTTAGTCAATGAGTATGTAACTTGGGCGACCTCTCTTGAATGTGTTTCGGCCAATTACAGGATCAGGGTAGCGTGCGGAAACCGCCTGGCTGCCATGTTTAGCGTTTCTTTCTATGACTTTAACTAAGCACAGCACCTTGCTTTTTCAACATGCACATCGGCTGTACTGGTGAGAAAGAACAGAGAGATTTAATCAACAGAGGGAAAGAAACAGACAATAACAGAGGAAGGAGAAAACGAAATGTCCCCTGCTGCTATGATTGTACAGTAATTAGACATCTGTGGGACGTCTGTGAAGTCATGACGGGCCCTTGAGCATGCACACACACACGCATGCACCGCTGTAATCTCACGCATGTAGTGGAGGGAAATAATAGCGTGTCTGCAATGAAAATTCTTGGAGATGATGCATTAGCAAAAGAGAATGGAACGCAAGTGCATGAGTGGTTGCATAAAAGCTTGAGGATAATGACTGCTGCTGGAAATTTTACTAAGATCTTCAAGTTTTCAATATCCCTTTCAGAGAAGCTTCCTTTTGCATTGATAGTTACTTTTTTTGGATGTAATTCGTCCTGCGTGGATTTATGCCGACATTACCCTACTGTGGCTCTTGAACACCACAAAGACTTGCTGTCCGGGTCACAGATGATCCAGCAAGACACACACCAACAATTTGTCATTTTTTTTAACTCTGATATATCTCCTATTAAGTTGTGTGAATTGCTTTATTTTGTATGCAGCTGTGATATTGATCTGCTAATTTAATCTTCACACTCTGCTCTTACTGATGGAATGTGAGATCACACACATCAACATGAACCCTCCAACAATATTTTGGCCAGTGTTTCATTGTCCAACCCCTGTATGGTTCCTAATGAACATGTTTGTGAAATAGATACAACATGTCTTGAAGAAAAACCCACTCAGAATATGCTTTAGAGTTCTTTCTGGGTGCTTTCCTTTCATTTCTCTCTCTGTCTTGCTCTTGTTTGAATCTATCCCAGCATGCTTGAAAGGTGCAATTACCTCGGCGATGCTGCCACAGCAACCGGTGGCGAGACACTCATTATGCATGGCAGAAATAGATCTGATTGGCCAAATGAAGCGCTCATTAGCTCCCTGTCACTCTCTCAGCGGCCATTAACGCTTTAGCTAAACTGACCATTAAATGAAGCTGCGCTCCCTCCATCTGCCCCCGCACAGAAAGATGAGGACGGAGGGATGTTGGAGAGGAAGAGACAGAGAGCCGACTTGTAAACAGGCAGTTCTGTTTCTCGTATGTCAATTTGAGACTTTCACAATAACACAGTGGAAGTAAAAGGGGAAAAGAACAGGATATAGATACAGTATATAGTTATTGAGAAAATAATTTTGTAATCTAAAATATAATTATTATTTCTCTGGGTTGGACTATCATGCTAGCCTAGAAATCTAGACCCACCCTAGTGGCAGCAAAACTTATTTTGCAGCAAAGATGTGGTCTAGCAACTCTCCGTTGAATTTCGTTGTGGAAAAACCAAACTCTGGTCCGGCCAATCACATCGTGTATAGAGTTGGTGGGCGGGCTTAACAATGACGGCAGAGTTGTGACGGTTCTGCGCCGTAATTTCCATTGGTGATTTCCCTGCTAGTTAAAAACAAACAAGATGCAGCTGGCGAACAGCGGTCTTTCGATTCGGCTTTGGCCGCGACTTCGGATGACTTGGAGTTAAGAGAACGTCACTTAATCATTCTTAAAAAAGGAAGATGTGTTCGGAGTTTTGACGACCGGATAAGGCAAAAGTTTAATATATAAACTTGCTCCGCTGGAGGGAAAACGCATTGGACTCACTCATCCACAGCCGTTCGTTGCTCTGGTTGGTTAGCGCTATCCTATGGCGTGCAGAGGGATGTTGAAAGACAACCTTTATCCCGCCCCTCAGGTCCAATTGAGAGTTCCCAGACCTAACATCTTGATAGGTCTTGCTTGCCAGGCTACTATCATGCCGTAAGCTTACAAACACTCTCCCAAAAGTCTTTTGAAATCAGTTGTAATTTCAAGAATTGTGTAAGGCGTCACCTAACTGAAGCCTTGGGAAGCATTTTGACCATGCTTCAATATCTGATGCTTTAGGCATCCTTTAGCGTCAGTTAGATGACGCCCTGAGAATCACGTGTAACCCTACCCCAGACTTAAACCCACCCGCATCATCTAACTGACGCTTTTCCTTTAGCGTCAGTTAGACGCACGCCGTAGGATCGCGTCATGTAACTGACGCTAAAGGGCGCCTAAAGCGTTGAATATTAAAGCATGGTCAAAAGGTGACGCCTTGGGGTGAGAATACGTTGGTTGTGATTATGTATTTTGGTTGGCCAAAACCCAGAAACGAGTTAGCATTTTAGCACTTACAGATTCATCGTCCCAAAGTCAATTAGTTTTAAAATATGGTATGTAGTTAACACAAGCTTAAAATATTTTCACATTTTATTCCACAACGTGAAATACCAGCCCGTTCTCCTTTAGCATCACATAGAACGCTTTATGACAAAACAGCGCTATACTACGCACATGGTGCCCTTTATCGTTTACATAACACGCGAACTCAAGGCATCATAAATCCTTTAGCGTAATATGAGACTACCCTACCCTAACCCACACCTAAACCTACCCATCACAGCGTAGGGTGACCATATTTTGATTAACAAAAACCAGGACACTCGGCCCGGCAAACAAATGGGGCTACAGCAAATGATATTTGAAGTTTACTCAAAGATACCTTATTAATTTCAATACATTTAAAGTAGGTTATGCCTCCTCAGTATGGATAGAACATTTTATATTGTTATTTGAAAATAGGACTTGGCCTGGGAAAACAGGACAGTTGGTCACCCTATCACAGGGCGTGTTATATAAACGATAAAGGGTACCATGTGCGTAGTATAGCACCATTTTGTCATATGGCGTTCTATATGACGCTAAAGGATGAGAATGCGTTGGAAATACATCGGTAATACCTACTTGTCAATGAAACTACAGAGGTTGTCGGGGAAATTCATGACACTGAACAGGACAACTTACCTACAGTAGCTCTCTGGTGGGACGTAAGAGTTTACAGTATAGATTGCTCGAATCACATAATTAACAGTTTCCATTCCCAGTTTGGATGATGGCATAGGAGACAACTGCCTATGTATTCAGTGAGGCAGCTCACTAGGTTGTGGAAAAGAGCTATTGTCTGTAAACACACAACACCTGGCACTCTTGGTTCAGCGCACGCTGCACAGCCGATGCTAATCAAATCTCCATAATAAAGAGATTCACTAAGTGAGATTTTATACACTTTTAGTCATTGGACATGGTGAGCTTTATTTAACGCATGATTAACTGGCTGTTTACTTCTAATACTGCATCAGAAGAACATAAAACTGGCAAAGGGTGGATTTCAGTGTGAAAGAATGTGTAGCGATATTTACTGGTCAATATGTAAATTCCTTGAGCTTCTTTAAAGTGGTTGTTTTTCTTTTTTTTTTTTGTTGAATTGCATATGTGCATACATATGTGTTTCTCATCAAAGGTATTCAGGTGGATATCTGCTTTCTGTCCATGTCAAAGTTTGTTGGAGAAACACTCCCACATTTTCTGGTCTGGTCTGACTGGCTTCCTGAGGGAGGGAGATGAAGGGAATAATCAAAAAATGGCCACATGTGCTGTTAAGCTAATGTGTTAGACACCATTTAACAGACCATTTGCCCATTCAGGGAAAGCAGAATTACAAAATATAATCCAATCTAACCAGGAGAGCCACAACACCGCTCCTGATTATAGGATGAGGTCTCAATACACTATTCACTTAAGGTACAAACATTTACCCGATTTTATTTATTTATTTATTTATTAAAAGTTGATTTCTGTGGTAAGTGGTTTTCTTTTCTTTTTCAAATAAGGACACTCAACTGAGGCACTGTAGTTACACATAGCAGTGCTCTAGCAAAGCTGTTGTCAACCAACATTAAAGGCAAAACATTGAACTCCATTTTCTTATTAAAACTAAATTTTTGAACCCAAGAGTCCAAATTATTTTAACTCAAAGGAAAATAGTTAGACAACTCAAGTATATTGGAAAGTGATTAGCAATTGTTTGCATAAAATATGCAAACATTCCACAAACATCCACACTTTTGAGACGTACAATTAATCCCCATGAACATTCGTTGGTCTCTATTTGGCACATATTTACACATGCCCCCACACAAATTTCCAGATTAGTAAGTAATTAGTTACATTACTAGTTATGTTATTAGGCAGGCATCAAAAAAGCTATTTATCTTTTTACAATCTAGATGATAAAACACCACATTCTGTCGGCAGCAATATAACACAGATGTAATGTATATCAACTTTACCCATTACATTACTAAAAAAGAAATCAAATTACAGTAACGTGTTAACGCATTTTTTTTGTTAACAAATTAACAAAATGGCAGAAAAGAGGCAAGCAACCAAAGCGTATTCAGAAAGCTCGTAATGCTAGATATAAAAGTAGACGTTTCTTATTAGCGGACATTGACCGTGAGATGGATGGGACCAACGTGCGCCATCGGGTAGAAAGAACAAGTGTATTTTTTTGGGCTTGGAAATGATCCAACACGTTCTTATCCTTTAGCGTCATATAGAGCGTTATATGACAAAACGGCGTTATACTACGCGCATGGTACCCTTTATCGTTTATATAACACGCGCTGTGATGGTTAGGTTTAGGTGTGGGTAGGGTAGGGTAGTCTCATATTACGCTAAAGGATTTATGACGCCTTGAGTTCGCGTGTTATATAAACGATAAAGGTTACCATGTGCGTAGTATAGCGCCGTTTTGTCATAAAGCGCTTTATGTGACGCTAAAGGATGAGAACGGGCTCAAATGACCTACTTGAAGACTTCAGTGAAAGATCTCCAGAGGAAATCAATCAATTAAGTAATACATTTCCACAACCAGATATGACATCAAGTTTAAACAAATACAATAAAACAAGTATTTAGACAAAACACATGTCAAAAACACTACTGGAAACTGTTAGTCATGAGGCTGTGGGCGGAGCAATCTTCACTTCTCGTCTATCAATCTCATTTACAAAACAATCAGTTCCTCTGTCAGCGACATTATGAAAAAAATGTTGGATCAATTCAGTTAACCTCCTTTCCAACCCGAGCAGTCATAGAAATCAAATCTATTAAATCAACTAGAGGACTGAGCAATTCAAAAGATTAGAGGTTGTCAAGAAATATAATTCATTACCCCACTTACTCATTAACACTGAATATTATATAAATAACCAGGCCCAAACTTAATCATTTTACCATTAGCTAATGTCAGTCATTTGGACTGCTGGAATGTATTCCAGTCAATATCAATTACACAAATCTTAACGGAATATCAAGGAGGACTGCATACCTTGTTCTTTGAGCCTATGCCTATTTGAGAACAGGAAACAGTGTGAGGAATAGTGGCCTATAGTCTACTGTTGGCCTACCACAAATCTCTGGGGTGCCACAGCCTTCCATGAGCAGTCACACGGTGCATGGATGTTAGTAATGGCGCTGATGGAAACAGTATTATTTTGGGAAATCTAGTCGTTCAATCTTTCAATCTGTCATTTTAAACGTTCAAACCGGGCAAACACTTTGCTGTTGTCAATCAGCATGCGCTTGCTTTCATCCAGCTGGATTAAACCAATATTGACCAACATTAAACTTTCATGCATGTGATATACTGTTTCCCGTAATTTTGATTACAGTGTAAATACATGAATGCCATTTTTTTTGTGTGTGTGCTAGATGGTTAATCAATTATGCAGCTTTCTCAAATGAATATTGGTCTAAATAGGTGAAAATACGCAGCATATTGTGCATTTTAGAATTTTACCTCTTGTTTACTGTATTTTGTACTGGCAGCTGTGATTTTTTGACTGGCATGATATTTACAGTGTGTGTGTGTGTGTATATGAACCTAAAGAAAGTAATTTGCTGTATGTGAACATGGATCAAGACAGAGGATTAAAAAAAGCTATTAAAGGGGTCATGAACTGGCTTTTTAAATGTTTTTGTTTTGTTGTCTGAGGTCAGCTTATGACGTTCGCTTTGTTTTTACATTCAAAAACATAAAAATGAATAAGTTATGGGCTATTTTCTTCCCTAGTTATCAGCCTACTTGAAAATGCTCGGATTTTATGGGCGTTTCGCATTGAAGACTAGGAGTAAACGCCCACTACTGTGAGTGGATAACAGTTTTGCATATTATAATGAGCTTCAACTCTGTCGTTGGTTTCGGTTCGGTGCACGTGGGGGAATTTGTTTTGAAAACCACTGTTGTAAAATGGCAACCGGAATGACTCGCCCATACATGTTTGACCCAAATTCCGATCCCAAATCGCAGGACAATGAACCAACCTCAACGGATACTTGTAGACACATACACATAATTATTAGATATCAGACGATCTGTAACAATGCAATGCTAGCCGAGTAGATTATTATTTCTAAAATAAAAATATTACTCACATAAGTGTGTTGCACCACTCCTGTTGGATCCAATATAGAAGGTAACGTAGACTGAATCATGTTCCGTACAACAACAATGTTCCGTACAGATTAACTTTAACCGCCGATCGCTGAATAAATACTTCTAGGTCATACACAAAATGCATATCTGTGTTGTCTTTATTTCTCCCTCTTATATTATAATGAGTTTAACTCACCCATCTGTGCAACGTGGGGAAACGTCCAATGTTGTCAAATGGCAACCGGATTCACCCATACATGTTCGACCCAGAGTCCGTGTGTTGCACAATTCCTGTCAGATCCAATATAGATGGCACATCACCGTTCTTTTCTCTTAATTGGTCTGCAAATCCAGCCTCAAATTGTTGACAAAACAATCCTCGGTGAAATGAAGCGAACATACGGATAATGTTTTACACTCATCTGCTGGAACGTCATTAAAAACAAATTTTAACCAGGCATTCCTAATATTGGAATCCAGAGGAAGCTTATGCAGCGACTGTCTTCTTCCACAGCCAGGCACGACACAACATTTTGTCAACGGAATGTTTATTGCTGGTAGCTCGCTCCGGTTTGTCATCATGAGGTATGCTTTTGTTTACCTATGCGTGAATCGTGGGCGGGGCTAAACCGGCCGTGTTGAAGTAGGCGTTGATGAGCGGGTGGGGTTTCTTCGTCTTTGATGTCATACTTCCACGCTTTCAAAAACGAAGCGTTTGTTGAGGCTGGTGTCAATAAAACCTTTTATTGGACTAACAAGGTCGTTTTCAGTTCTGAAACTTACAGGATATTCTTATAATATGATGACCTCTTAGATGTCAAAAGCTCAAGGAAAATTTGATTTCTCAGTTCATTACCCCTTTAAACAAAGCTAGTTGATAACTGAAAAAACAAAGTTAATTATATATATATATATATATATATATATATATATATATATATATATATATATATATATATATATATATATATATATATATATAATAAGTTTTAATATAGTAAGTTTTGTTCTTTAATAAAATAATGGCATTTACATTTGAAAAGCCAACTTATACCAGAGCTAATGGTGAGTTTGAGGAAATGAGGTTCTCATTTTTTAAGTTTCCTTAAGAGGTTTCTCTTTTGACTTGTTCAGCTCTTTAATAGAAATCTTTTTCAATGTGACCATTATGTCTTTTTTTCCAGCTGCCTGTAATTGTATTTTAAGCCCTCATTATTCCAACCCAGTAGCACTTCAAGGTCTGAGTGTGATAAAAAGGTACGTTAATTAAAACAGTGCTATCCCAAATTCAAGCTGTCTTTATCTTTTTATTTTCTCTGTCTTCACACCCGGTTTTTCTCAATTTTTACCGCTTTTTCCTCATCAGGGTAAGCTGTTTGCAGTTCGAAACAGTCTTGGTAAGGAGAGATGAACAGGTGGGAGTAGGAAGCGTGGTGTCGGCAGGGTTCTATAATTCCATGCTCGTCTGGCTTTGAAGGAAACGGCACAGCTGGACGGAATAGCGTCAGTGCCTCGAGTCTTCAGCATCTCCATGGAAATGCTTTTGCATTGTCTCTGAGGTCCAGCGACAGATTTAAAAGTTTCCCCGCTATGCACCAAAGGTGAGTTACAAATGAAACATGTGAAAGAAAAAGAGATTTTCTTTGAGAAATTTCTGTGACTCATTTCAGAGGGAGAAAGAAACAGAGGACATGGTCGGGAAAGACATTTTAAAGCAAGAGGTAGAGAAAGTTTCACAGACAGAGTAAATCTGGAGCTGGAGTTACGTTGCAAATCTCATGACCCAGAGAATACCAAAATGACAGCCACAATCTGGCAACAGAGCTGCTGTCTGTGAACTCTGGCCGACAGCAGCTATGACATCAGCATCAGATCTGGTCACTCATGATAGTCTCACGTAGACAGACTTTTGACTATTGAGACAAAGTCTGTTCTGCTTTACAGCAGATTTGGGCCAAGAGCCACCCAGTCAGACAGGAAAAGACTGTCTGACCACATGTAAAACAGTCAACCACAGTTTGTTTTGTTTTATAAAAGATTTAGGAGTGGGTAAATCTGAAATCAATGATAGCCCAATAACAGACCACCATGAAAAAAAAAAAGTATTTGTTTCATGACAACTCGCAAAAGAGTTTAGTATAGCAATACAATATGAATGTATTTGGTCTTGGGGAAATGAGAACTGCCACACTGCTAAAGAGCAAGTACAGAGACTTGCTACTGCCAAGACATTCACAGACATTTTGCTGTGAGCCTCTAAGACATGCGGCTGCTGCACATATATAACACACATGAAATAACCTCCCGTAGCAGATCTTTAAAGGTGGAGCTGGGAAATATGGAGGGTTTTCAGAGGAAATTTAAAAGTGTGCTGCAAACTGCTTCAGCAAAAAAGAGTAACAACTGAACAACTATTTCAATGTTGAGCAGCCTGCTCATTGGCTGCAGATGCAAGAGGAACCAAAATCAGCTTGTGCCGTGCAGTTAACAGTGTAATTTAAATAATGGCACAGTCCAGTTGTGTTAAAAATAATTGTTGGTAATTGAATAAAATAATACAATATAAATATTACAAATTAAAGAAGCTTATCTACACTAATTCTAGACTGAATTAAAATTACTAAAATAACAAAAATAAATGAATGATACATTTTTTAACAAAATAATATATAAAAAAGTGCACAACAAAATTACTTAAAATTAAAATGAGAAGTGAAAATAATTTTATACTAAAATAATGTAATACTGTTTACATTAGTAATACTCACTCATTCTTTGCAAAGTCTTGTATGTTGTTACACTGCATTTCTGAGCCTTATCCTGGTTGCATGTGTCTTTTATATCAATCAACCAACCAACCAACCAACCAACCAACCAACCAACCAACAACCAACCAACCATCCATCCATCCATCCATGCCATGCCATGCCATGCCTGCTGCCATGCCATGCCTGCCATGCCTGCTGCCATGCCTACCTACCATCCATCCACCTCCTATCCATACCTACCTCCATCTACATCCATCCATCCATCCTTTTTCTAAGAGTGTATGCCTGCATTCTGGATTACCCCTTTGTCTGTGTTTTCTGCACTGTTATTTTTGGATTGTTTGCCCCTTTAGTTATATGGATTACAATTATGGATTGTCCCAATTCATCCCAAGTCTTAGACCAGTCAGACCAAGTCTGCATCCCAAGTCTTAGACCAGTTCATAAAAATATGTGTTGACATGATAGATTTGAATTTCTGCTTGTCCAGATATTATACACATTATATCCACATACATGCATACAAATAGACCTATATAGGTCGGCCAATCTAACATGTGATTTTCACTGTCCAAAAACAAATAAATAGTTGAGACATGCTGCTTTCCCTGTTTCCAACTGCATCCTATTCATTTGTCTCAGAGCTGACCATATAGACAACCTATTTAATCAATGCAGCCACAAGCTAGTTTCACCCATAATGCAGTCTTTGAATCCAACACTTTCTGTTCCAGATGATTTACTACTCTCTGTCAGTCTCAAGGCTGATTCTTCCTGCAGAACGATCAACCTGTCAACCTCTTCTATGTCTCCACCGGGAACCCTGCCTGAAGAACAGTCATCCTTTATGAGCATTCCTTGGGCGTCCCCATCTCAACATCACCTCCACCCCAGAGGAAACAGAAGAGAGGACGGATGGAGTTACAGTGGCCAGGCGGGGAGCAGGTGACCTGGGCTAGCAGAGGAACAGCCTGCTGGGTCTGAAGTTGGAATCTGGAGGTTCAAACTCAACAGTGAATAACAACCTCTAGACTGAACCAACAGCAGGAGAAGAGAAGGATGAGAGAGAAAGAGTTTTATTATTTACAGTAATATCATTTGTTTAATTGTTAAAGTTGCAATGAAACTGGTGTAATGACATCCTTTCTTCAGCATCAAATTATGAGTGAAACATTATTGAAATGTTTTTCTTGTTTATCCATTGGTTGTTTAAAAATCCCACTTATTGATAATGGAGGGACAGGTTTTGAGTTGGCTAAATGATTGTAGAAGTCTGACACGTATACATGGATAATTTTAATCTATAATAATCATTTACACAATATAGGGTGAATTTTCATTTCATGCTGACTTTAATTGCAGCTAGGAAAGAAAATCTTAAGTGATCTTTTTTAGTTAAAAATAGTCATATTTTGAGCACCACAGAGCAACACTATATGTTCGAACTTTGTGTTTACAGCTGGGAAAGTACTGCACTGAAATAACAGCATTTTTTAACATTTTCAGTTCCAACAGGAAAACAATTCTAGATAAGTAAACTTATATTTGTACATTTTTACTGAGGTAAGTTATTAGAAAATACCCAGCATCTCATTTAACAGACTTTGAGAGAGATTCGTGTCTGGGAAGATCAGAGGATGAGAACTCTGTTCTTATGTAAACCAAAAACACTTCCATCATTTCCAGACGGTCATATTAGAGAGCTTCAATATCTTTGATTTACTTCTCTCAAATTACAATCTTTCAATTACTTATTCACTAAAGTCAAATTTCATCTTCATTTGGCTATTACATTGCCCTATAATCAATTTGACTTTGTACCCCATTCATAATAGGGTAATTACAACTTTCCATAAAACATTCCTTTAAATCATATCTTAATGGAGAATATGCTCACTGATGTCTAAACAGAATTCTCTTCTTAATATATGGGTAGAGTGGAGGAAAACGAACCATACTGTGTTTCCCAAAAGTTAAGAGACGTTTTTGTTGTTGCAACGTTGACAAGACTGATGTATTCGCTGTAAAGCTTACACTGGCAATGTACCTGAGAGAAAACAGATTTCATATTGAGTGATCAAGTTTTCAGCAGTAATAAACAGTGGTGGAAAGAGTACTGACAAATTGTACTTAAGTAAAAGTATTGCTACTTAAGTAATAATTTACTTGAGTACAAGTAGAAGTACTGAAAAATAATATGACTCAAGTAAGAGTAAATAAGTAGTTTGCTTAAAAACTACTCAAGTAACTACGTTACAAAGTACTTTAGCATTTTTCTATTTTTACCCAAAATGAGGAGATGATAGCGAAATGGAGCGCTAAACACTCTCATGTCATCTATTTCATTCATACTGAAGGCTCAGTACTGATGCATAGAAGTATTAAACTTACAAATTTCAGGAAATGCCTTTTATGGATGTTATAACATGCAAATAGTGATGTTTTGACTGATGAAACATAGAGACAAGCACATTATAGATATAATATTTCTGTGTTTATCAAACTATCAGGTATTTTCAAAAGAATGATGTATGTCTTTAAAAGGATAGTTCACCTAAAAATTAAAATTAGCCCACGATTTACTCTCCCTCAAGTCATCTTAGAAAATATGACTTTCTGCTTTTAGTCAAATACAATCAGAGTTGTATTAAAAAATGGTCTGGCTCTTCCAAACTTTATAATGGCAGTGAATGACTGGAGAAAATTTGAAGCCCAAAAAAGTGCATTCATCCATGATAAAAGTGCTCCACATAGACTACTAGCTTTCTCTGTTGTCAAGAGCATTTTTTTATTACTAATTTTGAAAAGAAAGTCCAGGTAAGATCATTTGAATGTTTTGATTTGAATCATTCATAATTGAAAGCAAAGAAGGTTAATTGAGAGGTCCGATAAAAAAGTTATGAAAAACAATAAAACAGTATGAATAAAAAATTCCCAGTAAAAAAAAATAAAAAAAAATTAAGTGGGGTATGGTTAACATGTTAAATTAAATGATATTTTTTTCGCTGTAGCACCTATGGTTGTAGCCTACCGAAAATGTGCTGGGAGCTCACTGTTGCTATAGGAATGAACTAGGGGAGCGCGGGGCACAACGTAACGCGGGGCTAGTTGTTTTAAATACTTCCACACATGCTGGCATGACGAAACTTGGTGTATTTACTAGTTGCCATTTCAACACTTTATAGAGAAAAAAATTGCGCCAAAATTCCAAAATCTTTGTAAGATATCACTGAACATTTATTTAACCATAGCAAAATACATTTCTTACTTAAGTTAATTTTTCATCTCTATTTTTTGTGTTTATTAAAAATTAGACAAATCTGATATTATTTTAATCTCCAATCTGTTGTTAAACAGTTGATTTAGTTCTTTAATGCTTTGCTAACTAGCAGAAGACACTAGCAGGGTTTAAATCACAGTTGTGCAGTTGGGGCATGTTGTAACACTGTGTTACAATGTGCCCCTATTAGAAATATGCTATTATATTCTATACTTTTATGAATTCTATTGGGAAAACATGAGAAACATGTAAATAAAGACTGAGAGTCAATGTTCAGAAATTATTAAGTATTATTGTGTTTTGAACTATGCTGTATAGCTGTGTTTTCTGATATGTTTTTTGTCAAATTCAAAAATTAGTTTATTTTAAATTATTAAAAAATGCCATTATTTTATATGAAAAAGTTAATAATTGTATTTTAATAAGAAAATATTTTGGTTTGACTTGTATATTTTTTTTATTAGATGAGATGACATTTTAAGCTGTTATATGGTGATGTTACAATGTGCCCCTCACATGTTACAATGTACCCCACCTATGGGGCATGTTGTCACATTTCACTTCCATTCTTTCAGGGTAAATCAAGAAAAAAGTATACACTGTATCAATAAAACAAAACCACATAATTGTACTTGACATGTGGGAAATTAATGTGGGGAAAAAAAACTCTAAACCCTAAGTAGATTTACACAAATTGACAAAGTCAAAAAGTGTTACTTTGTGCCCCGCTCTCCCCTACACTTTTACATGCATTTGATTGACAGATAAATCATCATACGATCTTATTTCACTGTTTTTTCAGCTTTGTACAAATTTTGCTTCGTATATTTAGTTTAACTGTATTGTTAAACAGGGCAAGCTTTACCATTAATTGAACTGTGTGCATGTATTTTAGACACTTACATTGATCTTGCTCCGTCCATGCAATAACTGCGTCCATGTAATAACTGTTATGAGCCGAGTTATGAGCCGAGCTTTTTTATTTACTTCAACTGCTCAGTGCTCTGGTATTATCAATGGTATGACCCATTTCAGTAGTTGCCATAATTAAATATGAGCAGAATACTCACTTACATTCACTGAAATATTGAAACGTTAGCGCTACTGATTCAAAACATTAGCGCCAGTGATTGAATGTCAAACCCAAAGCGCGGCTTGAACGCCCCGCCCCCAGCCGAACTGGAGGTTTTGATTGGTTTTGCACCCGAGTCAGACCTTTCTGTTATTGGCTGAAGGGCTTCAGATCTGTCTGTTATTGGCTGAACTGCTTCAGATCTGTCTGTTATTGGCTGAAGCGCAGGGCTCCACCGCATTAGTTTGAAAAGTGTCTGTCAAATATCAGCTTGCCCTGTTGCTCCGTCGGCACCTTTGTCAAAGTACTCTGTACTTTTTATGAAAAATAAATGTAGAGAAGTTGAATACTTTATTTTTATTTTACTCAAGTAAGAGTAAAAGTACCACAATTTAATTATACTCAAGAAAGTACAAAAAATGAAAAAATCTACTCAAGTACTGTAACGAAAGTATTTGTAATTAGTTACTTTCCACCACTGGTAATAAAATATGTGTTTTAAAGCTTGTTTTGCAGAACATCACAGTTACTGTATGATATGAGAATAAGGCCTGTAGTTAGGGAATACTGTACATGATATAGGGAAAATATAATTATATTTTTACAATGAAAATGTTTCCCACATCTAGTCTGTGGGTAAAACAGCCCCAGGGGACATTGCTTCCCACTATCATAATGACTGTAGTTACCAATGTCTGAACATCCCATCCTGTGTTTATCCATTAAATGTAATTAGGTGGCTTAAAAAAAAAAAAAAAAAAAAAAAAAAAGTTGACTTTTTTTTAAAATGCCATCAGCTAACACTATTATTATATATTTTTTTCAAATAGGCTCATTTTCACCATGCTTAAATAAGAAATATTCATACTTATCAACTGTTACGTTGGCTTGTCTTTTTCAATTTAAGCTTAAACTGATTATACTCGCTAGAGAATGTATAAAGCAAATTGTGTTTTCAGAATGGGGGCATTTTACCCCACCTTTCTTTCATTCTCTCATCTCCCCCTCTTCTCCAATCCCTCATTTTGCGAGGTTATCACGAGTTACTCAGGGCACTGCCATGCTTAAGAAAACAAAGTCTGTCTGGCCATGTAATAGACCGTCACAGTTGGGCTCTGCTGAAGGAGGTGTCATCTAGAGTACACCAGGCAGCACGTCTGCTTCTCATTCTATCTATTTATTTATGATTCAGGAAGAGACAGAGAAATACGGATAGGTTAGGGTTAAATGAATAGTTTACCCAAAAATGGAAATTTTGTCTTTATTTCCTCACCCTAATGCCATTCCAAACTCTTTTTTTAATACTATGAAAGTTAATGGGGACCAAGGACAAAGAAATAAATCACACAGGTTTGAAATGACAAGAAAATGATGACAGAATTCTGGCAGAACTATTCTAAGTAAGATTTTGTCTTTATAAATCACCAGACCTCACTAAACTTATAAACACTGAAATCCCCTATCAGGAGCGTCCATTGTTCTGCACCTCTAACGAAACGGACGGCCCTATAGCAGCCGATTTGGAAATGTGCATATTGACTAAACCGTAGCTATTTAAGACACTTGACTTATCCCATTCCAACTTCCAGAAGACAGTGAATACAAATACTGACCTGGTTTTTAAAAAGCGCAGATATTACCTGAACTATTTCTAAATATAAAGATGGAGGAGAATGAAAAGAGAGAACAAGAAAGAAATATTATTACAAAAGAAGACAAATAAAGTGCGTGCAAGGCAGCAAGTGGTGTTAAAGGTTTAGGTTAGTTAGATTTTAAGCTTTGAATCTAAATGCTCACAATTAAGTCCCAGCTGGCATTTTAACGTTGAATCACTGTTGAAACAACGCAGGTGCCAGTGTTTATATAACTGCTGAATTTTGAGGTTGTAGCCTACAAATAATGTTGATTCGACATACAACTCATTTATTTATTTATTTTTTCTATGTTGAATCCATAGTGAGTACACCACTTCAACTATTTGGTGTTCAATGCTGTTTTGACGTTGAATTCATGTTTTTTTTTTCATAAATTGACATTATTTCAACAACATTTAAACGTTTATTGTCAGTCAAATGCCAGCTGGGGTATGCTTCATAAATACAAGACAAGACCAACCATAAGCACAGGACAGCTTTCCACAAAGAAGAAGTCATTTTCGCTCCCTCTGTCTCTTTCAGTCCTTTATTTAGTCTTTGTCATGACCATGAAAACCACCAAACCACCATGCACATACATTTAACACCGCTGGGTGAACCTGAGCAAACAGAGGTTTACTAACATAAATAAACGCAAACCAAAAAAGTTCCTTTCTGTACACAGAAGCAAAACAAACACAGATCAAATCAAAGCCACAAAGCTAGTGGAGAGACCTACTGACTTACAACATAGCTTACAGTTATCGATTCATCATGGTCAAGAAAAAACAAACAAACACATTTTATATCCGTAGGCTGATTAATGGCAGACGTGAAGATATTTTTTGAGGTTGTTGTTAAGCACCATGCATTGATTTAGTGTGGGATGAGAATGTCTCACTTAATGTTTTAGGGTACAGATTTTGTCCTTTAAATGAATGAGCAGAATTCTCAATCACATCAGCCTCTCATTGATAGAAGCACAATTTCCTTCATAATCAAAGAGATAATGACATTTCTCCTGAGAGAGAGAGAGAGAGAGAGAGAGAGAGAGAGAGAGAGAGACGGATAGTGAGAGACAGTCAGCGAGAGGGATGCCGGTTTGTTTAGCACTCATTAAGAAAGCATTAGTTGTGTGCTCAGAGCTTTGATTACATTTTGGCCATAAAGTGATGGACAGGAAGACAGAGATAGTCTGTGAAAGAAATACATCCCACTGTTTTCACCACAGCCTAGCAAGAGTTTAAACAGTTCTTTCACAGACAATCCACTTCAAAAATGCTGACACCAGATTTGAGGGGCTTAGGCTGGGTTGGGGTCTTACTACTGTGATTATTGCTCAAGCCTTCGACTTATTATTCAGAGCCTTCGAGATTGCTCACTAGCCTTCGGACTAATCCCAGACCTGCTGCAGGGATCCAAAGAGTAAAACTTTTCCTTCCTTCATATATAGTTTTTTATATAGTTTTAGATTTTCTGATTTTTGAGGGAATATTGATCAAACATTTAAAACATTCTCACAGACTACTCAGCTGATTTCCACAAAATTCTGGATGAAAGAAAGTGCTCTGGAAAAAATAAAAATTAAAAATACTCATTCCATTTCATATTTACCAAAAAAATCTGAAACCAATAAAATGTCATCTTAGTCAGTTTTTCACACTTCTCTGGACACCAGACTTTCTTACTTCTCTATGTCCCCTCTGACACACCAAACCAAACTGGCTATATTATATCAATATGATGTCTTATTTTATTACAGCAGCTCTTGGATCAGCCACACCATGTCTTTTTACTATTTCCCACAGGTCTCGTTCGTATCCATTCCTCATGAAAAAGAGATCCACGTCTATAAACTTTTATCGTTTCTCTTATACCAGCACCATTCCTTGTGGAAACTCTTGTTGTAAAGTGATACAGATCACATCAGCTTCAAATATTATTTTAAAGCCATTTTATTTTGAGAGGCTGAAGAAATACAGCCGTGGAGTCAAGTTGAAATCAGCTGGGCAGATATATTTATGATTCACATGCCTTCTGCTCTTGAGTGTCTTTTCATCTTTTCCTCCATGTAAGTTCATCTGTTCATTTCAACAGTGATGTGATAGATAGAGTTCACACAGACGAGGCAGGTGAGATTTTTACTTTTAGGATTAATTGAGCATCTGTTCCTGCACTTTTGTCCTGTTTATCTTTTATATGTGCTCATAAACTAAAGATCATGTAACACAACTATTATGGAAAATAATAGATTATTATTGTGATTTTTAAAACTAAAAAAAACAAACAACAACAACAACAAAAAAACGTATCCTCTCGTTCCATATGTGCTTAGAATATTATTCTGCCATGGAACACAAAAGAAGATAGGCCTATTTATTGAATAATTACTAAACAGTTATTTTTCCAAACATTATTTTTGGAGATTTTTTTTTTATTATTATTTATTTTTTCAGACCAAGACTGAATAAAGAAACGACTTTCAATGCTTTGAATTGTATTTAAAAAAAAAAAAAAAAAAAAAAAAAAAAAGCTATTGTGTAACTTCAGGTTACTTTGGATATAGTGAATGAGTGGCGTGGGCTACCTTTAAATCTGTACATTTTTTTTCTCATACCCATTCACTTTCATTGTATAAAAAGTAAGAAGAGCTGATTGGATATAGAGCTCACTTCTTTTGATTTTCCACAGGGGAAAAAATATGGTCATTGGTTTAGATATAGTCATAGGAGTGAGTGAATGATGGTAAATACTTATATGTGACCCTGGACCACAAAAGCAGTCTTATGTGTCAGACTTGAAGAATAAGCAGAATAAATAAGCTTTCCATTGATGTACTGTGTGGTTTGTTAGGATAGGACAATATTTGGCAGAGATACAACTATTTGTTTGAAATTGGGAATCTGAGGGTGCACAAAAATAAAATGAAAAAAAAAGAGAAAATTGCCTTTGAAGGTTTCCATTTCTGTTGGCGATTGTGCTGCATCCACTTGATATATTTAAGATAAGAAATTGATTAAATATCTTAATGGACCATGATCTTTATATCGTAAGGATTTTTGGCAGAAAAGAGAAATCGATGATTTTGACCCATACAGTGCTTTGTTGGCTGTTGCCACAAATATAGCCTACCTGTGCAACTTAAGACTGGTTTTGTGGTCCAGGTCACATATTTGCATGAACTTTCACTTATATATATATATATATATATATATATATATATATATATATAGAGCCCGTTCTCATCCTTTAGCGTCACATAAAGCGCTACTGCTACGCACATGGTACCCTTTATCGTTTATATAACACGCGAACTCAAGGCGTCATAAATCCTTTCAGCGTAATATGAGACTACCCTACCCTACCCCACACCTAAACCTACCCATCACAGCGCGTGTTTATATAAACGATAGAGGGTACCATGTGCGTAGTATGACGCCGTTTTGTCAGTATAACGTTCTATATGACGCTAAAGGATGAGAACGCGTTGATATATATATATATATATATATATATATATATATGCTACTTGTTTGCCCAAGAGAAACAATGAAACACACAAACACGCTCTTTAGTGCAGTGTTGATGAAAGCTGATGTCATTAGAGTTGATTCTCATGTGGCACTGGAGAGAGTCGGTAACTGAAAATCAGATAAAACCAGCCCTGCAGAAAGCCGCCTATTGTCAACTTGTATAAATCCAGAGCCTGCCTAGAGAAAGCCCAAGTGACTGTGGGATAAAAAGAAGAAAAGGATACGAAGAAGCAAACACCTCACTCATTTAAACACGCTTGCAGCCGTTGGTCTCACCCATGCTGTGAAAGCGTCTGGAGTTGTAGATCTTCGCCTATGAGCATGAGCTGCTCAAACCCACAAATCCTCACCGAGGTACACACAAGCAAGGATGTATTATTTAGTTACTAACCAATCGTACACTTGTCCTTCTGCAGACCCCCAACTGAAGAACATGGTATATCAGCGCAAAAAACTGTATCTGCTGCAAAAAGCAACCATTTCTATTTTAGAATAAAACTGAATGTTAGATGTTGGTTGCCTTGGCTAATGAAGTATTTTAGACAGGTACATCTATAGTATTTATAGTTTAATATATTATAGTTAATATCATTATTTTTATTATAATACTATGCAAATTAAAGCAATGAGTAGTTCTCTTGGCCAAAATCACGTTCAGTGGGATTCCAGTCAATTACTTGGTCAAAATTATAAAATGGTGGTAGGGAGGAAGTGGGGCAGCGACTCTAGCCTAACTCCTATTTTTTAGTGATGATGGCAATAGTAATTCATCAATCGAATGGCATTTTAAAGAGCCAATTGAGGTCTATAGACTATATTGGTGCAACAATTTTAAACAATAAAGTAGGCCTACTGTGGTGTCTGATGCTTTTACACTCTTAAACATCAGACTCCAACAAAAGCCTTTCTTTATTAATTAAGAGGAAATTTCAGCGAGAGGACATAACAGATAATATCTTGAAGAGAAGTCTATCAACATTTCCCAGGATATTTCATAATTATGCTCCCGAGTGTCCAAAGAACAATCGCTTATAATAGGTGAGGTGTTGGAGAAGTCCTTTGTGTGAGATAATGAATTTACCTGTCTTAATCTAGGACACCATTAATAGGAGATCTCAACTGAGTTACCATGGAGAAAACTGTAGACAACGAGAAAGAAATTGGTGCTCACACAATGATGTGCTCTTGAGATTGTCTTCATGTTAATGTGCCCGTTCAGCGTGCGCACACAGGCTCCAACATCTCTCTCATGTCATCAATCAATCTTTATCAGTCTCCAGGAACGAGGGAAGGGAAGTGATAGGAGAGCAGGAGTGAAAATGGATGCAGCTTCCACAAAGCCAAACAACCCCATCCATAAACACCAGCCAAACCCTCCAAAAAATGACACGTCAGTCAGCAGCGACCTCAAGTTTCCAACCTTCATTTCAAGAGTTTGTTTGCTGCCGCCTTATAAACACGCACATTTCCTCATGGAGAGAAGAGAAATTGAGGAAAAGGAGGAGAAAAGGCAGAATATTGCTGGTCCATGCTAATAAAAATCTTCATCCTGCAAGCTCATTTTTCAGAGTGCCCTTTGACGAGAGCATGTAAATAGAGATGGCGGCTCACCGAGCGCTTGCCAAAGACATTGGCTCGCTTTGTGTGTTCAAGACCCACTAAAATTCTGATCGGTCTCCCTAAAAGCCTTTCTGCGCTTCCTCTCCTTTCTATTTCTCTCTCCCGTTCTGAATAAAACCATATTGCACTTACTTGTCCTGCTGGCTAATAAAGTCAAGCTAATTCCCTTAAAGTGGCCACTGGACTTGTAAACAGATTTATGACAAATGCAAACAATGCTAATGGATGAACAGCGAGCAGAAAAGGGCCTAATTCCAGAAACAATATATCAGGACTATAATGCTTACTAGGAATGCTTAAAGTGAGGCAATCCACAGAAAAACGGCCCGAAAAAGGGTATAAAATAGCTTTTTTCACCTATTTCACTTTTCTTTTGCAGATCTCACTTTTTGCTAAACTGTAATTAGCTGTTAATTTTTATTTCTTCTTCTTGCTATTTGACACTGCAAACACAGAAGAACAAAATTATTGCTGTGCATGCCAAGGAGCGCATGTATATTTTTATTGTGAAGACACAAAAGAACAGGACTTTCAAACGAAAACCTCAAAGATATTTTGTTTAAAGTTCACATTGTTAAAAAGCCTGCCGCTAGCTTTGCTCGTGACATTTAATGTGCTGAAATGAAAAGAAGCAAATTTCACATGCCCTCACTGTTTATCACAGGTTCGCGTTTATGTTCCATGTGAAAACAAGTATACATATCGGAAGGACATTACATGTAGTCACGCAATGTTTGCTTACGTTGTTAACATTAACAATTTGATAACAAAGTATAATTTGCACGGTTTTGTGTGATATGATAACTTATAAGCGATTGTTGGATTTAATCAGCGCGTTTTACTGCAATGTCAGAACCAGAACAAAAGCGGATGTTCAGATGACATTTTTCGCTGAAAATTTTTCCAATCCGAAAAACTTCCAAAAATAATCATCTGTGATGCTAGTATCCACATCGGCATGGTGACTGACAGCTGCACAGCCAGCCTGTTCTCATGTAAATGCGTCTCTATAACACGCATGTGTATTGTCGTGTAATATATACGTGGAAATGAGTTTTTACGTGCATATGAGACACAGTTTTTGTCGTGCAATTGATACGTAGTTCATTTGCGTATAATACACACGCACCCCACACCACTAATTCTAGCAAGCGTCTAATACACATGCACCCCACCCCACACCTAAACTTAACCTAACCAACCAATGCGTATCATATGCACGTAAAAGCTCACTTTAGCATATATATTACACGACAATACACATGCGTGCTATAAAGACGCATTTGGTGTGATTGGGTTGGCACAGCACACTCTCAAACATTGTGTTCATCCGCGGTGAGCCATGTTGAGACGTGTTGTAGTACAACTCACGTAAAGTTGATAATTCCAGATTCCAGATTTTGAACAAAGATGGCGACAGAGAGAGAGAAACGCCGGAATGCAGCGTTAAATAATCTCCTCCTAAAAATTTTGCATCTGAAAAGGAAAACCCTTTAAATGCTTATGAAATAAGATCAGCCACAAAAATAACTATTATATAAAATAACTGAATAATAACTGTAATATAACTGTAATTGCATATTTTTTGCTGCATGAAAACTTATTTAAAAAAACATTAAATTCTGTATTACCCTTTTTTTAAATATATTTTTATGAATTGACTTTCACCAGAGACCAACATGACTCTTTAATTGAGTAATGATTTCTCAACTGAGTACTTTAAATGCCATTTTTGGGTGAACTCTCTCTTTAACTAATGGTGTAAGTGTTCCTATCTTTTCTTCTTTTTCTCTCCCTTCTTTGAGGTTTCCGTTTTTCCTTTGTTGCCCTTGATATGTCGCACTATCCAGACGGCCAGCCCTGGGGAAAGCGCTAACTCACCGTCAGAGCTCTTCCCTGCAGTAACACCCTGACAGTTACCCCATTCCTGATCAATTCCCTCCTCCAGACCAGACTGAAGCCATGCAGCCAAATTCTTTTACAGACAGACAGACAGACAGAAAGAAAGCAAGAAGAAAGAAAGCAAGAAAGCAAAAAAGCAAGAAAGAAAGCAAGAAAGCAAGAAAGCAAGAAGAAAGCAAGAAAGCAAAAAAGAAAGCAAGAAAGCAAGAAAGAAGAGCAAGAAAGCAAGAAAGCAAGAAAGCAAGAAAGCAAGAAAGCAAGAAAGCAAGAAAGCAAGAAAGAAAGCAAGAGAAAGAAAGCAAGAAAGCAAGAAAGCAAGAAAGCAAGAAAGCAAGAAAGCAAGAAAGCAAGAAAGCAAGAGAAGCAAGAAAGCAAGAAAGCAAGCAAGAAAGAAAGCAAGAAAGAGAAGCAAGAAAGAAAGCAAGAAAGAAAGCAAGAAAGAAAGCAAGAAAGCAAGAAAGCAAGAAAGCAAGAAAGCAAGAAAGCAAGAAAGCAAGAAAGCAAAGAAAGAAAGAAAGAAAGAAAGAAAGAAAGAAAGAAAGAAAGAAAGAAAGAAAGAAAGAAAGAAAGAAAGAAAGAAAGAAAGAAAGAAAGAAAGAAAGAAAGAAAGAAAGAAAGGTCTCTTTCAGAGAGCAGATGATATCAGGCTGTTCATTTAAAGGTGACATGTTTGGTCAGACACAGGGAGCCGCTCGCATGATTGATGTGCAGAAATGAACCCGTCCGTCAAAATTGAAATTAGACGAGAGCTGGAATAGCTCACATTTGAATACACAAAACCAAACAGAAATGACAAAAAAAAGAATGGAGAGGTGAAAGAGTGAAAAATAAACATTCATCTGGGTGAAGTGTATGAATTATACACACAAAGCCCGTCAAAAATGGAGATAGAGAGTCTGATTACAAAGCGTTCCGGAGATGATGTTGACTCACAGATCGCTGCATGGATGAAAATGTAAATAGCGGTGCATATTTTCACATCTGATCTTGAAAGGTCAGAGAAAGAAGTTTCAAAATGATTTGTTTGTTGTATACTGCTGCTCTCACTGAATGTAATTTACTCTGAAAACACACACATCCAATGATTTATTTACTGTAAAGACACTGAATTCAACTTCTAAGAAAAGTACTGGCGGTACCATGGCACACCGAGATAGTATACATACAGTACCATAGTGCAGAATGATTAAAGTGCAGCTGGGTGAAATAATGAGCTGAAGCACGTCTGTGGCATGGCTGAACTGCAGAAGACAGAATGGAAAGGAGGAGAATATTTTTTCTGAGTGGAGGAATTACCCTCTAAAGTCTTCAGAGGCACCACTAGACTTTACACACAATGAACATATTTGACCCGGGGCTTCAGACGCCTATTCCAAAGTTGTTTGTCAAAATCATTGCTCTGCAGCTAAAAGGAAAGGAAAGCTCTTTCATTTTCTTCAGATGTATTTTTTTTTTTTTGTTTGCTTTCTGTCTGACAGCAGGCCCAGGTTGAGCTCACGGGATAAGAATGCTCAGAGCTGGGGTTGTGCTTCTGGGCCTTTCTGAAATGGTTTGATGGTATGTGTCTTTTCTTTCTCTTTGTGTTCAGTTTTTGCATAACTGCTGTGTGTACCTTTGACCTGGTCCCAGCATCTGGCCAAAAATGAGCCTCTTCAAAGGAAGGATACACAGGAAACAGGCTTTAGTTTGATCTGTGTGGGTGAATCTTACTAAAACATGCCCAGGTCAAATTTCACCCCAAAATCAAACAACCATAAAAACACACATTCCCCCCAAATTTTCATACCTCTAATAAACTCTACTAGTTTTACTTTTAAGGGTATTCTATTTTATCTATAAATTTGTTTGTATTAATTGCTCTTGGTAGGTTATGTGAGATAAGTAGCACAGCACACCACTTTTCTGCTCATGAATTCATGCATTAGCTTTTCGGGTTTCTGAAACATTAGGAATAACCCGTTTACATGCGTGAGCAGAGAGAGTTTCTCCTGTATACATGGAATTGCTAGCTTAGAAATCTAGACGCACCCTAGCGGCAGCAAAAATTATTTTACCGCAAAGTGTGGTCTAGCAACTCTCCATTGACTTTCGAAGTGGAAAAACCAAACTCTGGTAGGGCCAATCACATCATGTATAGAGTCGGCGGGCGGGCTTAACATACTGACGACAGAGTTGAGACGGTAAGAGCAAGCTCGGACATACTCGGTTTTAGTCGTTCATCCTCGGATGCGGCCGGCGCTGCGTCCGCTGTTACAAAAAAGCTGTGGCGAAACGATCAACTTGTCATTTTTGCCGCAGTCGTGCTGTGGTGTCGAAGGATAAAGGCTTTACTCTGTGTCAGCGCGCGCTCTGATCAGTATAGGCGCACGGATCTCTCCTGAATCATCTCAAGCAAGCACCACTACTCCGCCCCCGTTTCCCTCGTAAGCTGATATTAGTATTTAAACATTTTCTATGATATTATTTTTTAATGACGCACTGCTCTCTCATACACACACACACGCACACATATATACTGTCTCTTTCTCTCTCACACATATGTAGGCTAATTATAAACTAGACTTTTAATGATCAGTGCTTTATTCTTCAGTTTGTGGGTCGGTGTAAAAAAAAAATTCCTTATTTTGGGGATGGAGTCCGAGGAAATCTCCCTTATTTTCAATGATGAATGTTGACAGCTGGACTGGATATGGTAAAAGTTTAATAATATATCAACTTGCTCCGCTGAGTACGTCACATTCTTCGTTGCTCTGATTGGCTTTCAGCGCTATCCAATTGCGTGCAGAGAGAATTTGAAAGACAACCGTTTATTCCGCCCCTCGGATTAAGCCCTGTCAATGATGAATTTCCAGACCTAACATCTTGATGTAGGTCTGGCATGCCAGGCTATGGAATTGCAATATCCCAATGTAAACGGTGCACGCACGGTTAGCGCCTAAGACGTGCGCACAACCTTAAGACACAATATGCGTCATTTCCGATTCTTCTTTCTGTATCCAAAGACAACAACAACAGCAGCACGCAGATAATGAATAGTTCGGGGCAGATAGTGATCACCTTTGTTTGTGCTTTGATGCTGGTAACATTACTGACCTCGCTCCAAAAGTATGCTGTGATGTGTCTCACCATGTTTACTTCCGGTATACTAAACGCAGATTTTTGTATGCACCAGGAAGTTTCTCTACTAAAAATACCAAGATTCCTTGTGAATAGAACATGCGCAGAACACAAATCAATATGGGGATATGCCGATACATGTTTACATGACCAAAATTTGGGTTAGAAAAGGGAATATAAGCATATTCGGGTTATTGCAAATATCCTGGTTTTGAACGGGTGATTGGCTGCATGTAAACATATTCATCAACAAACTTTTTTTATGAATATGCAACACATTCCATCCCAAGACATCAACTAACTGACGCCTTTGACCATACGTCAACATCCAACGTTTTAGGGCACCCTTTAACGTTCAGTTATATGACGAAAAACCTGGCAAGCAGGTTTACCAATGGTTCATAATAGTTAGAGGTAACTAAGATATAATATTGGCACATGGCTTCCAACAAAACTAGAGAAGCTACAAAAATGTTGTATCTGCAACCCATGAAATACAGATTTAGAGATTCACCAATAGGGTATTTCATTATCATTAACCAATGCTGTATCCACAGCGAAATGTCAGTATAGTTCAAGATCACAGCTAATTGTATCAGCCAGCAAAACAAACAAAATGCCATTGTGCACCTCAAAGTCAATGTGGAGCCCTTGGGACATCAAGTGCATGTTTTGCAGAACATACTCACCAGTGAGTGTTGGCAGGGATAATACAGGTATAACCTTGCCGAATGAGGGAACTCAGGGGTTGAGAGTTCGAGAGCAGCAGTAAAAGTCTCGTCAGAGAGTTTAATGGCTGAACCCACCGCTCCAATCCATTAGGAGCAGGGTTATGAGAATTAGAGCCTTTTAATCCACATCCATTAATACTGACTGCCAATGACACATTTCACTGCGCTAAGCTCTTCCACAACCTAAAAGATGGAAAATAATGAATAAATAAAAGGCAAACTTTTTTACAGTGTAATATTGTAAATGGACGCTTAAGTTGAAGGCAAATGCAAGAATTCAGCGAAATGCAAATACAGCATTTTTAGGGACATAACTCAAACTGCAGTAATGATAAATAAATAGATAAACACATAAATAAATAAACAAACAGGAACCTAGTTTAATAAATGGTGTCAAAATGTTGTTTATTCCTGTTTGCTACTGCAGTTAACTAATTTTGAATACAATCTGTTGTTTACCATTGTTTTTACTGTTAAATGTGAAAAAAAAATACAGAAAACTGATGAATGTAAAGCTTTTAAATGACCATTCTTCACCAAAACAAAAAAAGACACATGCATTTATGTTTACCTACATATCCTTATGTTAAAAAAGGGCAAAAAAAAACAAAATAAGGTCAATATGCTCAAACCAGATACAAAACTTATCCCTTAAGCTTAAATTCTGTACCTGATATTAAATGAAAACAAAATGAATGTTCAAACCGCACTGGCCCTCTAGAGTTTTATAGCCTCCAATCTGTACAGCACATACGTTTGGCAAGTGCAACGTCTGAATTTAAGGTCCCATTTTGGTTACAGTCCTAGAGGTTTTATAAAGCCAAAACTTTTATACAGGCACACTGAATATAGACCCAAAGGAATGTGTCAAGACTGAAAATACTAGAGTAAAACTGAAGCAAAAATTGTTTGTTGTCAAGATGTGGACCCTGTTGAGTGAGTTTTGACATGCGTGACAACGGAAAAAGCATATTCACATTGAGGTTACAGTCTTGTTGGAACACAATATTTTGGTGTTAAAGTCGCAGGCACACATGGACAAGAAATTGCCTCTCTTCATATTCAATCGTGTCTGAGTGCATATTTGTATGAACGAGTGCTGTTCCAGCGATCCAGACGCTGTCTAAATTCTGGCAGGGTGCATTCCTGGCAGGATGGGATTGTTTTAGAAGCCTGCAATAATAAACAGCTCACACAGCTCTCTGAGATCTGCCCCATCAGCTCATCTGTCTCCCTCTCTATATATACTAACTCCTCCTCACCCTCGCGTTTATTTTCAGACTGCGTCTATGTCTTTATGTTGGACATATTTATCTGTGAGTACTGTATGTACAGATGTGTTGAAACATGGGTATATTTGTATAACTCGTAAGCATAAGGAGCATCGCTCAGTGTAGAAGCACAATTTGGCCATCCAAGACAAGCAGTTTTGTGCGTAACTGTGTTATGTCAAAACAACACCTGAGTGATCCTGGACTGAGATTATTGATTAGTGAGAAGGAGGTGACACATTTGAACAGTTTTAATTTACTGTACCTGTCCCTATGTAAAACAACTCTACAGCTCCTTTGCTTGTGTCACAAACAAAAAAATTCACCCTCATGCATTCAATACATCCAATAATTCCTTTAAATTGATTGAAAGTAGTGAAACTTTGTTCATTTCATTTTCTTTTTCTTCTTTAGATGTTCAAATGTCAGTCACTTTTGGAGCTCACTGTATATTCATGGTGACTACATAAAGGTAACAATTAGCGATGAATACACTTAAGCAACATCTATCACTAGCCATTGTATATCAGAACCGTGTTATCAAGCACAGAAATACAATCTCAAATAGGGTGACAGCATCAAACTCATAAATAAAAACTATAATAATTTTAATGAGTCAACAACATAGTGATAATATAAATAGGCTACCCCACTATTAAAAATTGATTAAAAGCCATTTGGGAATATTTTTTTTTAATCTGTTCATCTACAAGAACTGTCAGAATGAATGTGTGAATAGCTGTGAAGTTTGCTAGCTAGGGAAGAGCGGGGCACAAACCTAAACACTTTTGGTTTTGGCTAAATTAATTAAAAATAATTAGGTTAGATTAATACTTTTTTTACACAAGCAACATACATATCTCTGCTACAAATGACCACTTAAAGTTTTTTTCTAGGATCTACCATTTTGTACAGTTGCACTGAAAGTGACAGAAGTGCAAATGTTACAACTGTACCCCATATCTGGGGTTAATTGTAACAGCTAGAGGGGTCAGTTGTAACACTTGTGTGTAACACACCTAATTCGAGTACTATTTTATTTGTATAGTTTGATATTGTTTGTGCATCTATATAGACATATTGCATACATACATCCCTTATCCAATCATCCTTCTATTATGGATCATTATGTGTCGATAGAGTCATAGAAAATTTGGCTGCATGGTTTTGCAATAAATAATAATAAATAAAATTATAAATATTGTAATTGCAATTAAATTAGATTTGTGTGTGGCAGCTGCATGTACAAATATTATTAATAATAATAATAATAATAACAACAGTAATAATAATTCAAATGAGCTTAAAATAAAAATGTAAAGGGTTTATTGCATTTATAACAGGTCGTATTTTTAATAAATAAACAAGTTATCATTCATAGTAAACTGAAATTTTAAACATTTTAAATTCCAACATTGTTTGTGAAAGTCTAACAAAGTTAAATGTATAAATATATATACTCAAACCTGAAAAGTTGTGTGGCTCCGTTTCATTTGATTCTCATTGTACACTTGGCCGGCTGAGTTGTAACACTCTGTTACAACCAGACCACTGCTGTGTTACATATATATTTAAGCCTAGCTAACAGTCGCTCAGGAATTGCTGACATGTTTCGAAACGGTGCTATGTTTGAGCCAACAGAGACAGTGATTAAGGAAATATAAAGTTAGATTTGGAAACGTATACACCCATCTCAGAAACCGAAAAAAAAACCTATGATGAAAAAAAATACTTTCAAGGTGTCAAAACACTCTTTGTCCAGTATCTTCACGAAATATAATCAAAACTTTCCGCAATTTAGCGGGAGACCGTCTTCTGGCAGCAAGAGAAAAAGAGCAGAAAGACAACCTGCTTGATCCTGACGAACTATGTAAACGGTCCGTGTTGCATTTAACCTACGCGTTAGGTTGTGCCCTGCGCTCCTCGTACACATGCTATGCACATGCTAATACTAGGCTACACTGTTTGCAGCTAATACTGTCACACTAAGTACTAAACAAATGTAGTTAAGTTAGTGACACTGTTGGAGTCCCATATTAATACAATGTTAAATTAATATGGTAATTGAGTGATATATGTATTGTAATTTAACAGGAAAGATTTTCTGAGGTAAACACAGAACTAGCTTAATACTGAAAAAAAAAACATCACAGCAGCACCCCATCAAATGTACTCATCGCTTCTACAATGAAAAAGAACAAAACAGCACATTCCCATGGTGCTTTGCAGGATAAACTGCCAATTAGAACAATATTTACAATGTAAACTGGGACGCTACCGTACAATATCAAAGCATCTGTGTGTATTTTAATAAGTGTGTTGTACTTCTAATCTAAGCTTCTCGCTTCCTTGAGGACGAGGCCTGCTGTGATTTCCTGACACAATAGGGCTCGATATTCTTCCATTCCTGTCTGATCATATCCATTCATCTGCTCAGGATTCGAAGTCTTTATCTCACTTGAATTTGATGTGTTTCTTACAATTGTCTTTTATCTGCACCAGTCTGAAGATTTATTGTCCATCTTGAGTGTGTTTAATGTGAATGTTCTCTGATCTCTCTGTGTCTGTGTGCTCCTATTGATTTTGGTTTTGAAATGCCAAAGCTGTAAGATATGAATCAGACTATAAGCAGCATAAATGTCACCCTAGGATTACACTAAAGAGCGCATCACCGTAAAATACAGCAGAGCTTATTGTGCATCTCAGTTTAACATGCAACCTTTGACACAGATGGATACTGCTGATTTCATCCACTGGTTTGGCTGGTTAGCATCATCTGCACCTTTTAAGCAGATTTTATTTAGTTCA
Source organism: Hybognathus amarus (assembly GCA_030378365.1). Lineage (NCBI taxonomy): Eukaryota > Metazoa > Chordata > Actinopteri > Cypriniformes > Leuciscidae > Hybognathus > Hybognathus amarus. Next base: position 339,453 of record JAQIUQ010000611.1, read on the forward strand.
AAATAATTTGTATATGGGACTGTGCATTATTCTGGTACCATCCTGTGTCTCTAGATTTATGAACAGAAGTGGTGTTGAAAAGCTGTACATTTGAGCTTTTAATTGCTATCAATGACTCACACTTATTTTGCATTATCGTAAGCATCAACAGTGTGTGCAGAATATTAAGCACATTGATATTCGGATCAAGATTTTTATTTGTATTATTTTTTTTCAATCACATTTTACCAATTCCAGACCACATCATGTTTTCAATGTGTTTAGTTCAGTTTTGTGATCTTGTTTCTCGTCTTTGTGATTTTGGTTTAGTCCTGTTAGTGTTTCCTGGTCTATTAGTACAGTAATCCCTTCACCAGTGTTCTGTTAATTATCCCATTTATTTTTATTTATTTTTTGTTCATTTACAGAGAACTGTCTGAATGAATAGCTGTGAAAGTTGCAGTTTTCATAGTGTAGCTACACATGCTATGCACATGCTAATACTGAGGCTACACTGTTAGCAGCTAATACTATCCCACCACTAAACAAATGTAGTCAAGTGATCTTGTTTCCCTGTCTTTGTGATTTTGGTTTAGTCCTGTTAGTGTTTCCTGGTCTATTAATACAGTAATTCCCTTCACCAGTGTTCTGTTAATTATCCCATTAGTCCCTGTTCATTTAGGCCCTGTTTACACGAGAACGCTTGCGGGTGAAAACGCAAAATATTTTATCGGATGTGCCTTTCGTTTACACGGCGACTGCGTTTTGGGGCTTAAAAACGCAAAATAGTGAAACCACCCTTCAGAGTGGAAATCTTTAAAGCGCTTTCACCGTCATGTTCCCGTGTAAATGGTAAAACGCAAAGGTCTGCTTGACAGTGAAGGTTGTACGGAGGCATGCAGGCTTGGTGTTATTGTAGTATGCAGTCTTAGCCGCCTGGGAGTGCATACTACATTGAATTTCACAGACTTTTGTGTCACCATCTGCACACGGATTTCACACCCGAAACGCTTAGTCTAAACGCAGAATAAAAAGTGATAACGCAACACCACTTTTGCGTTTTCTCTTCAGAATCGTTTCCGTGTAAACATAGCCTAAAGCTCCATGTTTTCTTTCCAGTGATTATTGGTCATTGTCAATGTATGGTTGAGTGTGTTTTGAAGTCCTGGAGAGTTTTCCTATGTTCCTGTAAGTTGAGTTGTTAAATCTATAAATCTATATATCCATAAAAATCAAAGTGTGGCGGGTGAGGAGAGGGGGCAGGTGTATATGGTAAATTGAAAGCAGAATATAAATCTAGTGCCCCAAATTGAGCAGCAAATAAAGTTAGATTGAAGAAATCAGAAACAAAGGGATACATCTGTGCCCTGCTCCTGCCATCTGTACTTTCTGTAAATGTAGCACGTCTGTGATAAGGTGAAAATTTAAAGCAGCTTAATGGAAAGTTGTGTTGAAAGTTAAAGTCCCCATCTCACACACATATGGTCCTTAACTATGCAAAATTTTGGGCTCATTATTGTGTGAAGTGCCTTCCAAGAACACAAAATGTGAAGGTAACACTTTCAGGTCCTTTGTGAAAAATGACTCAAGGCCAGCCAAACACACACACACACACGCACACACACACAGATGGGCCCAAGGCATTTGGTGTTGCTGCCTATCCATTAATCTCTCTTGAGACGTCACCTTGTCAAACCACCTCTTGTTCGGCGATATCTGCCCCAAAACAACATCACTGACTGTCTGGTGCCACTGACTCACAGTACCACACACACAAACACACTGTCCGCCTTGTTCCCCTGGCATTGGCTTTTACCCAGAATGCCATTTCCTGTGCCTTGATATGATCAGCGTTGGGAACAGAGAGCCCTTGACATTCTTTTCCCATGATTCCCGTGTGGCATGGCTGCTGAGCTCACAACTATTAGACTCTAAATCAAATTACTCCAAAAATATTTACCAAACAAGCTTTAGTTGCATTTTTTGTGACTAACTGCTCTCATTTCTGAGTGCAGACACGTCATTTCTATCAACATTTACGACTTCAAGTTATTATTCACCCTCATGTAACTCAAATCTCATTCATCTTTCTGAAAGATTTACACCAGTAATGTTTTTCTAAACGCATTCTCATCCCAAGGCGTCATATACGACACTTTTGCCAAAGCGTAGACATCCAATGCACATGGCACCCTTCAGCGTCAAATGAGACGCTTCGGTTATGATAGGTTTAGGTATGGGGTAGGGTTAGGGTTAGACCACTAGGAGGCGCCTTCTGGCCCATATATATCTGCGTCTCATAGCAACGCTAAAGGGTAAATGCGTTGGGCAAATGCTAAATGCTAAAGGGTAAAATCGTATATGATGCTTTGGGATGAGAACGGGCAAGTTTTTTTGCAGCTTTTGTCTACCCTATCTTACGACCAATTCGTGACGAGTGATTAAAAGTGACTAATTCGTACTCATTCATACGACCACACTTGTACGAATTCGTACGATTTGTCTAAACCCACGTGATTGTTGGTTTAGGGGCGGGGTCAGGGTAGGTCATTCGTACAAATTCATACAAATTGGCCAATTTGTTAAATATGTATGATTTAGCAAAAACTTACTAATTCGTGAGTGAGGTCATATGAATTGTTACGAATTAGTCACCTCGTAAAATTTGTATCGAATTCCTCTGAGATCAGGTTGTTTTTTGTTCGAGGGAAGAAAGAAATAATGGGGCCAGGTAGCCACTATATTCTGTATGTATAAATACTGTCTTAAGAACTAGTTTAACCAAGGGTAATCTTACGAAATTAGAATTGAAGAAAAAATAAACGACTAACTTTTAAGACTAGTCTCTAGAAGTTTACACCACATGGTTTAAGGCCCGTTCACTTCAAGAATCAATAACAATTAAGATAACTTTATTAGCATCCACACCACATCAGTGGATGATATACTTCTGTTTATTTCTAAGCACTTGCTTGTCTGCTGCTTTAAAAGCTCAACCTCGTTGCAGCAGGATGGATTCTGATGATAATGTTTCTCTGTGCCGGCATTGTTATAGTTGTGGTATTGTAACTGCTGTTCTTTGATACTGAGAACGATTTCATCTTTGTTAGCTTTTAATAGTTATCGTCCTTGGTGTGAACAGGCCTTTCGGACGACATACTAAACTGGGTTAGCTTTGGGTGAGCTAACAATTCATGCAAAGTAATTTGAGAGTTTTGAAAACAAACATGAAGTTCACCAAACTTTGATATAACCTATACTTCTCATACTTGTATACGTGGGCAGCATTACTTATGTTAGAATGTGTTATGTGGTCCAAGGTAAGAGAAAAATTCCACCCCAAAGTAATTTATTTATGTCTATAATTCTTTCTCTATGCATTCTAAGGAATCTACAGACAAGGAAAACATTATAGGGTAAACATGTCCTTCATGTGAACGGGACATTTGTCAGACAATCTCATTCTGTCGCTCTCTATGGACTTTTCAGCAAGAAACTGTGATCACAGCTCCTTGTGTTCCCATGACAACATTTTCAGATCAGACAGGTTCAAGATTTGCACAGGACACTGACCTAAATCAGCCTTTCCTTGCGCTGCTGTGCATAATTACATGGTGATAAAATTATCAATTGTAACTTGTGTGAGCATGCATGTAAGACAAATGACTTTCTCTGAGCACCATATAAATCCCAGTCTAATTAAAGGAATGTCCCATGTATATAAATCAACCATTATCTTTAGCATTATATATAAATGAGTTTATTTTTATTTATTTTGTTCTGTGTTAATCAACATTACACAACAAATGTGTTATAAAGAAAGGAGAACATTCCTCTACAGAGGTTTTAATCAAGACAGCTTTTATAGAGCGTCGGTATAACAAAGAGGATTCGAAAATTAGATTTCTTACACGTACACGCATAGAAACAGACAAAGAGGGATAGAGAGAGAGAGAGATAGAATAAACTCAGAGTTAGAGACAAGAAAGAATATCGAGACTTGTGAAATCCTGCTTTAACACCTTTGAATATCTTAAACTCCATGTAAAAAGCTCAATTGCCAACAAATGCATTAGAAGAAAAAATTGCATGTTTTTTTTATGTGAAATCTACTAGATTAATAAAATACTTTTTGTCCAACATGTCTCAGTGTCTCCATCCCCCTTAAAGCAGTGACTTGTCAACGTAGTAGTACCCGTTCAGCATACAGCATAAGCACGGTCCTGTAAGTAATCACATTACATAAGTAAATTAAGTAAATAATCTCCTTACGTTTTATCATTTTTTTATATATTGCAATGTTGGCTGCATTCTTCAAGCTCAACCATTTCAGCCCATTATATTTATTACTTGAAACTAACACAAATCAGGATTATGAACCATATTTAGACTGCAAAATATATAGCAACAAAAAATCCTCAGTGTAACGATCAACATGTTCTAAAGGCACTTCTTGTGACTGACTATTAACTGAAAAAGGAAAGATTTTTTTTATATACCTTGTTTGTGTGAACCAGCAGGTAACTTAAGTGTGAATGAGACACAAATCTCTCCATGCACATAGATTAATGCCTTTCTGAGTAACATGCTATCAGCTGATGGCAGCGCGGCCATCGCCAGCAGGCACATGTAAAGTGTCATCACTTCTCGCCGCAGATTGTCATCACTTTCTGCTGAGCCGGCCTCCGGCATTGCGCATTTATGAATGTTTCAGAACAACGACAAGCGTTTCATCCGAGGGAAAGCATCTGAGTGAGTGAGTGTGGACGGGACGATCCCTGCTGCAGCTCTATTAATAACACGCAATACAGAGATCTCCAGCTCATTAATGCTCTTCAAATGTGCCACAGAGCTCCATCTTTGAAAGCTGCTTGGTATTGAGGAACTAATAGCGGTTGGCTGAAAGAAAATGAGAAACAGAGTATTTGTGTTGTTTAAAAGTTGGATAAACACTCTGAAGCATATTTCTCAGTCACACAGACACCCGGTGTTTAATATTTCATTAGTCAGAGGCGCCTAAAGCTATTCATCGCAAGAGACAAGAGAGATGCAAGAGGTCTGATGGGTGTCGGTGTGGTCAGCAGTCTTCAGAGGGCCATAAAAAACAGCTATAAAAGTAATAATGGCTTCTGTGAGGACAAATTAAAAAAAGAAGTGAAATCAATGATAGGGAGGACAGAGTAGCTTACTGCCTGCATCTTCCCTCACTCTCCATGACTGCCTTGATGTGTGAACTTTCAATGAAGAAAAATTCATGTTACTAGCATCTGTATTCTGTGCCAAAATTCTGAATAGAACAAATATCGTTGGTTAAATTATAGATGCTCAGTTCTTATGTGGTAATGTTAATACAAAATACTGATGTCAAAGAGTCTGCTATAAATTAGCTGAAGCAATAGATTGATTAAAAAAGATGAATGTATGTTCTTTCTGCTTAATTCTGTCACATAACATAAAAAAACTGGTGTGAAGTGAATATTTAACAGGTTTCTATAAAAAAACACTTGAGATATTTGCATGTTTTAATACAGTAGATTTTGTTCTTTACATGTTTTCATCTCATTTATTTCAAAAACCCTAATCAAGATGAAGTGCTGTAATGGTTTAAGCAAATTAAGCGTATTTTGATTATTATTACTTCACGCAGCGGGTTATTTTTACATAAAGTCCTGATGCTCAGTGTGAGTTTGAGAACTTCATCCATTAAAAAAGATGATAATTATGATGATGATGAAGATCAGTGCTTATTCATAAGTAATCACCATTATTATCATCATTCGGTACATGATCTATTTGAGACCATAATTTGATATGTTTCAATTTTGTAGTGAGAGCACCATTCTGACCACTTTAAGAACATTGTATAAAAAAGCACTAAACTTTAAATGGGTTTCAATCATACTTTGCATGTTTTTTACCTAAAATAACAATGAATAACAACCAAAATGGTTAACCTTCAATAGATTTACTGGAGATTTCATAGTAAAAGTTTCAGAAAAGTATATTTGAGCATGGTTAATTATACTGATACAAGTTGGGTATTATTTATTAATTCAGCTATTTGTATTCATAATGGGATAGTTTTCGTTTGCCAGTGGCATGGTGCCTAATGGAGTTTGACACTTTGGCTTAGTTTGATTATCACTGGTGGGTCCCGTGTGTGCATTTAAAACATGTCTCCGAGCAGTAGTGAGCAACGGTAATGAATATTTGATTGAGACTTGATTTTAATTCTACTTCAATTATTCTGGGTGAAGACACATCCGTCACATGTTCTTACGCCATTTTTGTGCTTTAGGGTGTATTTTTAAGTCTCTTGTAATGGTGTGATTGACTTATACCCAGCAAACAAATTTAGATTCTGGGAACGTTCTCGAACGTTCTCCTACGTTATAAAAATGGAACCTAAAAATAACCTACATGGAACGTTCCTATCAGTGCTTGAAGTGGGGAAAAAAGGTGTCGGTACTCTCTTGCATTGGCAAATCTTGACATTTGAATTTTTTACAGGGAAAAACAAAACTTGGAAATATTGCTCTTACAACAATTTATTGTTATTTATTAACAACATAAAGGTATTTAAACAAGTCGTGTGTGTGCGCGCATTTCTTTAAAAAGAAACATTCTCTTTTTAGAAGTTGGTCATTAATAAACTTGATTCTTGAAGTTTAAGATGGGAAGTATACGACAATTGCATGTAAATGGTAAACAACAGAAACAACCACGAAAACAGCTCCCGATATTGTTTTATCAGTCATACTTTGATATGTTTACAAGACAGCAAATGTAAAATAAGCAGGCCTACACTAGTTTGATTTGGGCATGTAGGCTACCTGTCTGTGTAGGCTATTACATAAACTAAAAGAAAAGCTTATATTCTGACTAGCTTGCTCATTTTATTTGTTCATAAAACATAGTTTTACCCAAACTGAATAATTAAGACTTTACAGGAACTTTAATGTAAAGTAGTGGATCTGTTTAGAATTGCCTGGTCTAATTCAACAAGGGGGGATGTTAAATGCAACACGACAGATGTATCTTTGTGTTAATGTTATTATCAGGGTTTGTCTCTGCATACCCACATCCAATCAGAAACTTGCTCTTAGCAACACAGGTGCATTCAGACAGATTTCAAAGTGTAGCTGATTGGGATAGAAGTGTGTGTGTGTGTGTGTTACACATGGGTTTTCCCATATCAGCAGCCCGCAGATCTTTGCAATCCTCTCCCAAAACTGAGCTCCTGCCATGGTCCTGACCTGCAGCCCTGCGTCATTCATCAGACACTGATAATTCTTGGCTTTGGGCTTGTGGCGTGCAGTTAACTAAATCACCTTGGCAACAGTGGATAAAAATAAAAACTAGATTAACCAACTGGTTATTTATATTTGTGTCTTTTTGAGAATAGGCTGTCTTTTGCGGTTTTCTAACATCTTAAAAGGGACATTTCTTGTTTCTGTCAAACTCACCCTCGACTCTAAACTTGAATGACTTTCCTTTCACGGGAAACATCAAAGTTCTCACAAAAAATGATGTTTTCCCTCCCCAATGCACAGGAAAGAATTATTATTTCTCATGAGAATTATGTCACATGTCATGTGACCTACTAGTAGTTCTCACAAAACTACAGATATGGTTCTCTTTGGCTAGAGCCCTAAAACAGAGGCACTTTTTTTTGGAAATGATATTGACTATGTAAAATTACAATGAAAATAATAAATTCAAATTATAACATGTTATAGTGACCTCAATTGAACAACCAAAACAAAGTTGTCCCCATTAAATTAGGAAAAGTCATTTAAAAAAAAAAAATAAAAAAATAATGTTTTTACAGACGTTAAATATTGAATGGGGTCAAATTGACCCCAAGGATGATAGGAGGATTAATACCCAAACATTACTATAGTAAGACATATGGGGATTAAACACGTAAAAAACAAACCGGTGTGGAGATAATGAAAATAACAGTCACCGACGAGGAGGCTGAGATAAAGAGTTTTTCTGTTTAAAGATATATTTTATCTAAAAAAACTCTTCTTTATATCCAGTCTCATAATGTTCAGCTGGGCGGTAGCCTACATATTTAACTGGCAACAGCACAGATAAAGCTTCCTTTTAAAAAAGCTCCTCTTTATTCAGCAGAGATATGAACTGACTTATTTATTTATTCATTGAGAACTCAAACAACTGTCTTTTTCTTAATAGTTGTATTTGTTTTGGACTCTTTTCTTTTTAAACAAAACACGAACGATATCAATTTATCAGAACTGGAAATCGCTAGATCTGGCATGTGAACGCTGAGAAAGAGCAGAGCCCGTCCCAACCCCCGGTGTCATATCCGTTTGCGAACCCCGAAATGCGAGTCGTCTCCGCGCCTCGGCAACAGAGAGACCCGCGCGGGGAACGCGAACCAAACCGTCCTCCTCGGAGAACGCCCGGCGGGAGCGGAGCGTCCTCGCGGACAGCTTCTCGCAATGCTCACAGTCAGCTCCTCTAGAACTGACTGCTGGCATGCTCCACTCCCAAACAGCTACATAATAGCTGATGTGTGTCCCCACCCGTGAAGTAACGAGGGCAGGGAACAACACAACGTCTATAATCTTGCTTGCTAGCCATAAAGACAGATACATTGGACATTGACAAACAACAATAAATAGACAAGGACATATTTCACAGAGAGCGCTTGCTGAAGGTACAGAAGCTGACGCCGACTGACTTCAGGGGTGCTCTATAGTTCCCTGGTCTATGACGCTCACCCGCCTCGACGTTTCGGGCTTCCATACCATTGGACTGATTTTACATGTGCTTCACGACGTAATCACGCAGAGCGTTCTAGGTTCTAACAGAGAGTACTAAAAAAAAAAAAAACAGAAATGCTGTGTCCGAAATCTCCCATTACTCACTATATAGTGGACTATATAGTGAGCTCACCATTTTGTAGTGCTGTCCGAATGTATAGTGATGATTATTATACCCTATAGGGATCTTCGCCCGTGACGTCACGACGCGGTTGCATGTGCTCTGGTTGGCAGAAAAGTAATGGCCGTATGTCGCACAGTATTATAAAGTCATAATTTAACCCAAAGATTGGGTACTGTACAGTCAGTCTATCATCTGTGTACACATCCTTATAGATTAAGGGCAAATTATTGTATTTTCTTTGATACATTTTTACGTATACTGTATGTTGACCAATGTTCTAAATCAGAGGTAAGATCATTTTGATTCAAAATATAGCCCATGGACAAATTGCACCTCTATTTTACTCTATTTGTAACAAATTTACCAGTTATCCAGTTAACACAAGTAATATTCGTAATTATGACTTATAGGCATCTAAAGATTTGTACGCCTTCATTGACTCTCTGATAAGCATAGATGGCGTGTCGATGAGATACAGGTAGATGTCGCCGAATGTCAAATCTGGCCATGTGTTAGGACTTTTGTTCCAATTCTCACTCAGGTGATATGGATCAGGCATAGAACATGAACCCTGGTTATATAAAAGCTTTACCTTATATCTCCTTTTAGCTTTTTCTTACAAAGAATTATAATTTTGCTGACAGAACACATAGACTGCTGCGTATGTTTTGGTTCTTTTTGCCAACCAGTGCGCGCTCACGCCCATTTCGTGACGTCACATATGACGCTGCGAACATCCCTATATAGTCCACTCAATGTATCCCAGAAGGCATTTTGAAAAGTAGTGTACAACCGATGGTCACTAACCAAAGCCCTACATACCATCATGCATTGCGCTGATTCGTAAAAATAAGTTATAATCATGTGTGGAGTAGCGCATTATAACAGAAACGGCCCAAAATGACTTTTGTTTAAAAATTTTCTGAGAAATAAGCTAAATATAATGTAATGTATTTATTTTTAAAAATCTATTTAGCCCAGAGCCGGCTCGACACCAGCTGACAGATGATGTAATCAACGGCGCCGCGAAATGATCGAGTAGTGTCCGAAAGTGGTTTATTATGGTCTATTATGCTGGTGAGCTCACTATATAGTGCTCTGCTCTCTACCCCCAACATAGGGGGTAGGGAGTAGTGCTTTGATTGGAGATTTCGGACACAGCAATAGTCTAATATGACGAACTCCCAGTCACATTAAACTTCCGGGTTCTGAACTGTTGCAGTTCCACTCTGGTTCCATATGAGGGCGCTCACAGGCGGAGTGCAGAATGGAGCAATACCCCTAAAAATCCACTTTTCTCAGGACATAATCTTTTGTCTGGTAATTCGAATGTTGTTTTAGAAAGACAATGCATAGAAATGACGGATTACTTAGATTTTTAGAGTCACTTATTTGCTTTAAAAAGTCTTTTAAAAATGTTAACGACGTCATACACATCGTACGACCAGAGACCTGCTTTTACGGCAATCCTCCAGTCACTGGTGTTTTCGCATAGACAGATGAGAAGCCGTAAATCTAAAATCTTATTTTGTCAAAAATGTTTTTAATAGTTTTTCAGTCAACAATGTAGTTGTTTAAAGCTCAAATCTGTGGTTTATTTATAAAGATAGTGCCTATTTAAAAATTTGATCAGATGTTTTTGTAGTGTGACATCCAAGCCTTTACCGGCATCTCAGCCCTCTGCACCGCACTTGGATCAGCCTTTCCCCGGTTAGTGCTTCTGACGTTTGCCGCTGGTTCTTATTCTCTGAATCATATCATTTGTTCCTGGCAAATCGCTTTTGGCTGACGGCAAAATGAAAATTCATAACTTTATTGTGGCTATTTTAACATTGTATCCTGCTGTGTCTGAATTGTTTACTTTATTCTTGTCTTGTGTAAATCTTCTTATACCTTTTAGGCTACTTATAATGTCTCTTACTGATCAATAAAACTGAAAAATAGACAGGGTTGTGTCATTTATTTTATGTAGCTTATATTTTAGCCTTTTCATTACTATTTTATTTGCTGTTTATTTGTCTACTGGCACAGAAGAGATAAGAAACAGAGAAAAAGAGCTGAAAACGAGAGATCAGTGTATAGATGTAAGAAGAGAAGATGCTGCAGTCTCAGATTCTTGCAGCCAGCAGGTAGAGAGCCACCTACTCCGTCGTCATGGAGCTTGTGTGCATGGCAACATGGAGGAAATAAACACTCTCTTTTCTCCTGCATCCTCCTCCAGGCTGTCTGTGATCCTGTTAATGCTGACAGATGCATTCCTCCCAGCGTCCTACACGACAGCATGTGTGCTCACTTAGGAGAGGTGAAGCTATCATACTGGCCACTTTTAGTATAGCTCTGCAACTATCATATTCACTGTTGGAAATTAGATCGCTTTCTGTAAATGGCTCTGGACAATTGTGTCAGCCAAAACATCAGAAAACTCATCAGGAAATAAACATCAGGCCTGGTGTATTTTTAGACTGAACCTTAGCCGTGTTGTTGAGAGGGCTTCATTAGAGAGCTCTCTTGTTAAGTACTGTACAACTGACTACATTTCAGTGTTTTTTTGTGTTTCCGACACTCTGACTTATACATAACAGTCATAGGAATAATCGTAAAAGCTAGATGTCAAACTGTTGTGATTAATATTGTGTTTATAGTAAAGAGATGAAGGGCATGTGGATGTGAACGGTATGATGTTTCACTGTTTGTGATGCCTAATTTGCATACAAAATGGATATACTGCCACAGCATACAAAACATAAAGGTACTTACAAACACAGCAGTAGAACATTACACATATATTTGGAAAGGTACATGTTAATGATCTATACTTTAAATTATTCATTAAACTGAAAACTAACCAGTATAATATAACAAAAATGTAAATTGTATAATGCACATATATATATATATATATATATATATATATATATATATATATATATATATATATACACACACCTCTTAACTGTCACCCCCCTCCCCCCTTTTTGAATAGACATGAAAATGCACATTTCAAACTTAAATGGTTGTAATTCAAGAATGCTTTGGAATATAGACATATGATTGGTCTTGTTTTAAAGAAGACATTTGGCAGATTTTTGTAGAAGTGAAATAAATTAAGAAAGTTAAACAGAAAAAAAAGTTATAGAAGTTTGAGTTTATGGAAATGTACAATGTAAAAATATTAATTATTTATATTTTACATAAAATATATATTTTCAAAACCTGGGCTACTCTAAAACTGCAGAAAAATCAAAGCCAAAAATCTGAACAAGTTGTGTTTCAAATTTTAGGTTGATATCTCAAAAAATAGCTTTCAGTAAGATTTTGTTTGAGCGCAGTACCAAACCTTTTCACTAGGGCACAATCAGACTCCATTACTGCCCATATAAGGGTGCCTCCATTATTTTTTTCTTGATATTTCAAACTTTTCAGTCCTTTTTTCCCAAAATAATTGTATGGATGCTATCTTTAGAACTTTTGGCATGAAAACAAACTGAGGAATCTACCATTTTTTCATGATTTTTCATGTTCTCTGCTATTTTAAAATAAAGGTCTGAACTCGCTTTATGAGTATGAAAATATTATTGTTGCATATTGATAAATTATGGTTCCTCTGTAATATATTTTGAAAATCCACCAAATATGGAAACTAGAGATTTTAAGCTTTCAAATGATATATAGTTTGTCAATATTACTAAAGGTATTTACTAAGATATAATTGATTTAAAAATGATCTGTAAACATTTATATTATGTACATATAAAATGTAAAAAAAATAAATAAATAAAAACCTCTTCTAAATATGTAAATAAATGTACATTTTGGTGTCTATACACACATAGAAAAATTGATGTGTGCTACATAGTACTGAGTAGTATTAATGTTGATTTTAAATGTTGATTTTTATCACGCTTGACCCTGTTTGTGGTATTTCAGATCAGAGTATGTGAATGGTGCAAACTATACAAGTTAATACAAATTTGATCTAAAATGTAAGTTAATTTATTTTTACTTAACTGTTATATACTACAGTCTCATGGTGTGCTGATAACCAGTGCAACGCTTGTGATTTTTGCTTAATTCTAGCATCACTAGATTAACCAGTCAGCCACTAAGACCAGAACTATTCATTGTATAAAAAAGCAGTTACACAAACAAACTAATTAGCTCCAATCAATCAACACAAATGAACCGAAAATGTGTTCTATTGTGAATTTCTGACAGTCACAAAGAGAGATGAGGAGAGAAGAGAGAGAGAGAGAGCAGAGAGAAAGAGACAAAAAGAGGAAAGGGGGTGAGAAAGAAAGACAAAGATCACAGCAACAGAGGGTCTGAGCTTCTTCAGTCTTGTGTGGATGTTATTTTTATCAGACTACAGGCGAGCTCACAACTTTCACACTCGAGCAAAATAGAGAAGAGAAATGAAGAGGATGTTTCATCAAAAGCTCAAGAGGAAAGAGATGTACTTCAGCTGTAATGTAGTGCAGCACGACCATCAGTGAACATGAAAGTTCACTGTCAGGGCTTGCATCCTGACTTCAGGTTGATATATTGAAATTTAGTCCAAGTGCTTTTTGAAACCTCCATCAGATTTATTTTCTGTGTGTGTGTGTGTGTGTTTTGATTCATTAAAAAAAAAAAACTTATCTTAATTTTACATGTACATTTCTGCAACACTTAGGGCCAGCATTTACAAACCATCGCTAATTTGTGCAATGGTTGGTAGATTACGTTGGTCTTTATAGAAATGATCAGGTTACGTCTCTGTACTTTAATGTGTGCGTCATCAGTAGATCACACACAGAACTGTCCACTCCCATAGGCACTTTTTTGGGATTGCGCTCTCAGGCTAATTTGTCCTGTTCAATAAATCTGGCATTTAAAGACCTGGCCCATTCCCCACAGGGTAGGTTTGAGCACCACAAGGGTTTGTTTATCCATGAATATCATCACCTGTGTGCATTTGATCAAGACACTTGCTTCGCTTGTGTCTGTGTCGGGACCGCATTACCAATTCGGGTGTGCATAATTTTTCTAATAATTCAACGGCCTGTCATCAATTATTCCTTACAGTACAATAGTAACTAACTAACTAACTAACTAACTCAACTAACTAAACTAACTAACTAACTAACTGAACTAACTAACCAACTAACTAACTAACTAACTAACTGAACTAACTGAACTAACTAAAAAAACATATTTTTCTCATCCAACATGTGAGTAAATATGCCGTTTCAATGCTGTTTTCAACTGTTTCTTGCCTCAGAATTGGAGAATATGCCAAAACAAAAGCTGTTCTAAAGAAAGTCCCATATTCCAATATGGCATTATCCAATTATAAAAGCACTGACCAAATTTCAAGGTCTATCAGAAATGCAGACAAAGCCTTTAAAAGCAGTCAACATGTCGTCCAATTCCCAGAAGCCATGAAGACCAAAAATTAAAATAAAACAACTGTTAAGCAAAATAAAGTCATCAACTAGGATATCAGCTGCATAATGACTATGTCAATTGTGCACAAATTAAAGACTGTGTGTGTGTGTGTGTGTGTGCGTGTGTGTGTGTGTGTGTGTGTGTGTGTGTGTGTGTGTGTGTGTGTGTGTGTGTGTGTGTACTCTTGACCCATTTAAAGAGTACGAGCATTGTGTTGATCTCACAGGATGAGAGGCGTACGCTCTCTATTGAGCGCAATGTGAATGGCTTATTAATTCTTATTATCTTGATCACTGCACACTAAAATGAGAAATGGAGACATTTTAAGTTGACTAATTGGCCTTAGGAGGGAGGCATGGTGGGTAGAGAATGAAGAAAGAGAGATGATTGTCAAAACACTGGGGTCTGTGCAAATATCATTAAGTAAACCAGTGAGAAATAAAAATAATGTGCTAAGGCATGACTACTCAATTTTGGAGCAACATTTTGGATCCCTACTTATTGTAAATATATTATATTAATGAGGCAATGAGACTGTGCGGACAATGTGGTATGACCAAAATCTCAAATCACAGTATGAGCAGTGATGGGAATAATGGCGATATAAATAAACAGTGTTACTACACAGCAAAATCCCAGATTTAAATTAGTGTTAATGTAACTCTGAATCAGAGTAAAGTTAATGTGATAATTAAGTGATCAATTGAGTAATGATTGAGCATTAGTGATGAACACCTGCTGTTAACAAGCAGAATCACAGAAGGAAAGAAAAAAAAGAACTACAACTGACTTCCAGCTATTGTGTATAGATTATTTTTATGTGTGTAATAGCATTATTTTTTTCAGTAAAGAGTAATCAATCGAATTACTGTTTCCCCCTGTTACACACCGTTACTCGCTTACTGACAGGCTCTCTCTCTCCATAGGACCTGCAATTTTTTTTTCTCTGATGTGTGTTTTTACAAGGCGCCGGACTGGACAAAAGCAAAGAGAACGCTGCGAGCGAGACTAAGTGTGTCCAAGAGCGAGCAACATTGCACAAGAGAGACCGAGTGTGTCCAAGCATAATGTAGTTTGTTTCTCTATAAATCTCAGAATATTAGAATAATTTTCGAATAGTCTCTGTAGCCTATTGGTATCATCTGCAACGTTTTAACTAGTTTAGTTAAACCCAGAAAATAACCTGCAGGGAACTTTCCCAGAAAACATCTTTGTTTGACTGGCTGAACACGTGTGTCAAACACACCTAGAATTTGGATTAAATGACCTCTGATGATGACGTTCTCTGTAGGTTGTAAAAATAAATATTATATTTTATTATTTAAATTATATTTTTTTGTGGGGGACATTGTTTAGTATTATATTAAGAGCACTTCTTTTTAAACTGTTTACTTTTTTGAGGAAGAAAATGCTTCAGGTAGGCTACAGTATGTCTACAAGTTGTGAATTTGTGAGACAGTTTTATCTTCTTTTTTTTGCACTTCAAAGAGTGTACGTATATTTTGTATTATTATTTATTCATTTTTGGTACATTTCTGAAGAAACATAATTTATTTTTTTAGACTTATCTGTTGGCCAGTTGTGGTCTGTGCAATAAATATTAAAAATATTCTAAACCATATTGTGTTTTATTGTTCCACTATAATATTTAAAATATGTATTGGATTTAAGAGATGTCTCTTACATTGTCCCACAGCAACATTAAAATGGTGTAGATTAGTGTACAATGTTTTATAATAATAATTTATTATATTTAGTGTCCATTTCATTCATTTAACATAATATTGGAGGCATCCAAATTATTAGACATTTCTTTTTTTATTTTAAAGTAACTCAATAGTTACTTTTCCAGGTAATTAGTTACTTTTATAATGATGCAATTCAGTTACTAACTCAGTTACTATCTGTGAGTAGTAACTAGTAACTACTAGCTACTTTTTTTAGAGGAACTTGCCCAACACTGAGAATGAATAGTTTGATTTCACTGTAACAGAATATTCTATAATATGGTTGCATTTGTTGTAAATTAACTAATATATCTTCTTTTTTATTTGAGATTGGGGTCTATATTATTTGGAATATGTTTCAATATTATGTTTTTGAAATATGTATCTTATTCTAAACAGGGATGCATTTATTTGACACACAAACTGATACACAAGTTGGGAAAACAAATATTTTTCACTATGTAAAATGAATGCCATTATTAACATTACATATTAATGGCACTAGGATCTACAAGTAAAACACATTGAATTTGAGAACATATTATTTTGTGATAGCTATTGTGATTGTATTTTAAAGAAAAGACTAACTTTAATTGTTAAGTTGAGAAGAAAAAAGAGAGAGAGAAACATTGGTCAAAACACGTTTTTTTATATTTTGCATATGTTTCTGTGAGGGTTATGTTTACAGAAAATAGCATAAACCTGAAATACAAATCAATGGAAGTCTATGTAATGTCCTCACTATAGTGAAACAAAGATGTGTTTGGCGAAGTACAGTACATATTAGTATCAGGCCTGTAAATCAAACTTACTTTACAACCATCAAGAGCTCACAGCTCAGAGAGCCAAAAACTTAATGTCACATATCACAACTTTTCTTATCCGAGCATGTCTCGAAATCCCCTTTCCTTCCCTAAAAGGCAGATTTGTTCTCTGCATATCTCTTAGTCAAATCTCCACACACCGCAAGCTGAAACCGGTGAGTGAAAGTGCTTCTTTCGAATGCTATCGCTCCAGGTAAGAGCTCTGCTTAGTTCTACTCTTTCAAACCACCTGGAAAACTTCCTGAAAGGGCCGACTTGATTGCAGACGGCTGATATAAACAGCCTTTATTTCCTTTTTTATATACCTCACAGTCGTTGCTACTATCCATTTCTCCAGTGCCGATAATGGCTATTTTTTTTCTCAACTAAATGGAAAGACTAGACATTTTATCGCATCATTGTAAATGTATAGGCTTCTGTTTCTGGGGCCGTGATTGGCCAATGCGTGTTTAACATTCCCATACCTGCGATCTAATTGCGCGAAACAGCTTAAATTTTGTCGATAGAAGCTAAGGCTCTGGCCAAAAAACACTTTACTTGATGATGATTGGCTCGGAGCAGGATGATAGGCGACTCAGACGGCATGTCTAACTCACAGCGCTCTCAATATGTCACAGCCACTAAAAACACACATTGAAATGGGGTAGATTATAGTGCTGGTGAACTGTGACGCGAAGCTCTTGGCTCCAGATATCCTGCGTGAATGTGTATGTGTGTGTGTGCACGTTTTATCTCTGGCTCCAATCACCATTAAGTATCATCAAGACTTCTCAGAGGGACCTCACAGCAAGATCCATAGTGAAGAGATTCACAAACCTTTCTCCCTCTCCTTCTCTCTTGCGCCTCTGGCTGTATACCACATTTAAAAAGCATAAACTTCAAAGCTTATACTTGCCGCACAAATTGCACTTCCTTTTCCAACTCTTTCAGAACTTTCGTAGAACATAAGCTCCAAATATTCATCTAGTCCTGTCAAAAAAAAAAAAAAAAAAAAAAAAAGACTGACATTGTAAAATTATCATCATCGTTGTCTGTGTTATTACCAGAATTATAATATTCCCAAAAGAGCTGCATAATCTTTAGCCTTGTGTGTGTGTGGGTGTGACATCTATGATTACGGCCTTTCATCCTTTCATGCACCCCAAACACAAAGAGAGAGAGAGAGAGAGAGAGAGAGAGAGAGAGAGAGAGAGAGAGTTTGTAGAGAGAGAGAGAGAGAGAGAGAGGAAATTGTAAAAAAAAAAAAAAGAGAAGTAGTCATTTTTTGAGTACTGTATGTCAGATTTAGGTTGTAAACTGCACTGTAATTGATATGACCAAGGAAATATTTAGAATTCGGCAAAGTTTGTGTTGAACTGGCCACAGAGTGAACAAAGTACCCTTGAAGAAACTGTTGTTCAAAATAAATAAATACATATGAAACTGTCTTAGTATACAAATATACAAGTATTAAATATTAAATGTGATGCGATCTGGGAAAATCCGTCCGAAGTTGCGCTGGAACGTTGTCAGTAAAGTCTAAAAATAGACTGAATGTCAGTTTTTTGTCAAAATTTGTTTTTTATTAAATTATTATTCTATAACATCTTGTTTATCATCTCTGAATATAACTTGGGAAAATTCACTAGTTTACTGCAGAAAAATAGCGATTTATAATGACCAGCTGAAAAGACTGCGTTTCACTTTAACAACATGCACGCAGGCGGAGCGGAGGGGAAACACCATAGAGGAAACACAAATCTCCCGTTTAGCTCTCCTTCTCTTAACACTACAAAGACAGTTCACCTATCAAAATAAACCACATAACAGAATAAAGTCCAGTCCTGGGTGAACTACAACGGCACGCAAGTTTTTATTTATTTATTTTTATCCAGCGTTATCGTGTGGTATGATGCGGAGCACAAGAGAACAACAGAGTTTGAAGTTGCTCGTCTAAAAGACCTTGCTCGCCTCTCAATCGTCCAATTTCAAAACGGTTTTCACAGGATGAATTTTGAGTTCGTAAGTTTTCGACTGATACCCAATCTATGATGATTACTAAAATATGCGATATGTAAAAAAGGCAATAAAAAAGGGAGCGCCAGTCGTCGCGCTAGCAGGATGCGACAGTTATTTAAACCTGTTTTTTCTCAAAATTCTGTTTCTGAAAATCATAGCGATCAGCTGACTTAAGATAACCATAACTTTTGTTACAGACAACCGATAAAATAAACAAAAACAGATTTGGAAAGGGGTTGAACCCAGCTTTAATATGGTATCAAACCTGTAATATGTCAAATTTCACAATGTGGTGGGTTTTCCCAGATCACATCACAAATGTTCCTTTGAAATAGCCACAAAGCGCCCACGCCCTCAGACCTCTTGGATGTGGCTGTGGTTATAAGGGGCAAAAACGATAAAAATACTGTTCGTTTTCTCACACAAACCGCTCATTTTGTGTCTTAGACCATCAATACTTACATTTACGAGTCATTAAATTATGTTTCATTTGGACTTCTCCGTGCATGCTCTTTGAGATAGTGACCATAGACCTCCATTAAATGACTGATAGACCAGCGCAGTCTCATCCCAAGACGTCATAACTGACGTCTTGGGACGTCTTTTGACCATATGTCAATATATGCCTTTTCAGGGCCCCCCCTAAACGTCGGTTAGATGACGTTCTCGGATCCTAACTCTACCCCTCGACCTAAACCTACCCTAAACCTACCCCGTCACCTAACTGACGTTAAAGATAAAGCGTCAGTTGTATGACGTTCCAGGATCGTCATATAACCGACGTTTGGGGGGGGGCCTGAAAAGGCGGATATTTGACGGATGGTCGAAAGACGTCCCAAGACGTCAGTTATATGACTTCTTGGGATGAGACTGTGTTAGATAGACACGAACGGTTTGACCTAAACATATCAAAATTGAAAATACTGCGGAAACAAAGACACCTACATCTTGGATGCCCTTTAGGTAAGCTAAAACATTCCAAAAATGTATTTCAAAGTGAAAAAAAAAACTATCCCTTTAAGGTAAAAGTATTTGGCCTGCTGTCCATAGTGGAAGGGCTTGAGAAGGCAGCTTGAACTTGAGCTTAGATATATCCCCCAGTGGGGCTAATGTTTGGATGATGATTATGGTAGCAAGATGACTTTACAATGTTGCTGCTTATACTGTATATGCGGGAGCTAATTGAAAGATTAGATGGGTTCACTCATCCCAAAATTTTGCTTAGGAACTTCACTTCTGTTGTTCAGATGAAGAAATCATAGAACATTGTGTTGTAGTCGACAGGAAAGGTGAGCTGACAGATAAAACTTGAAACTAGCACAACACTCCCTCTTATGTTTATAATTCTCTTGGAGTCAGTCTGAGACTCCGCTTACCCTTGTCTACATCACTCGCCTTTAGAAGCATCTCGCTGCGCTCCTGCTGTGAGCGTATACCACCTGCTTAATCCCCTCAAGAGATGCTGCTGAGTGTGTGTGTGTGTGTGTGTTCGTGTGTGTGTGCCGTCTCATTTCTGTGCACTAACAGTCATTTAGAGACAGAGAGTTGCTCTGGGAGCTCCTTGCGGCAGCAACAGTATCATTGTTTACTAAATATTGACACTTAGCAAATTAATAATTCACTCTTAATTGACTTCCGCGTGCAATATTCATGAACGGCACATTTGGAATTCTGAAATGGAGCGATTGACTTTTAGAAATGACAGGAGAGACGGCAGGTCGGACAACTGGAGGGAAAACTTTTCGCCTGTGTGTGTCTGTGTGTGTTTTTGTGTTTGCATGTCATTTTAGGCTGTCTGTGGCATTTGGAAAGAGTGACAGAACAGGCAATAATATTTCAGACAACCTTGTGCTCAAAAAGAGGTGAGGGAAGCATTTTGCACTTGAAACTAACAAACTGCAGCATTTTGCACTTTAAAATAATAACTAATAATCTTATTTATTATTTTTTTAATTGTTTTATTATTATTATAACATTTTTAATTTCCCATAAAACAAGCTTGACATCATATCCTATTGAGTGTTTATAAAATGAGACAAATAAGACAATTTATTTGAAATCAATGTGATTAGATGCACATGTACATGACAATAGTTTACAGTATTATGAAATTATATATATATATATATATATATATATATATATATATTTTTTTTTTTTTTTTTTTTTTTTTTTTTTTTGGCAAGACACCAAGTGAGCAATCAAAAGTCAGATATCTAAATTTGATCAAGACCAAATTTTGGCCAGAGGAGAACTGGCCCCCGACTGAGCCTGGTTTCTCCTTTTTCTGTCGCCTGATGGAGTTTGGGTTCCTTCCCGCTGTCACCACTGGCTTGCTTAGTTGGGGACACTTCAGCAACATTATTGATTTGATTGATCCAGAGCTGCTTTATAGATGTACTGATCTCATTTCATAATTGACTTCACAAAGTTATAAAAAAATAAATAAATAAATAAATAAATTAATAAAAAACATCGAGCTGACTTATGACAATATTATCTTTTTAGAGCTGCTTTACCGCAGAACTGTATCCTTTTAAACAATCTGATTAGGAACAATCTGTAATTGCATAAAGTGCTGGTGACCTGACTTGTCCAAGTTGTCCGAATAATGTTTTCTATATTAATTTCATAGTACTATTTTGAATGTCAAGAACTGACTCATTTGTGTCTATTTTTTTTTACCTGAGAATTTATTAAAGGTGCATTGTGCAACATTTTATGTTAAAAATAGCCGTTTTCTGAACCCATTCATGCTGAAACAATCGTCTGATGGGCTGAATGAGCCCTTCTCTTGATCACTGCGATCGCCTCTATAATCCTGTACAGTGAAATAAATAAGAGGGATTCGGGCTCGAATCTG
Organism: Hybognathus amarus; assembly: GCA_030378365.1. NCBI lineage: Eukaryota > Metazoa > Chordata > Actinopteri > Cypriniformes > Leuciscidae > Hybognathus > Hybognathus amarus. The sequence continues at coordinate 361,190 of JAQIUQ010000611.1, forward strand.
AGCCTGGGCGTGACATCATGCGCGTTCACGCTCGCCTGGCTATGTGCCTATGTCTGCAGGTTAGTGTATTCGCCGCCGTTCTCCGTATCAGAGAAGACAACTCGAGCGACGCAACTTTAGTCAACTTTCCCAAAAGTAGAAGATGGATTCAAAGGGGCTGTTTAGCCTACATCTGGTCACTTCATGTGTTTTCTGTGATCGGATAACTTATTCGATTCGTGAAAAGACCAGGTTGAATCCAGACGGATTTGAATCCGATAGCTCAAACCACTTGAGGATGTGGTCTGGGCCGTAGGCCTATTCCAGACGAAACTGGACAAGTGTAAATGCATCTGGTTGTTGAAAACAGGCTTTTTCATGTTGTTTTAGTCATATATGACGACGTGCATCACCTGAGCAGGCGAGTGTATTCATCAAACCAGCGCGCCGCAATCTATCGCAAATCAAAGTGAAAGTAAGACGCATACGATTATCACTAAGTTACCTTCTACCTCCACTATCTTCATTAAAAGTAGCCTTAAGAAATGAAATGATCTCATACCAGAGCTTTTGCCGCTCTCTCTTATTGCTGTATTTGCTGATTTTGAAATAGCCGAAGCCGATGATCAATAAATGCAGCTCATCTGTTGCTTTCGGTGACGTGCACTTCATGAAATCTATATAACGCGGGAATTGAATATCAGATTAATATCCGTTTTGCAAAAACACATTTATGTGACCAGGTGTAATGGAATCGTTTTGATAAATCATATAGATCTGAGAAACGCATTGTGGCCAGGTGTAAAAACAGCCCCAAAGAGACCGGCTTGTAGTTCATTCCAAACCCCAACGCAAACTCCACGTAAGACAAAGAAAATACAACTTCTGTCTGTCCAGTGCCAGGCGTCGGAATAAGACGAGAGTCAACATCGGGAAGGCTTTCAACAAACGGAGAGATCTCGGGCGGTCTGCTCTAGGGCTCAAACGTGTTCATGAACGTGTTTCCATAATAACACAATCATAAGTGGATACAGTAAGCACATAAAACAGTTCAACATGGAGATTCGATGGAAACAAAAGCCTAAGTTTTCTACTAACGTTACCCCTGTTTTCCCCTCACACACACATAGGCCTACATAAGTGTGTAATTTACTCAAATGCCTTTCCTTTCATATATTTTAAATGGCTTGCAGATTTATAACTGTATTACCTCATTATGACTGTAACAAAAGATGTGTGCCGCACAGTGTGCGGCTGATGCTCCAGTCCTTTGGTTATGAACAGCTCGTGCAGACGTGCGTGTATGCGTGTATTCCATGAGCGCGCACGCAGCACGCAGTTTCGTTTATTCGCCAGAGGGGGCGTAGTTCTGCAAAAACTCTGAGACTTGCGTTATGCTCCTTTAAAAGATGCTTAAATAGATTGTTCATTATTGTTGATTGTTTGACCAATTATATATATATATATATATATATATATATATATATATATATATATATATATATATATATATATATATATATATATTTTGGATATATATATAGTATATATATGGAGGAATGATGGTTACCAAACAAACAACACTCAAAATGTGTTCCACCAAAGAAAAAATAATAGGTTTGGAACAACATAATAATAAGGAAACGTTGCCATAATTTTCATTTTTGGATTAATTATTATTCGCTTTACATATGAATACACAATCCTTGGCTACTTTAAAAATACATTTCTCTTTTCCAAAATCTATGAAGGTGGTATTTAAATATGCCACATGCAAAGGTTGTTCTAGAGAAATGTTGCTTATAACTTCATTCATTATAACTTTATCATTGAAAAACATATATTAAAAATAAATAAATAAATTATTTTACCAAATATTTATGTGTGCTATGTATTTATGCTTATTAGTGCATCACACAGTTAGCATAGCAACATGCTAACATCACAATCTATTGACAACAATTGTGATCAATTGTCTCCCTTCACTAATGTAAGCTGCGGCCTAGGTGGATTGTTCCACATCGGTCATTTTATGCAGTTTCATGACGGTTACGATGCTGCCCTTATACGGCCTTGAGACAATCTAGATTTTGAATCACAGCTAGTGTTTTTAGTATTAGACACATTGCTCATCACTTTATTCCATATTTTCATGAATCGCTTGTCTTCCTGCACGCGTTATCTTGCGTCTCTTTTCGAATCTTTCTCTGTCCCGTCCTGTAGTCTACTCTTGTGATCTACCATACACACACGCACACAGGTCTCATTCAGCAGCAGTAAGGTGAGCTGACCCGTTTTATCGAGCGTGCCAGGCCAGCGAGTCACCTTAGCTCTCTCGCTCTGTTTCTCTCTTTCTCGATCCCTCGTTCCCTTTCTCCCACTCCCTCCTGCTCGGGGCACAATAGAGCCCCCACAATGCATCAGTTCCGGAGGGCCACTTTCACCTCCCTCACGTCACCCTCCATTCAAAGAAGAGAGATACAAATGGATAAGTCATGAGAATGGAAAAGCCCTGGATATAGAAACGAGTGATGAATAGATGAACCGAATACCCAAAGAGAACGAAAGAGAAGACAGTTGTTGAACAGGAGAGGGGGAGAAGACGGAGAGGAAGAAGCTTCTTCTTCGCCAGTCATCGGCCCTGCTGGAGTTTGTCTCCTCGGCGGCTGGATGGAGACGGACTCTATACAGACGTGTACCGCTGGGGAGCCTGAGAGAAGCTTTTCAGCAGCTCGCTCGCACAAACCTGACTGACATAACAGCAAAAAATGACTGGCAGATACTCTAAACTACCACCACACACACACACACACACACACACACAGTGAAAGGCCCTGCAGAGTGGATTAGGCCCCACAATGGCGTCTTTATCCCCTCTGGTATGCTTCTGAGGGGAACGACATCCATTTTCACTTCTTCAAAACAGCATCATCAATCATCGGTGCAAACACACACACACTGGAATGTCCCATGGGGTTTCATCTGAAGTTAATAGCCGTGTTCATCGCACATATATTACAGGTTAGCGCACAAGACGCAAAACACATGAGATAATAGCCTCATTGTGCCCTACTGCTATTGATGAAACCAGCTCCTTCACTGTAATTTGAGAAAACATGCAAAGCAACACAAAGGATTCATAGACAGCAGAGATGAGACCCCAAACGTGGACTGTAATCAGCATCTAATCGGCTGTGTTTTATGAAGAGACCATATGTCAACTGCGCTAGTTTCTCAACATTAGAGCAGCCCTAACTGAGTTTAGGGAGATTTTTACTGCCTGATTATTGGGTTAGTCGCTAGAGTTACTTCCATGCGCTCAATCAAGTCACATATATAACTAACAGTGCAAATTTGGCATATGGCACTATCGACAACTATGTAAAAAACAAATATGGATTTATTTTATAGTTTGTGTTGTGAAATAAGTTTATGTTTTTGAAAGACATCTTTTATTCTCACCAAGGCTTCATCTATTTCATAAAAAACGCAGTGAAAACAGTATTTTTGTGAAATAATACTACAATTTAAAATTACTATTTTATAGCTACTACTATTACTATAATTCTAATGATTTTTTAGCATCATTACTCCATTATTTAGTGTCACATGACCCTAATGTGCTGATTTGCTGCTCAAGAAACATTTCTTATTATCAAAGTCGAAAAAGGTTGTGCTGCTCAATATTTCAGGATTCTTTTATGAATAGAAAGTTCAAAAGAACAGACTTTATTTTAAATATGATTTTTTTGTAACATTAAAAAATCCTTTACTATCACATTTGATCAATGTGATTCATTCCTTTAGACCAAAATATATTTTTAGCATTTACATATTAAATCTGATCTTGCAATTCTACAATACAGTTTTTTTATAATAATTATTACAGCTAATACATTATGAAATGTAATCCATAGTAAATCTGTTCCGCTCTATATTATTATGTTGATCTGTTCTCTCCTATTATTATTATTATTATTTAGCAAATATTAACAGATATTTCATGACTTGGTTTCACTTTATTTTGATGGTCCCTTTAAAACATTTTGTTGACTATATGTCTACTAACTCTCATTTGAGTGTTAGTAGAGTATTAGTAGACAGGTAGGGTTAGAATAAGTTGACATTTACTTGCAAAGTTGCTTATAGTCAGTAGAATGTCTGTTGGAGGACCAACACAAAGAGTTAGCAGACATTAAGAAGACAGTCTATACTTTAATGAGAGTTAGTTGACATGTAGTTGCAAAGTTTAAAGGGTGCATATTGATACATGTAGAGGATATACTGTCTCAGTGACAGGCTGTTGTATCCCCAAAGTAAACTTTTTTTTCAGATAACTGGGGAACTTAAAATGAGGAAGGTTTCACAATAGTGAGATGTTACCTCTATTGAGTGCTGAAGTTATGGCATCACTTTGTAGGCCAAAACGCGGAAGTGAGTTAGAATTTTAGCACTTCGGGGTTCCCTCACCCTAAAGTCTCATGGGATTTTTGAACAGGTTTTTGCTAAATTGCCTGAAATAAGGTCTGTGGTTAACAAAGCCTCTAAAGATTTTCACGTTTTGATCTATGACATAAAACACATCAGTTATAACCTGCCTGTGTTTTTAAACTTTATAAAGACTTCAAAATGTTTACATAACTTGTAAAGATTATCGTGATAGACAAAACGTGTAAGGTTCACAACTCTTTGTTGAACACAGATCTTATTTTTGCGATTTTCCAAAAGTCTATGGGGAAAATGCATTGATTTTCGATCAAGGGAACCCATGCGCCGTGAACTTCTGAGTTGTCCTACAAAGTGACGTCATCACTTCCGCACTCTTTACCGCATAAGTTACGCTAGTTAACCAGCATCATTACAAATAACATTTGTGCAGTCTGTATTATAATTGTGAGTTAACTATCTTGATATTAAAGATAATATGGAAAGGTCCTCTTTCACACACAGTTGTATTCTTTAGGGTATAGGCTGAAGGGACCAGATGTGCATGATTAATGGAGTGATTGAGGGCTGTGAGGGAAGAAAAGCAAACGTGTTCAACATCAGGCACAGATTATTTCTACCTAAACGGTGTTGAAGCCGATGCTCGGCCAGAGATCTGTGAATCTTCCTCGAAAACCGACCCCATTTCCACTGACTTGAGAGTTGAAGAATATACAGTAAGTTAATGTTACTATAACACCAGACATGCCACATCATATAGTGTTTTCAAGATTTGACCTATTTTAACATGAAGAGTAGGCTAATTGTAATTTAATTCAGTGTGTTCAGATTTCACATACAACATTTAGCCTGTTGATTTCTGACTAGTGCACGACTGCTAGTGAGGCATGGGGGACTGAAGACAAGCAAACTCTCGTTCTTTTTTGTTTCTGTCTAAATTTAAACCCAGAGTTTTGGGTTAAATTCTTGCAGACCCTCAGCGTGGGGTTGTCAGGGGTCTGACGGGCATCTTCTGAGCCATATGGACCCGAGAACACCACGACAAACGCGGCCTAATGGAAATGTTAAGGGGATTCGATGCCAGCACTGCCCTCTCCACCCTTCACCTCTAAAGAGACACGGGTCGAACCCCCAAACCATCAACTGTAGGTCCGAATGCAATCACTCATAGCAACTGTCACCATGCCGACAGCAGGGGTCCTGTTTTCCCATTGGCTGAAAGGGAAGTCTGTCTCTCACAGACTGTCCATCTGTCTATCAAAGTAGCCCAAGGCGCTGGAAGACACTGTGGCCTTTCTCACTTGCAGACACACACACAGAGAGAAAGACAAGTAGCGAGAGAAAGAGAAAACAGGGATCCTTAATCACACAAAGTGTTTCTGTATCATAGTCAAAAAGTCATAAAGGCAGCATGTGTTAGAAGCAGCCATCCATACACATATACACTGACAAGTGTAATTGGAGTCTCAACAGAACTCCTGTAGTCAGAGTGGATGAATCTCTGTCTCTCCCAACAGGTGGGAAGAGGAAAAATAGAGGCTCTGTATTTTAAGGTAATGTTGTGTTAAATCAAACTTAATACATAAAAAAGCATTAGGGAACCCATTTTATACTCCATTTATTTCTGTATAAGACTGCATTCACTGTTTTAATGACTAGAAAACACAAGCAATAAATGGTCACATAAAAATTCCATTTAATAATGATATGAATAATAATAATAATCATACAAGCAATTACTGCTATTGACTAACTATGCTGTTTACAGTTGCAAGCCACAGCAACTTGCTTCATTAATATAGAACTGAATTGATGTGCATGTGTGTTGTATATTTTACAGTTAAGTCAGGTAAGTCAACCCCAAATAAATAAATATATGCATGCATACATGCACCAATCTGATGCATTTAAAATGAGCATTTTCAATCTGTGGTTAGGTTGATTCAGTCATATTAAATAATATTTTGATTGTAATTATTTTAGTTTATTTAGATGTTACAGCTAGGACATTTTAGGCTGTCTGACAAACATGCAATGCGATAATTAGGAAAAATATATATAAACCTGAGAGATGAGAAGATGCTGAGGGTGACGTGGCTAAGAAGAAGGTGAGGAAAATTACTGGTTGTAAATCAGTTTCCATGGTAACTTTTTTTGCAGATGGTGTGTCAATCAAGGAGATACAGACCATCTGTTTGTGTAAACAACCCTTTGAGATGGCCAAATTCAACCACATCACAGTTTGACGTCAGTTTTACAAATACACACACTCAAGAGTGTTAGTTGGCGCTTCTATTCATGTAAGCATCAACATTTCCATTGCCAGTGTATTCAAACATGTGAAGGATATGGGAATAAAATGGTGACAGCTTGTCTCTGAACTTCAAACTAACATTTTAATACAACTGCACATTTTACTTGAATGTTATATAACAATGGCTACAGTAAGACATGCAATCTAGATATTATGTATGTGTGTGTGTGTCCATCCGTGCCAATGAGCCACAGAATGTAGTGAATAAATCATGAGATTTGTGATGTTCAAAGTAGAGCATTTTATTCAGTGATAAGCTGAAAGAAACAGCACTGATGTCTCTCTGCGTGTCTCATCTGACTCCAGCATGCTTATATCAGTGCTACTGGGTCATCAGATGTTTGAGAAGTCGATGAATCAGAAGAATAAGAATCAGGGAACACGTGAGTTGCAGGAAAAAAAAGGCTAGTCACATTCACACATCAAAGAGCCGGCTGAAATAATTTGATTGCTAGGCTTTATAGTGGCCATTTCATATATTGTTTAAAGGTCCTCTGACATGGGGTTATTTTATTATTTTATAAGTTTCCTGGGTTGCCCTTATAACGTCAGAATTTTTTTAAATCAAAAATAGTCATAATTTAGAAACAAAAGGCATTTTTCCTAGCCTGATTTTAGCCTCTAATTTGATTGCTCCATTTGAAGGGGCGTGTCTGCAGTGGGATTCAGTGTAACCTGCCACTGCTGTGATTGGCTGACATGCTTGTTTGCATATGAAATAGCTATGCATTACATAGCTCTCGAATACTTTTACTACAGCTATTTTACGTTTTTACTATACAGATATTGAGATTAACGAATTGTGAGAAGTTTAAAGTATTTAGATCATATTTAAATATATGGTAGTCAATTGGGATTGAGATCTGTTTGATTAAAACATTCTTCCAAATATCTGCCTTTGTGTGTATACAGCAGAACAAATAAACACATATATGTTTGGAACAACTTGAGGGTAAGTAAACGATGATAAAATTTTCATTTGTGGGTGAACTATCCCTTTAAGGGCTGTGTAATAGTTTTTTTAGTGAAACAAAAGTTAAATGTGTCTACAATAGTTATACTTTTCAGTGACAATGATATAAATGATACATTTACGGGTTAAAATGCTGAGGGTTTAAATGATACTGGGAAGCAATGCAGGGGTTGTTTCACCCCTAAAGAGTAGGTTTAAAAAAAAAAAAAAAAAAAACTCTGCAGCAGTGGCGACCCAACTAAGGTGTACCGTAGTGATTCAGGATAAGACAACAAAACGGGTTGGAAAATGGATTCATGATGTACTTGCTCATTATATAAATTATGAACAAAAAAGTTACATAGACCAACATTTACTCCCTAACTACAGGCCTTACTATTCCTTCTTGTGTCATATCTTAAATGTAATGTTCTTTAAAAAAAAAAAAAGCTGTAGGCCTATGTAAACCACATTCATCCAGAATCCACCTGCAATGGCTTTACTATGATTATGCCCATACATATGTTAAAGTGCTCCCCAAATTAGCCCTGCTATTACAAAGAGAAGGTGATTTATTAACCCAATGCAGCATGTTAGCAGAATTATTGTACAGAAAGTGCATGTGTCAACACTGTCAAAGCTTTTACAGCCTCAGAAAATCAGTGTATGTCTTCACCAATGACATTTTGGGAAACAAATGGGTGGGTTTAGGGATAGAGCTAAGGAATATAACATAGAGTTTGTATAGTGTAATATATATATATATATATATATATATATATATATATATACACTGTATAAAGCACTTTGTCTACTCAGAGAACTTAGATAGTTCTCATTTTTCATGTGCAGACAGTAGTTATATACTGTATATGAAGAAAGCATTCCTCGCAATAGTCTCGCTAAAGCGGGGTTGTCAAAGGTCGCTGTAATCTGCAGAAGCTTTGTAATTAGCAGAAAGGCAAGCTCCATTTCGATCACATCCTCTGGGAACACGCTAATGTAGCACGCCAGCAACTGCCACGTACAGATAGAAGAGCGTGATTAAACTCTCAAGCCACGCCACGTTTTATTCACTGGAGATATTCCTGATCCACGGCCTGCAGTTATGTTCTCAAAATGCAGTTAAAACAGAGGGAGATGAACAGAGAGAAAGATAGAAAGAGAGAGAGAGCAAGACGAAACACAAGCAAATGGAAAATCAGGAAGATTGACAGCAGAAATTTAAGGAAGTATGTGAGTGAGAAAACAGATGGAAGTGTCTGAACACACAAAGAAAATAATGAAGGAACACAAAAAGACCATTTGGAGGGTTAAAGAACTCAAGATTTGGCTAGTTAGCATAGCCACATTAGCTTCTGCTGGTAGATGCTGCAACTACACAGCATAGAAGAAAAGAAAGCAAGTTTCTCCATTAAAGCTTGTTTCTTTTGCTAATAACCAGCCCGTTCTCATCCCAAAGCGCCATATACAACGCTTTTGCAAAAGCGTAAATATCCAACGCACATGGCACCCTTTAGCGCCAAATGAGACGTAAAAATAAATCAGGCAGAAGGCGCCTCCTAGTGGTCAAACCCTAACCCTACCCCATACCTAAACTTAACCGTCTCATTTGGCGCTAAAGGGTGCCGTGGGATATGTTTGCACATTCTGAACATAAGCATTCATTTCATGCGTCACTGAATAGAAGAGAGGACCTTGGGTGCATGTGTAAATGTCACATAATTTTAATTTTACCACCAAAAATTTCTAAAAATCTGTCTACAGGCTTTTATAAATAACCTAGGAAGTCAGGTGGAAGTCAGGAAGGGGCTTGGTTTTTTTGTTTTTTTAAGTTTCATTACAAGCTGTTCACACTTTGGCAATAACAAAGTGATTAATACATTAAAAATCTTACACATTACAGATATTTAATTTGAATCATTTGGCAGGTATTTTATCCAAAGAGACTTACATTGCACTCAGTTTACCACCTCAGTGTTCCCTTGGATTTCAGTTAAAGACTTTGGCATTGTTGGCACTGTCCTCAACCAGTAGCACTGCTGGATTACAGGAACACTGTGTTATTATGGGAACAATTTCAAAAGTAAGTGTGGCCAGCAGGACAAGGTCGAGGGCCGTGGGAGGATGGCATGAGGCTGGTGGGATGATTACTAATGAGAGACACCTGCACGAACGCACTGGTCTCATATCTCTCATGGAGCAGAAGCATAAAAAAAGGAGCGACGACAGTTGAGATTGAGAGAGGAACAGGCCTGAACTTATGTTGTGTTTTGTGTTTGTTAAAAAACAACATATACTGGTAGCTTAATATTTCATTATATTTAGAAATGCAACTCAAAGTGCTTTACACAAAAACCATAAACATTAAGTACATGAATTAAAACACAAGGCAGCATAATACATAGAATACTAAAAAGAAATATTTATTTGCTCTTTATTAAAAGTATTTCAGTCCATGATCAAAACTGGGGGTCCTCCAACAGCTGAACAAGTTCTATTGAGATAAATGGGGGTGCTACCAGATAGCTTTCTCTAGGTATTTTACACCTTATTCACAGGAGTGCTTCTTATTTTTACCCAGGGATAGACATTTAGTAGACAAAAAAACATGAGCTGGGGGAAGTTATAAGTGATCTAGGAGCTTTATACAGCTTTTTACACCAGATGCCATTGTAAAAAAAGCAAGTCTATCCCTCAAAGCCTCGCTTTCATACCTGTCATGGCGCTGCTCTGAATAAGGTCTACCTCCTTGGGGGTCCGTCATTGATTGGTCCATAATTATGTGATTTTTTTTTTTTAAGAATAGGACTCACTCTCTCACCAGCAGAGATCAAAGGTCAAATCACTTGGCTATAGAACTACTCAGAGGTCATAGAACATGCCTCTGGTCATTTAACCAAACTCAACCACATGACTAAACAAGCAAAAGAGCACCATAACAAACCACTGAGTTAACCTGAATGTATAGATTTCACAAATAATCACAGTGATTTCTGGTTCAGGCTAGCAGAAAGCCACAGTACATCACCATGCACTGTGTTATTTAAAGTATTTTTGATGGATCTAAAATGGATTGTGACTATGCAAATTATTTAGTATAATGGTTTGTCTTACTTTAATGTCCTGTCTAATGTCCTGTTCTGTTGAAGTACAACAATTCCTAAAACTAAACTTAATTAAGTTTTACTTTAACTTAACTAAATTGAAGCTAATTAGAAATAAAAAAAACAAAAGGCATAACAAAATTCCGAAAAAAAGCAATCTAAAATTTGTATGAAAACTAACATAAAATAAAAGCTTAAACACAAGATTAATAAATACCATAATAGTATATAAATAATACTAATATTAAAGGTAGGGAATGGGATTTGCAAAACGGCTGGATTTTTAAAAATACACTAGCTTTGAGATAAGCACTAGGCGGGTTGAGCAGGGGGTATGGTTCAACCGTTGATTGACGCATTTTCTGTCCAATGAATCTAGGTGGTCTTGGAAATGATTGGCTGGAGTTTTTCAAGTCCTGCCCATTCCACAGATGATTGAATTGCTTAATTTTCATTTCAGTGCTTCTAACTCAGTCAAAAATGCAACACAAAAACTCAAAAATATGTATAATTAGCATGTTTTAACAGGATGTAAAACATGCTAAGGCTTACAAAAACCTTGCAAATCTGACATTTGTGAATTAACAATTCGTAAGTATTTGTATATACTACATAATACATCTGTATATAAATGCGTATGTATACACTTATACACATATATATATATATATATATATATATATATATATACACACACACATACACGACATTGTATTTATCTCTTTTGTGTCTTTTTATCTGTCATTGTCCAATTAACATCTTTTACCATCAACATCATACCATGGTACCACCGCAGTGCTTTTTGTAAGGGCCAAGATTGCGTGTTATAGGCAACCAGTATGTATAAGAACTGACCACACATCTTTTCTGCCCCATGCCGGGTGGGCAACAGCTGCCAATCATCCCTTATCCCCATCACAAAACCGCCATGTGAAGAGCAGCTGAGAAAAACGTGAGAGACGCCAATCTTAATCCCTTCATCTCGTTGTGATGTGGCGCGACCTTGTCCTACAAATAGATTTGATGATAGCGGCTTTCCATAATAACCTGAAATACAGGGCCCCTCATATCAGTTGGTGTTGAAAAGCCAAAGTCTGGGAGACCCTCTAGAGCTTAAGCTAACGCTCCTAGCGCCTGTGCTAACATAATTACAACTAAGTCGAAGACGGGGCACACGGGTCAGCCCCGCTAACCCAAGGAATGGCTCTGATCCTGGGCTAAGTGGGGTCTTCTCCCCTTTGGGTTTTTCATGAGGTTGTCACTTCTCAATTTAAGATTGGGCCTAAATGACCTTCGCACTGAAATGTGTAATGAGAGATATTATGTGCTTTAGGAACGCGAAATATGAACTAGCCAGGGAACTCTTGCCAGACTGACCCCTGAACCGCTGGGATTATTCCCGTGAGGGTTCGGGGAAGCATGGGGAAATTAGCATTTGTGTGGCATGGGGTGACAGGGTACAGAGCAGGAAAGAAGGATTTAAACAAATACTAGGAAACATTGGTAAACTTGAAAAGCAATAAGCACATTAGTGATGTTTGTCTAGAGCAATCCGTTTAAACCATCAGTCAGACGAAAACAAAACACATTTCCTTTGCTATGGGCACAGAAGCAGTGAATCTGAAACTAAGAACACACAGCATTCAAACCCAAAAAAACAGCATATTGAGATGTTATAAAAAGTTTCCATTACATCATTGTAATATAGTCCTGTTGTGTCAAGCAGTTGAGCATTGTAACAAATCACAAAAATCTCTGATGCGAGAGGTTTGCATGTGGATGTGTTTGGATCTTTGGTCCCACTTTATATTACGTGGCTTTACTATACTTACATAGAAGTTATTACTTTGATACATTGGACTTATTGTGTACATACATGTTTTTACATTGTACTTTATATTTTGAAAATACCTGCATGTAATTACAACTGTAATTAATTGATGTAATTACATTTGTAATTACACAGTTGACCCATCCTTACACCTTAACCTACCCTTAAACCTACCCATACCACCACACCTGTTCCTGAACCTTACCCATATCACACCTCAACAGCAGCAAAAGTGTTTTACAATACAACCTGAACACAATAAGTACATTGTACTTATTTTCCTATGCAAGTACATAGTACTTGAAAGCCACTTAATATAAAGTGGGACCGTAATCTTTTGAGAGGGGTATGAGCTGATTCGAATTAGTAAATCGAATTAGAAATGGGAAAGGCCTTTGGGGCGGACTAGGTTTTTTTTTTAATATATAGATTGTTTGTTTCCCACTATTTATTTATTGCAGGACAGATAGACTCAGTGGTTGAACAGAGGAGCTACCTTTGCATGTATTTTGGTTTAACAGTGATTCACAAGGTTGTTTAATGAATGTAACTTATGGGTTGTTTTTTAACTGTGGTTGTGTTTTTATTTTTTTTTATTTTTTTTTTTTATTTTTTATTCTTTGTGGTTTAAAAGGCTGCTTTCTGTTTTAGGTAGTTGATGATCATGTCTAGGAGACATCCTCGTGTGTGTAGAAATCAGAAGCCAAACATACATTTTGATGATTTTTCTATTTAATGAACCTGGGTTCGTGCTTTTGTCTTATGGTCATGTAACACACACACACACACACACACACACACACACACACACACACACACACACACACACACACACACACACACACACACACACACACATATATATGGCAGAGCAGGGCAGAGCAATTTTTATTAAGTATGGCACTTAATCATAACACTTTAGCCCAAAATGTGGAACAGACACATGAGGCCACACCCTGAGGTAAAGAGCACACAATCACTGTAGGGCCAACCCTGTTCTGAAAACACATGGGGTCCTTCAAGCGGTCCAGGCACCTTCCCTAATGTCACAAAGGGCTGACATGAAAGGCCTGCCCTGATTATAGCCTGCAGGAAAATCGATCCTGGCTAAAATGAGTCATGGAAGAAGAAAAGAGAGAGAAAAAGAGAATGAAACATAAAGAAAGAGTAGAAAGGGAACCACATATTCTTACTGACTTTGATGTGTTTGAGACATATTGTGTGATGTTCACAAACACATAATTATTTGATCAGAAATCTTTTGAGAAAACCATGCCAGCCTTGGAAAACTGAGAAATGTTGAGGTACATTTTCTTTGAAGGATAAAGTCTCTGCACACACAGTAATCACATATATCATTAATACAACACAGTACATATACACGCACAGCACACGCATACACACGCACATCAATAATCATATCGTACACGCACACGCACCACACACGCACACGCACACACACACACACACACACACACACACACACACACACACACACACACACACACACACGCACACACACACAGTCTGATTCATGAATTAATTATTTTACTAAAAGAAATTTTCAAAGAATCAGGTTAACTGGTTCACTGAAACTTGTCTGAATTACTTGTTCACAAATCAGACAGAATTTGTCAGAGTGATCCTCAGTCAATGACTCAATGGTTCATTGTTTTGGATATGACCAATATTGTATATTATATTTGATGTTTAAAAAGTGACGTTTGTGGGTTAAAAAATTATCCAAATATATTTTTAGCAAGTACCTAACCAGCCAGTGTTCAAAACTATCTGCTTGCCTTAGCTCGATTCGAAAGGTAAGCTTGTAATAATGTGTTTAATTCCAGTGGTAGTGGTGGATTTCCGTGGAGATTCTGAGCATGTCTTTGCGTCATTACATCACATCTGTACACATAAAGGTGTCTAGGCAAGTAGGCTATATTGCATCTGAGAATGTTGGAGGTGGAGATTCATAGCCTTTTTTCACAGAACTTGAAATAATTAAACTTATCAATTTGATGGCAGATCCAGAAAGTTTTAGACGACAATCATCAGATTTACCCGCTGTAAAATGCAAAAGACTTTACTCGGAATTTCGGAGTGGCTACAGAAACAAAGAGACTGCATATGATCCCATGCAAAACAAGGATACATATCGGAAGGACATTACATGTAGTCACACAATACTTGCTTACATTGTTAACATTAACAATTTGACAACAAAGTATAATTTGCACGGTTTTGCGTGATATGCGTTATTTTCAGTCTCTCCCATTCACTTTCAATGGTCGCCCATTGTGACCAATTTTGCCCATGCCTACTCTCAGATAAATGAGGCCCACGATTAATCAGATGCAAACAGAAATATAAAACCAGTCCTAATTGAAAGAGAACAAACTGACAAAAAGATTGAATCCAAGATTGGGTGAAAATATGGTATAATGAGTGATTTATAAGCTATTTTTTATAGACCGGTCAAGTGTAACAAGGTAACAAAACTCCCACAAAAAAATAAGAACATTTTCAAAAAAACAAATGAGATTTAGATATACTGTTTGGGAACAAAGTCACAAAGTTTCAGTCCAAAGCGATAACATTAACTAGTATTTTCAGGAAAAAGAAAATCTTCTCCAGGTCAAACTGACCCGAACACCACATGAGGGTTAATATGATTATATTAGAGATTTTAAATCAGTTCATTTAAACAAACAGTTTGAAAGAACACATTCATGAAAATAAATCTTCTCATCACTAACACACGCAAGCGTGAGGTCATTATCAAGAAACTTGGTATTAGACTTGTGCTTCTATAAATGCATAAGCACGCAAACCTGAGAAGCAGGGAGTTGTGCTAGGAATTGGATGTGACCCTTCAATAACCTCTACATTTATCTCCAATTTTCCAAATCTCCAAGCTCTCACTCACATGACGTTTCACTTTTGTACATAAACTCTTCCCACCCACCAATTACGATCAATCTTACTCCCTTTCCAATAGTGAGGTGTGAGCCCGCATTCAAGTTTGTAAGCAAGCAGCCTTGATCGATTGCCTGTTTACCAGCCACTGGGAAGCAAATCCTCCAAAAGCAATGAACACAGGAGCCTCGCTGAGACTCAGGATAAAGGGTCAGATGGCAGTTAGTCTCGCACAGCCAGACATTTGACTATTGGCATGGCCCAATTTGCAGCTTATTCTGGCCTAAGAAATACCCAATGCTTAGACAATAAAGGTATGGGTGACCAACACAAAGCAACGTTATTCAATGACTCGCAAATTAGATCACAATTCGAATATTTTTTTGTACCGCCATTAGGTGCAGGATGATTCAAAATACAAAAGGTTGAGGTCAGTATTATTTTTTTAACAGTAAAATAATATAAAATTCAATATGACTGTTTTTTATGATTGTATTTTAATACATTTTACAATGCAATTTATTCCTGTGATAGCAAAGCTGAATTGTCAGCATCATTACTCCAGTCACACGATCTTTCAGAAATCTTTATAACATGCTGATTTGGTGTTCTTACATTTCTTATTATAATCATTGTTGAAAACAGTTGAGCTGCCTAATATTTTGGTGGAAACTTTGATACATGTTTTCCAGGATTCTTTGATCACAAGAACAGCATTTATTAGAAAATATATTTTTGTAAAGTCTTCATTGATATATTTTTGTCTGTGCTGAATAGAAGTATTAATTTCTTTCAAAGCTATATATATATATGTATATATATATATATATATATATATATATATATATATATATATATATATATATATATATATATATATATATATATATATTCTTTTCAAATTCAGATCAATAACAACAGCTTTGGTTCAACCTGTAAAGAGTACATTTACAGCAATGTAAAGATACAGAAGTGTATCTCTCAGTTACAACTTTATATATTTCTTCCTGTATTTCTCACACATTACTTCATAATTATGAACTTAATATAACCTTAACAATCCCGACAGTAGTTTTCGAATGTAGAAAGTGGTTTTGCACTGGCATAAACTGTTCAGTAAATATGGCCCTAGATCTCACAAAGTGAATTTATAAAAAAAGCCTTTTTCTCAAAGGCATCATAAGCCAGAATCCAGAAGTATTGGCTGACTGTCTTGTAAATATTTCTTACACTCAGTGACAAAGCCTTCCTTTGAAAGCATAAAGTACAGTATCATCCCTCCTCAGAAATGAGCTGTGTGTATATCTTAAGGTGCTAACATATAATAAAGACCTATACCATTATCATTTATCCCCCCCCACACTTAAGTATTCTATCATACTAAGCAAATATACAGTATATTGGAACAGTTTAAATTTGACCCATCCTTTTCAATAAAAAAGTCTACAGAACAAATGATTTACACAAAGACTAGCTTTACTCAAACATTCAATGTGCTGTCATTTCGCAGAAGCTTCCTTCGTCTTGTTGTAATCGAATGGCAATAAAGGTCTTAGCGACGGCACACGTATTCCATTCTATTCCTCAATCAGTGGGGCACAGGAAATGGACAACCTCTCACTGACTAGCAGCATAATTACAAGCAACACAGCTCAGTGTAGGAGGGTTAAATACCGGTGTCTATATTTGAGGGGAAATAACATTCCTGGCCCAACTGACTGTGTGGGTAAGCAGAGTTCTCATCATAATCGTAATTTTCATTCTGATGCTTCTGAAGATATGCAGACGGGTTATTTTCACAGAGCAATTTAGGCCTAATCTTGGTTTAAAAGATGGATGGGACCAAATACAAAAAGATCATAAAGGTCTTCTTAGTTTAACAACCCATCATTCCATCCGTCATCTATCCATCCATCATCAATGATATTGGAAAGTATGCAAACCCTAATGCATAAGTACATAAGCCATCATCGAATCTGAGTGGTTTGCTTTGATAAATTCAGGACTCATGGAAATGGATGGAAATAAACGCACATCGAGCATCAACGCAGACGGGCGTGACTGTGGCCCAAAGCTTGTTTTGCAATCCTATTTCATTTCATTTCTTCATCATTTCATTTCTATCAAGCCTCAATCCTGACTGCATGCAGGAGGTTGAAAGTAAGGAGGAAAAAGTCACTATCAGAGAAAATGACAGGAGATAAAAAGGGCAGGGATGGTGAAGATTACCCATGATTACCCGAGTGAGCGCTACCGTGGGAGAGAGAGGAAGCGGGGACATGGAGAGTCAGGGAGAAAAGGAAAGAGTGAGAGAAGGAGAACGGAAATGCGGGCAAGCTACTAAAAGCCTCTCCATGTGATAAAGGAAGAAATGCTTCCGTTTGCTCTCTGATCTTCTAAATAACTGAACAACGCAGTGCTTCATATCAGGCCATCGAAACACAGCACCAGACAAATGAGCTTCGCTGAGAGCTCATATCCGATTCTCACAATTAGATTTGTTTTTTCCTTTTTTTGTAATGACAGTGATATGTTTTTCTACAGGAAATTACCCACCATCATCCTATGTGCACATTGTACCATCTTCCTTCAGCCGCTCTCTATTTATTCTCATCATGTTCGTTTGACAGTTAATGTGACGTTTTGCCTCCTTGCACTGATTTTCCACGTCTCACATTGTGAAATGTCACGTTTGTAGTGAAGATGGAGATGGTGATTTTGGACTGAACCAGAGATCAGTTTCAGTTACGCCTCTCAACTCAATTCTGCCAAAGGAAATAAATACAGCTGGTTCTGCGTCAGCAGTCTGCAATAACACAATAAGAGGAAAGGGACGTGAGTTTGGACGCCTCTAGATACACACACACTTACACATGTAATGACGACATTTATGGTATGGATGGTCTGCTGTGGACCAGGCTATACGCTCTGCCTGTTGTCTTCTCCAAAAATGGTATGAGAAATGAGAAAAGGAAAGTGCTATTGGGTAGTCACCGAGAGGACTGGCAGCGCTGCTCCACAACACTACAGATAACAAAAAGCCCTCTCAAGACTCAATCTCAGTCCTTCATTTGTGCTTGTTTACTGTCTGCTAGAAACTCGCTCTGATAGTTTCAGAGTGGCCTGCTTTCAGGGGATGAGGCAGAAAAGCTGATGCTCTTCCTTTGTGCCATGGGTTTTGGTTTAAATGAAACTCTGACTCTTGGGTCAAATAACACATTTTAAAGAAGCTCTGCCGAATATGAGAATTGCCAAGCTGTTAAATTTCACCTTTTAACATTTCATAAACCCATGAAAATGGTTTGACCTGACCTATCTTGACATATTTCCAACTAAAACAGGAAGTTGGGGCAGGAAATATTGAAGGACTCTGGCTTGTGGAGTAAAGACTTAAAAAATAAATAATAAAATAACAATTTAGATAGTTAGTTTCAGCCCAGAAAAACCTAGATTTGTTATATGGTAATGTTACTATACTTTTATACTTTACTATACTATACTTAAAAAAATAAGTACAATTTAATTAAAATGTAAAAGTAATCTTAACTAAGTTAAATAAAATGAACAAAAAAATAATTACATTTAAAGGTGCTGTATGCCATTTTTAGCGGCCTCTAGCGGTGATGTGTCAGAATGCAACAAGAGCGCTCGTGCTTGTGATCGATCTCAAGTGTGAGCATTCACTACCGGCCACACAGAGACTTTCAACGCAAAGGTGAAAGCATCACACAACATGCTGGAAACGAATGTAAACTCCCACTGCAGGTACAATAATAGCCTACATTTATCAGCTTGGCATTGAGCTAATGCTCTGTGCCTGTCCATGATAATGTTACAGAAACTGCATTTAGCCGACATGTGATGTTATATAGCATAAGCCATTTCTCTAACTGTATTTGTGTATCTTTTACAATTAGCACTGTCAACACAGGTAAATGTATAATATGATAATGGAAACGGTTATTGAACTAGACTGAACAGTTTCAGTGTATCAGTAAGATCGTAGGAAGTGACATTACTGTACTGAACGTGTCTGGAAATGTGTATTATAAACAATATGATAGTAGCCTAGTGGGATGACGAATGTCAGTAGATCTAGTAAATAATATAAGTTACATCCTAAAGCACAGACTTTTTGTTATCCTGGAACATTCTTTTGTATTCATGTCATGTTTCATGTAGTTTACCTTGCTATTTCACTGGAGTTTACTATGTTGATCCGCGTTTTCGTCTGAAGTCGATCAGATTCACGTTTTCCATGACGACTGACGAGCTTGAGCAGATAATACATATATATATATATATATATATATATATATATATATATATATATATATATATATATATATATATATATATATATATATATATTTACCGGTATGTGAAGTTTGTGTTGGAGTCTGTAGCCATGTTTCCATTCGACGCATTTTTATCCGAATTAAGTGATATCGAATGAAAAATGCCTTATGGAAACAGTAAAATTCGAATGAAATTTCATGAAAATCGACTCAAATGAAATACGATCGGTCTCATCGGATTTTCTCTTGATCAATATATGGCTAATGCGATAAAAGCTGATGGAAACGTTATTTGCCGAATAAATAATGAATTGCGATTAAGTTTTATGACCTTTTATGGTTGCAACACGTCAGAAGACGAGTTCATTTCCGGCCAGTGTGTTTGCGCACACATGGCGGATGTCAACAAAGACAGATGTAAGTGGACAAAGCAAAAAAAAAAAGTTCTCCCAGAACTGATGGAGCGCTGTCGTTCCCACACCACAGTCACCTCCGCTGTCGTCGGGCATTTACGTGCATCGGCATCATCATAGCAATGTTTATAGCGTCGTTTTTTCTTAGGTTAGTTTTGCTTATTTTTACGTGGCTTGGTTGAGTTCTAATGTATAATGTGGTCTGTTATTTCTGGTTAACAGACTGCGGCGCTGCTATAACACACCGTTGCCATGGACGCAGTTCAGAGACGGAACAGACTATTTTCTTTAGCAGAAGCAATACTCAGAATACTGCAGAAGCAATACTTTAAATCAATAAACTCGTTTTTAAGTCAATATTTTGTGTCAAATTATTGATTTATTTATTTATTTGGTTGATTTATATGTAATAAGCAGGATAATAATATACAACCCCTTCAACAACTGCCTTGCATACATTATCCCATACATATGTCGCTATCAGCTGGCACATACCGGTAAGCATTATTAGGCTTCAACTTGTGAAATACTTGATCATTTGTTGGTAGATGGCGTGATCCGTTTTGTCTAACAAAACTTTGTTCGCAAAAGTTTGCTTGAATGTTGTTCAATTCAGTGCGAAAATGAATGGAAACACCATAAAATGTCTCAAATCAATTTGATATACCAATTTGATCGCAAAACAGCATGTGACATCATTACGTACAGGTTTTTATTCGCTTTAAAGCCGTTTGATGGAAACACACTTTCACCAGCTTTATTCGCATGTGTTTTTTTACTGAACTTCAGATAATTCAATTGACAAGTAGATGGAAACATGGCTTGTGTTGTGCTGGAGGCAGGACATTTTGGGGGTTATCAGACTCCATGTCGTCACTCTTTGCGCGCATGCACGTCACATCTGATGGATTTCGCAGGAAATCCGACCCAGAGACCTCACTTATAAATATGAATATTGGCCTTCAGAGGTAATAGCAAAACCCGAAAAGTGAATCATTGCAATCTGTGATTACAACCCCTTCAAACATGGGCAATAAAAATAGGATTCATTTTATAAAAAAGTTACATATACAACCTTTAACTTGGCCAGTAAAAGGTTCAGTATTTTATATGTTGAAATTTCCTTTGCAATACTTTTTACTCAAACAATATAAAACTGAATTAAACCATGCTTTTAAAACTTAAAATAATAAATAATACAAAAGATAGTGTGTATCCTGCCCAATTAGAATACTCCAAATCAGCAACTTATGAGGTTTCATTCTAATTCAGGAGAAAGCAACTGCCTTTGGAACAGAGCTGTAGACTTAAGTTTCAGTCTGGCTTGTGGGGTCATAAAAAGATCACGTGTGTGGATGGAGGAGACTGGTGTTTCTGGTCAGTAATCGTGTGGTATGAGAGGTGTGGCTGAGAATGTGATGCATGCGTGTAGAAATGATCTGCACCACACACAGACAAGAGTGTGTCTCGATCTCTGATGTTTTTGCCATTAAAGCACCACTCTAAGAAGGCAAATACACTGTTTCCCTTGGGTAAGAGGATGTGTGAGAGCTTCCTTTTGTTTATTTAGTCAAGACCAAGAGCTTCCTCTCAGAGAATGAGACAAACAAACTCAACTAAGCTGACAGACAGGTCTGCGTGCACACACACACACACACACACACACACACACACACACACACACACACACACACACACACACACACACACACACACACACACACACACACACACACACACACACACACACATTATGTTTTCAGACTCAATAATTTACACTTGAAATTAACCTTTTAGACAAAAACAAAACAAAAACTAACAAACACAGGATATCTCATTTCTCACTTAATGGCGTGTGTGGTGTGGCCAGTTCTGCGTTGCTAATCCCTTTCAAAGATCAAAGGTCAATGGGGGTCACCACTTGCATTTGCTGCGTTGAGAAACAAGGTAATGGAAAAAAAAACCTCTGACAAACAACAGCCCTATTACTCAACTCCTGCTTTATCCATCCGTCCTTCCCTCCCTCTCTCGCCTCCCACACATTTTCAATTTTGCCATTCCGCAAAATCTCATCCCCTCATCCACCTCTCCACTGTTTCTCATTCATTTCTCTTTGTCTCTCTCCCTCTGTTGACAGGCATTAAGGAATGGCATTAACTGACACTCAATCCACAGGTTGGTCCAATAGAATTCCTCTTTTCCACTCACTGTTAAATCCTGGGCTTTAGACGTATCACTTGCCAGCTGCCACTATCCATTCTTCTTTTTCTTCATACCGCATCCATTCGCTCTCTGCTCATGTGTCCATTTATTTTGTGCTCCCCTACTGATTTTTCATTAAAGACGAGACTACAAATGGAAAGTCAGAGGGATTACGGAAAAAAGTGATGAAAAGTTCAGTGCAAAAGGCAGAATTTAAAGTATGGAAGAAAGTAAATGGAATACAAAAAGAGTAATTTCGAAGAATCTTTACACACACCTTTTCCATTCAACAACAGTTCATAGTTAACACTTAGTGAGCTTAGAATTATAAGGTTCTATCTCATGTTTATGGTAGTTCTGAGATATATTGAGCAATTAAAGTTTTTACATCCCAGCTGGCAAAACTGCTATGTAGTATAATCTTCTATTATAGCTTTATTTATTAATCTTTAGAATGCCTCACAGGCATTAATAAACACCTAATGGTTCAGATTATGTCAAACTCAATTTCAACCAAAAGTGAAGATAGAACCTTATAATTCTAAGATCTTACGACTTTCAAAATATCTAAGACAAATATCATTAATAGACTATTAATGCTACATTAAAAATATTCTGAGTTTCTTTCACTTAATTACACTTTTTTTGTGATGGTCCATCTTCTTCACATGTGAAATAAGTCGAAATACTCCTATCTGACTTGCCAAATAGGAATTGATATGCAAATGTTGGAGTATATCACACTATTTTATTTAAAACAATCAAACAAATTCAGGTTTAGCCAATATACCTCTATGTTCATGAAAGACAAAAGCATTTATGCCATAAAATTCTGTCTAGGGCTTTGCCAAGGCACCATTCTTAAATCTCCTCTTTGATTTTAACACCAAATTGTACAAACGCATATCAACAGCTCCAATGTTTTTGTTCAGCAGAAACAAAAGTGTTCTAAATTGTTGTTTATGTGAGAAAGAGACCATAAACCGTCCTGTCTGAGTACTGAGGGGACTATAGCACACTGAAGATGGGAGGACACACTTTATTAGCTACTTTTCTGTACAGATGGTGTAGAGCAGGCGAGTCAGGCCCACTGGGATCAAAACCTGGGGCTTGATTAAGCACCGGCCCCAGCGAGGGTGCGCATGAGAACGGGGCCACCTGGAGGAGCTTCCCCTGGAGAACTGCACTCCCAACCCTGCCCTCCCTCTACCTCTGTCAGGAGACGCCAAGGACACGAGTGCGAGAATGCTGATCATAGGAAAACAAGATTGCGTCACATAAGCAAATCATTTTTAAAATGGTCGAGCGGGGGCAGGGGGGTGAAATGAAATAAATAGCTTTCTTGCTATCGCTTAATAAAATGTTAATCTGTTTGACCCTGAAACTTCCACTAACTGCCTGCAGCCAGGGTCAAATAGAAGGAGGGAGTCGCTCATGATTAAACCAGGAGAATATGTCTGAGCAAACACAGAAGAACTCAAAATATTCCAGAGGAGACGAGCCATGGAATAAAGACTTATGACAGTTTGACAAGGTGTATACACATACATATAGTACATACTGTTATTTAGACATAAATAGTTCATATGTTAATATAGGTATAAATAGGCCTAGTTATTTACTTCAGGTTGTCAAACGTTTAGTGGGTCATGTTCACTACACCTTTGTTTACTCAGCTAGACCACCAGCTAAAAAATAAAAGGGACACCAGGCAGAATTACGTTTTTGTCAAACAGTGACCCCTAGAGTCGCTGTACTTGAATTTAACGTTACTGTCGTAAATACCACTCACGTAGAGCGTAACATGGCGTGTTACATATTATACAATAGTAATCTAATCTAATATATGTTGTTGGTGTTGAGAATTTTTACACTATTAAATACATAGATCCGACAATTATCCCCTTGAACTTTAATAGTCCAGAGGCAGAACTTTTACAAAGTGTGTCAGAGGTTCTGGGTTCGAATCCGTACTGTATAGTTTAATTTTCCTCTGTTTATTAGTGGTTGTTTTTTAAAGCAGGGACACGTTTTTTTGTGCATTAGGTTTTGTGATTTCACCGTAACAAATATTCTTCAGTCTCCGCAACGGATTGAAGCGTGCATCCGTGTGAAGACTATGCATGTCACAACAGAACACTGTATCCACGCCACTGATCGCAGAGGCAAGCAGTTTGGTCACTTGATTTCAAAACACATTTCAGATCACCTCTTATTTAACCCTTTCACACGCAAGTTTAAAATATTCTAACTGACCCCCCAGCGTGAGTTTTTCAAGGCGACCGTTATTTAGAACTTGCCACTTTAATGTTTCCATGGTGACGCGTCATTGCTTGTCACGTGACACAGCACAACCACAACACAGCGCTGAATGAATAACGGTCTTCTTTTATGTAATGTTTCCTTTTTTATTAAACATATTCACAAATGTATTAGCTATAGCATGAAACACTGATATTCCGATTGTCAAATATGTGCAAGTGGATGGGTTTTGTTGTGTAAACATCTTTATAACGATCGTGTTAGCTGTATGCACAATGGGCGCTGCCATTTTAGTTTGTTTTACAGTTCAGAGAATCGAATCTGTTGGATTTACAGCGTCAATTCCTCCACTTCTCACTGGGAGAAGAATAGGGTCAAATGTTAATCTACTTACACAATGTGTATCTGATATGAATAAAACGTGTTGTCTTATTATAATTGAAAGGATTATTATTGCCGCTTCCATAGACATCAGGGGGTATTTTACAAACTTAAAAACATTGTTTTGCTAGTACCAGGGTGCGAACTACGGGGGAGCTAGGGGAGCTCGGCTCCCTTAATATGGCATGGGCTCCCCTTAAAACGTGATTCGTGAATTTTTGGGGGGTCTCAAAAAATATTGACTGTTTTATTTTGACGTGCAATTTCAGTTTTGTATAATGTGATCATCGTAGAGTATTATGTGTAAAATATCAAAAATATTTTCAGTTCATGCATGATGGCGATTTAAACCTAATTCAGTTCAATAATGTTAGCTATACATGCTATTCTTGTCATGAGCATCAAGGTATGGTGGCGCTGCAGTGCAAATTCCAATCATGTTTAATACATGTTAACTCAAAGATTCGTAGAAAAAATATAAACGTTGGAGGCTATTGATCTGCGCAAAGTCCTTTATTCTGTGTTAAGGTAAGGCATGTTATTCCCAATTATGTGTTATGGCTGGGTTGTGATAGGTCTGATTGACTCTCGATGTCTTAGGCCTAATTGAACGAAGGAATTGTGGTATTTTTCTGTAGCCGATGAGTAATTGAACCCTTGTCCAAGTGAACTCAAAGACAGACTATTTATAGAGTATTTGTGGATAGCTGTTTGACTTATTAATTTGTGTCAATACGGTGAATCCTGTATATAGTAGTACTTGCATACACTTGTAGCTGTTATGTATCTCTGTAAATGAATGCTCTGCTAAGGTTAATTGGAGATGTTTTATTTGTTTGTATTGGTACATCCATGCCACAAGATGCTTCAATTGGGAGAGAGACAACCACCATTCAACCCAAAATAACTCATATAACCATTTCAATAACTCTGAAGCCGTTCAGTAAAAAAAAAAAAAAAACTGCATAGAATCCATTTAAAACTCACTGCAATACTAGTTTAGTAAAGTTAGTTCTGAAAAACACCCTATTATCATTTGTTTGGAGATGATTGGTTTGATTTATTTTACTGTATGCCACTATACACAATCAGGTTGTTTGTAATGTTCTATAAATAGACAAAGTTATTTACTTCATGTTGTCAAACGTTTAGTGGATCATGTTCTCAACACCTTTGTTTACTCGGTTACATCACCAGCTGCAAATTAAAATTCACTGCAAAACTAGTTTAGATAAGTTTGTTCTTAAAAAAAGAAAAAGATAAAAAAATCTATCATTTGTTTGTAGATGTTTGGTTTGATATGTTATACTGTATCCCACTGTATACAATCAGGTTGTTTGTAATGTTCTGGTTGTATGTGTTAGCCATCATGTAATCTCTGAAAGAGCCCCGTTCCAAGTGTCTTACCGCAGGAATGCACAGATAAGCATCGTAAATAAACATCTGTCCTCCTCTCTCTCTCTTCCCACTCTCTCCCTTTCAATCTGTCTATCTATTAGCCCATTCCTCCCACCGCTCCTGTCAATAACTCTCTCGTGTTCACTCCTAAAGGGTCGTCTGTGCAGTAGATTACTGATAAATCACCCATCTACCTCTCCAAATGAATACAGGTGCTGCCCACACCTGAAAGGAGGTTTCTCCTCTAAGCTCTCATTCTCTCCCTCGTCTCGCCATCATTTTTAAGAGGAAAGAGAGCAATCTCGCTTATTGCATTATTTACAAACCAATTTAACGGTGTTCTGCTCTGTGAATAACCGTTCGCATCCACCTCCGTAGGCCAGATATTGCTAAGAAAGAAGAGGAGGAACTAGGAAAAGAAAAGAGGAAGTACACAGACGTGAAAAAAGTTGTATTTTATTGTAAAATGAATCACTGGATTACAACTTTGAGCATATGGCGCCCCGTCATCACCCGAGATGATGCTAATAAAACGAAGGCAAACACATCTGACACGCTTGCATAGATGCAGTGCCAAATTGTCTCTGATAAGCACCTGTCCCACCATTAAGTGAGAATAAAGAGGTTTGTTAATGATGGATAACAAATTCACTGAATGTACCGTGGAGACGCAACACTCTCTGCGGCTCTGCCTCTGAAGTAAGTATGAGAAAATCTTTTGAAAATAGTTTTGTGCTTGACAGCTATTTCTGAGGATTAATTGTTTCCAATATGAGTGTTTGTATGTGTGTGTGTGTGTGTGTGTGCTGCATGAATGCCAGCAGGAATTAGAAAGAACCAGAGATTGTGTATTTTCCTGTCAGTGGGGGTTTTGAGAAGATTAAAAGACAAAAGAGCAAATAATGCTGAGACCGGCAAAACATCAGACTGTGTGTGAGAAAGCAGACGGTAAGAAAGTTAGAGTATGCTTTAATGTAAGTTTATTTTTTTATTTTTTTTTATGATAGTCAATGGGGTCAAATGTTGTTAAGACCCCATTGACGTTTAAAAACAGTCAAAACAATCTTCAAAATACCTTAGTTTATGCTGTGTAGAAGACACAGGTTGGAACAACATGATTGAGTAAATGATGACAGTTTGTGTCCATGACTTACTGAGAGACAAATATTACTTATTCACTAACATGTCTGCATTTCTGTGAAGAAACAGTGGCTGAGACTCATTGGCTTCACTGGTCAGCATGTCATGACTCCTTTCAATTCTCTATAATCATATAAGTTCATTTAAAATGAAAATACATTTCTGAAACTAAATGCAGTATATACAACAGGAATGTGTCACTATGCATTGCCAGAATTAAAACTGTTCAAAAGTTTGGGGTCAGTAAGATTTGAAAATCTTTAGATTTTTTTTCTCTTAATAATTAATTTATTTGATAAAGTAAAACAGTAATATTGTAAAACAAATTTACAATTTTAAATAACTTTTCTTTATTAATAAATTACCTTGATATAATAAACCTTGATAATAAAAATCTGAATTCTTAGATGACTTAGATGATCTTATATGAAACAAAATCTTATTTGAATTTTTGTTATATTATATGAAGAGTTCAGATGCAAAAGCCTCTAAATGCCATTTGAAATTTTCTTCTAAAATTAACATTTTTATCAAGCTTGTATATTTATCGTCAGTAATTTCACTTAAATGACAATTAATAGATAGGTAATCTTCATTGCCATTTAAGTGAAATTACTGAACTTAAATATACAAGCTTGATAAAAATGATCATTTTAGAAGAAAATTTCAAATGACATTTAAAGGCTTTTGCATCTGAACTCTTCATGTCTTATCTCTTTTTATCAACATATTGCATCCTTTCTGAATAAAATAATTAATTTCAGACTTACCAAACTTTTGAAAAGTAGCGTTCCGGAAGCTTCTGATTACCTAACCCTATTCTGGGTGGAGTAATATCACCTTGGCCCTTATGTGTCCTCACACCTGGATATGACACAATTTCATATTTTCTTGGAACTGGATAAATATGTCCAAACAAGCCTATGATTCATGTATGCAGGGCTTGGATTATTGAAATCATTACTAGGAAGTTGCCACATGAACTTGGCACGTTGCCACATGATCCATATAATGATAGTCAATAGGTCCAAATGTTGTTTTAGACTCCACTGACTTTCAATGTACACACAAAACCTTGGATTATTGGCTTGCCACTTGAACTTCATCCAACCATTACATCTGCAGTTTCAGAAATCACACAGATGGTCCCTAACTTGAGGTTATAACAGGTGGTATAACAAATAATGTTAGCTAAAACTTTATTTATTAAAACATGGAAATGTTATCCATTTATTAAATATATTTCAAGAAGATAAGCATCCCAACAGGTTACACTGAGGTTGCAGTTTGATCTTAGTGATTCCAGAGATCTGACTCCTGCCCTGCCATCATTTTACCCTTAGGGCAAAGCTTTCCAGACATATATTAAGCCTAGTCCAAATGTAATAGCTATTTTGAAACATGAATCATTACTTAAAGCATAAGATTAGCCAGTCCAGGAAATGACGCCATATCCACTCGCTCAAATTAAAGTTGGATCAGCTGAAAGATCGGTGGTTAGAAAAGCTTATATTGAGAACTGGACAGGCTTTGGTAACGTATTACATTTAAATTTATGATCCACTATTTCAAAATGACAAATGATGAAATTACTAATGATTTTCCTGATAACAGTGTCCTTTATGAAGAACAGCAGAAGCACCAGAAACACTATAAGCTCTGAATGACTTGGGGCTGTACTCTAATGCAATTTTATCCAGAAAAGTATAATATATTGTGCATTACATACAATAGCCCAATATATTTAATTAAATATTAACTTAATATAACAATATCATTGACCGTAAAACATCCAATGTGTGCTTAAGTGGTTAAGTCTCATTTTGATTGATCTCTCTTTCCATCTCTTTCTAAACAAAGACGCACACACATACACATTTCCCCAGAGCAAAATGAATGGCTTTGATAAGCCCAAGTAATACACAAGATACCTCTGAAGCAGCGTGACCGATCTGCGGTGTAGTGGCACGCATAACCCTCTTTCCTGAAAGCAAGCCAGAGGAAACTGCCAGCCTGTGAGCCAAGATGGCCACCAGTGCTGGTTCCTAGCCACTAGGAAGTGCCTAGAGGCCCGACTTCCTCTGGCGCCAGCCAATCTGAATCCACCCTTATTTGTTTTGCAGTGGTCTCACGGCCCCCGTTTTTGTATCATTTTCCTATTTGCAGTCTCTCAAAACAAGCATGACCTGTGTTATAACTGCCCCCTTCAGAGAAAAATGGAACTAACAAAGGTAATTTAATCCAGCATTTTGTGGAGTTTGGGAAGAATTTTGTGCATTAATGAAAGTATTTCGACTTACGTGTACCCCAAGGAGAAAGAGAGAGAGAGAAAGACAGAGACCGAAATAATAAAGAGGTCTGGATTGAGTTAGAATCTGAGGTTGATTTGAGTCGATAGCGGTCAAAGCACAAAGTGAGATTCACTTTTAGTCAGTTCTCTACAGGAGGGCGCATAACTGAGCCCTACAGACTAAACACACAGTGTGCATCCACCGCCAAGGCATTCACGTTCAGACACAATACTGGCATGAAAGCTATTCAGGTCTAATTAAAACGCATACTGCGGTGCCATTATCACACAATCAAATACTAAAAATGCATTTTTACAAATACAATAGGACTGAAAGCCCTTTTAAAAGATTGCAGTTTCTCTCTTAACACATTGCAACACAAACAATCAAAGGAAACCTGTCCATCTGTCACTGCAAAATTGTTTAGATCGATGAGGTCACAAACTGTACAATTATTTTTTTAGACCTATGCAATTGTATGTATTTAATCTTATGAACTTTTATTATTTTTCCTCAAAGTTGATTTAACAACTGAATTATATGTATGTGTGTGTGCGCGCGTGTGTGTGTGTGTGTGTGTGTGTGTGTGTGTGTGTGTGTGTGTGTGTGTGTGTGTGTGTGTGTGTGTGTGTGTGTGTGTGTGTGTGTGTGTGTGTGTGTGCGTGTGTGCGCGTGTGTGCGTGTGAGAGTGAAGAATAAAATGTTGTTGTGGTTATGCAAAAGGTATATTTTTGTTCAAGCAAGAATGCACTATATTTATTAAAAATGACAGTAAAGGCTTTTATATTGTTAAAAAAATGATTTCAAATAAACACTGTTATTTTGAACTTTCTATTCATTAACACATCCTTTAAATATGTAAATATTTACAGTATATATATATATATATATATATATATATATATATATATATATATATATATATATATATATATATTTCATGAATAATCAATTTGATAGCACTATATATATATATATATATATATATATATATATATAAATGATTTCACAGGAAAACTTTTACACTTTAAATATAGGTCAAATACAAAACAGTTACAGTACAACAGTTAACACTGTTACTGTTTTTACCATTATATATATATAGCCTTGGTGAGCTTGAGACTTTTTTTCAAAAACATTACAAGAATCTTACCGACCCCAAAGCGACTTACAATTGCTATATATGTCAGAGGTCGCACGCCTCTGGAGCAACCAGGTTTTAGTGTCTTTCTCAGGGACACATTGGTGTCTCGCAGTGAATTCGAACCCGGTCGCTCACACCAAAGGCATGTGTCTTATCCACTGCACCATCACCACCTCATGGTAGTATAATTATCCTTATTCAAACCCCCAAATATATAAATATATTTAAACATATATTTAAATAAAAACAACACCATTTCCAGCAGAGGACCAACGTGAACCAAGTACACAAATGTATTTGTGATGCTGCTGCAGAGCTTAAAAACCTGAAATCCCAAAAGGCCATCGGGGTGTTAATAGACTCCTGTATAGAGCATTTCTTCATGAACAGGTTTAGTCCTGCATACCATTTTCAATTAAAACAGACTGCAATGAACTCCAAATTGAGACGTGTTTAATCAACACCTTTTGATGTGTTTGTGCGTGTGCGTTTAAACTGAATTAGAAAGCGTGTGATGAGGAGATGATAGTGGTCGTGTTTAGCATGTTGAAGGTGAGAGGAATCAGATGGTGTGAAGAAGGCAGATAGCGAGATCAAAGAGAAGTGCAGAAAATAAATAAAGGAGGTCTCATCTCCAGACATGGCCCTATCCTAGCCGACAGAGACCTAGTTTAACACATCCATTTCTCTCATGTGTTCAGACTATTTTTGAAATGGTTATAATCCAAAGCAGTCCTATAGATTGAAAAAGTAGATAAAAATAATGTTTGCAAAACAAAAAAGCTTAAATGAAGCACACAAATGAATAAATCAATGAATCAAATACACATCACTTTAAAGGGTTAGTTCGCCCATTTAACCCCCTGGGGACCAAGGTGTATTTGGGGTCCTTGAGAGGTTCTGACATGTCCTGACATCTGTGTTTTTTCAGCTGCTTATATATTAATTACACTGGTGAAATTACACTATATTAAGCAGAAACAGGGCAACCATGATGTATGGGCAACATGTTTGTATTTTTGAGAGAATATTGTTTATGCGTGATTATTGTAAAAACTAAAAAAAAAGTTTCTGAAATAAGGCCACAAAACACATACTAAATATGTGTCCACAAGACTTTTGACTAATTGATGTTATTGCCTAGGGTTTTTCTCGTCACAATGATCTGAAAATCATCCTCCTAATTGTTCACATAAAACTGTGAATTGGGTTTTATTGTGAAAATGTTTTTTTTTTCTTTTTTTCTTTTTTGCCAAGGCAATATGCGAATGGCGTGAACAGGCCAGCCCCATCATGAATAATTAGGTGATTCTCACCTGAGAGACAAAGACACGCATAATAATGAGCCTTCCATTCAATGATATATATATTCACTATATATTCAAGGAAGTACAACTCAAATTTAAGGATGTACACTGCATAAACAAAAAATAAGATGAATGCATAAATTACGTACATCAGCAAATCACTAAGGGCATAGTTAGTAAGTGGGTTGACATCATCCATTGCAACGAGGTCAACCCTGCCCTTTCTCTTGCCTACATCTTTTACTGCTATTTAGGAGAACTCATAAGATAAAATGTTTTGTAAATACGGCCCATAGAAGTCTTTTTTCTATTTACTGGGATAAATGTGTGTGTCTGCACCATCTGTAACCAGATACTTTTCCCCCTCACATTCCTCTTCCGTTCACCCTTGGGCAAATTAGACCAGATTTTCCTATAAAAGCTCACAGCCATGGAAGACAATGTCGCCAAGATATAAACGATCAAAATACGCAAAGAAGCATCAAAAAATGGACACACAGTCCTCCGGGTGTGCTGACGAGAACTTTAACAGCCGTGATGGGATGTTTCTTTGATGTTCCTACAACTAGTGTAGTTTTTACAATTGAGATCATAAGAAGCAAGTAAGTTACGGGTGGGCAGCAGCTGGATCAGAGTGTGTGTGTGTGTGTGTGTGTGTGTGTGTTGCCTGGTCTTCCTACGTTATCGGGACCAAATATAAAATAATTATAATCAATCTCTTATGGTCATAAACTTTTTTTTTTCCTTTGAACCCCTTTAAAATTTAAACAAACATTATATAATTGTATATAAATAGAAATAAATGTTTTATTTTATCTTTGCCATCTATTTGGGCATTCTAGAAGAAAGTTATGTTTATTTGTCTGTCTAGACCAAGGACACTGAAGTTTTGTGAGAGATCCATTTGGTTAATGCTCATATTTGGTAACTGAATACACAACAGTTTTCGGAGGTGTGCACAGAAACGTGTCAGCTTTGAAAAAGAAGAGCCTGTTTCTCTGCTATACACATTATTGGCCAATTTGTTTAAATATTCACATGTTAAACCAGCTAGAATTCAGGACTGTGGAATGATACAGCCACCAGCGTAATAGTCAAAAAAGGCGTTAGGAATGTTATTACTTTCAAAATAGTGTTTTATATATAGAGAGAGAGCTCCAATTTTCCAGCTCTTAGTGGCAGCAGCGAATTCTTGAGTGAGAAGCATTATATGGTGTGCATACACTGTTACATTAAAACACACTTTACCAACCTCAGATGAACTTCTGCTGTTTTTCCCCTCCAAAACATGTGTGGTCCTGGTATTCTGCTCTACTCATAAAATGGGTTTACATCTAGCCAAAATTATTGGTACACGCAATTATACACAATAAAGATAATTGCAAAATTGTGTTTCAAAGAAATCAATCGGGTTTTTTTTTTTTTTCGTCCAGTGGAGGTTCACAATCATTAAGGATGAAAAAAACGATATAGAACAAAGAACAGATTTAACAGCAGAAAAAAAAACATGCAGATGTTTATATGCTCTTTTTAATCTAAAATTAACAAACATGCATTATAACTTCCATATTTTTTTTAACCATCAAACTCAAATAGTACATGTCTTATTTCAGTAAAAATAATATATATATATATATATATATATATATATGATATAATCATGTAATATGATATATTTATTTAAAACTTGTAACATCTACTTAAGCTAGTCTGCTTTTCTTCTCTTGTACTCTTCATCAGAACTAAAATTGTTTGTACCAGAAGCTCAGCAATATGAAACAGATGGCTATTGAGCATTATCTATTAGAGCATTATCATATTTCTAAATGAAAATGAAGAGTGGGGTTATTGGAGGGGCTGAGTCTAGCTTTGGCTGAGTTAGAGCTGTTGATTAGAGTGATAACAGGACAGAGAATAGAGCGAAGCTTGCAAAGTAAACCGCAACCCTGTGCCAAGCTTGTGTTTTTGCTGTCCTGTGAAACCCCATTCCTCAATTTTGGGCAAATTATATTGTATTTATTTCTCTATTTTGCATTCCCTAAGAATGAAACATAATATCAAACACTTCATTTTGAGCCTGCCAGAAATACAGTACAATGTAATTTTTTGTCTCCATTCATATTTTAAGCAGACAATTTTTTTTATTTAATAATCAAACTTGCTTATTACTATATATATATATATATATATATATATATATATATATATATATATATATATATAAATATATATATATATATATATATATATATATATATATATATATATATATATATATAATCACAAATATAATCACAGCTTTGCCCAAACAGTAATACAACATAATTTAAAATATATTCAAATCTTACAAAACCCAAACTTTATAGATTATTCTCAGAGCCATGTGTTCTGCAGTTGTATCACTGCATTCAGATCACAATTAAGTGGCATTTAGTTTGGGCAAGCAACACAACTGACAACAAACAACAGCTGGCTCGAATAAAAGCCAAAAGTAAACAAACAACATTTGTCTTCTTTAGCAACTTTACAGCTACTCGCATGCTGGATTTCTCATAAGAACTTTGCTGCTGCTGGTGATCATGCTGCGATTGAATTGCGTTAAAATTCTCTTCATAATGAACAGATTTGGATTAATGTCAGCCTTTGAGAGATAGCACATCTAAATGTCAGAGCCAAATTACCTGTTGCTAACAGATGTGTACTTTACACAACTGTCCGAAGTGAGCACAAATGTTTGTTGAGGACTTTGCTGTAATAAAGACTATGAAAATAAATCTCGATATAAATTAAAATCTTTGCTTTTGAATCTGTTTAAAAGAAAATCACATCAAAGTGTAGTGTTGGGGAATAGTTAACTACAAGTAGTGTAGCTATTAACTTAACTACATTTTTCAGTAGCTTGGCAGTTGCTCAATTGCTTTTAAACAGTGTAGCTTTTCCAGTAGCTAACTACTTTTTGCAGCAAGTAGCTGTGTAGCACGAGCAAAAGCTACATTGCTACATTGTCGAGCCTGCGCGAATCAGCACCATAGATCAGCACGATGCAAGGATATTCTTGCAAACTCATTTTTTGCCATTACCGCCACCTGTTGTTTAATCACGCATCTTGCGGCTAACGGTTCACTGACGTACAGAAGTGGATTGACACACCCATATTATGATTATATAGCACGACGGGACGGCAGAATTGGAGGATGGAGAAACAACTAACGTTAAGTTCAATCAGTATTTTTGAGAAAATGTTCTACATGCAATTTACGTTGGATGTATTTTTCATTCTTGCAATGTTATAGGCTTTTTGTTGCAATTTTGCATTTTTGACAAACAGTTTGAGATATTTGAGAGTTGTGCGTAATAAAACAATACTCTTTGAAATCGTAATTGCATTGCCTTGTTTTACACACTAAATATTTTACATAAAACATTCCTCAGAAACGTATTCAGTTATTTATAATATACGTTGTTCAAAAAAGCAAAAGTAGTTTCAATGTAGCTAGCTACTTTTTGATAGTAACTTGTAGCTAACTACTTTTCTAAACGGGTAGCTTGACTGTAGTTAAACTACTTTAACTTACGAGCTTGTAGCTTGTCAAACTACAGTTTCAGAGTAGCTTCCCCAACACTGAGTGTAGCTATGCAGCTGCTAGCATTAGTGGTTCTGGGTGTTTGCTAAGTACGTGCCTTTGCAAACACCACAATCTTTTTCGCTTAAAGGAGGATGTGAAGGACATCGTTTATGGTGAGATCTGCAGGTCAGACCTTTCGGTGTGTGCAGGTTGTTAGTGATACCGCTGTTTGTAGCCAGTGTATTTTCTTCCCTGTGCAACCTCTCAGCAGACTCCGAACACCTAAACAAAAACTGTTTGTGAAGGCCAGCGGCAGAGCTGGAGTCCAGTAATGAACAATTATCAACATCCACTCCACAGCCTCATCACACCTTTAGTTAACAGCACAACAGGACACACATCACACATGATGATAGCATCAGAAAAGAAGTATCCCCCACAGCGGAGAAACACTATCTGCTGCAGTCAGCCATTCACCCATACATCCATCATCTGTCTATTTGTCTATACATATATCTATCTGACTATCTATAGTATATATCTATCTGACTGCCTGTATGTCTACCTATCTATCTATCTATCTATCTATCTATCTATCTATCCTATCCTATCTATCTATCTATCTATCTATCTATCATATCTATCACTATCTCATCTAATCCATCTATCAATCCATCTATCCATCAATCCATCAATCCATCAATCCATCAATCCATCAATCCATCTAATCCATCAATCCATCAATCCATCAATCCATCAATCCATCCATAATCCATCAATCCATCAATCCATCAATCCATCAATCCATCTATCCATCAATCCATCAATCCATCAATCCATCAATCCATCAATCCATCAATCCATCAATCCATCTATCCATCAATCCATCTATCCATCAATCCATCAATCCATCAATCCATCAATCCATCAATCCATCTCGATAATCCATCAATCCATCAATCCATCAATCCATCTATCCATCTATCCATCTATCCATCTATCCATCTATCCATCAATCCATCAATCCATCAATCCATCAATCCATCAATCCATCAATCCATCTTGTGCCTGTCTAACCATCTG
The DNA here is from genome assembly GCA_030378365.1 of Hybognathus amarus. Lineage (NCBI taxonomy): Eukaryota > Metazoa > Chordata > Actinopteri > Cypriniformes > Leuciscidae > Hybognathus > Hybognathus amarus. The sequence continues at coordinate 398,220 of JAQIUQ010000611.1, forward strand.
TGTAACAATCAATCAATCCATCCATCCATCCATCCATCCATCCATCCATCCATCCATCCATCTCAGGCTTTATTGCTCTCTGCAATTTCTTCTTTCCTTTATGATTGTTACTTGTCGGATTGTGTTATATGACCCTAGTGAGATCTTGGGTATAAGCCAAGGCAGACACTAACATTCTTTTATTCCAGACAGTACAAATATACATCTCCACACATACTTTGGCCATGATTGATTGATTCTGCGTTTTATCATCAATTCGCGTCAAATTCTGAAATCTCATTGACATGCAAAATTGAAATGGTACTGCAAAAAACAAGAAAGCCCTTGCATTCATTTAAAAGACTGGAGTCTGTCGTGGCTGATGAAAGAGGAAATTTATGCCCATTCTTTAGAGTAAACTCAAAGTAATTACAATCACAACTTAAACGGAATGAGATATTAACAAATTGTTAGTTGCATATCATACAGACAAGCATTCATTAACATTTTTAAATGAATGTCACACATGTTTTCCTATTGATTTTTCATTCAGACAGCCATCCAGCACTGCAGAACAGGCCAAATTTATTTCACACAGAAAAAATTTTGGTTAAAAATATAATAATAATAAAATAAAAATAAACATACAGTACAGTGTGCACTATCTTTGCATAAAACAAATGTTATTTTCTCCATCAAACAGGGTGTAACTGCTCTAGAAATCAAAACTCCTATCAGTAATGTAACTCCGAAACTTTGGAAAACAGACTTCACCATCAAGACGACAAAACGAGAGAAATAATGGGCACTAATCTTCCCCAGCCGCCCTCTGCCCTCCCACACTCCCATTCTCTTTTTCATCAAGTCCCCACTCATTCTCTCGCTCTGTCTGTTTTTATGAGGTGCAACCATTCTCAGTTTTACAGTAATGGTGGGGCTCATTATCCCTCCATTTCATAATCCCGGCATGTGTGACTCTGTCGTTTTGGATGTGTGACTCTCTCGTTTAGGTGCTTTTTAAAGGCATGCCACCCTTACCAAAGGCTCTGGAAATAAGATGTTTTGGTCATTAACTTTTATTCCATGACTGGGTGAGCCATTTACAAGAGAATGCCAGAACCTCACAATCATAAAAAAACCCTCTAAAATACAGAAATGTGACAAGGAAAATAAATAAACGAATCAAGAATTGGATAGTGAGATTATGTTTTTTATTTTATTTTTTTATTTATTTTTTTTATTATATATTTTTTTTGCCAAAGTGTTTATTAGTGAGAAGTCAGAAAAAAAAATGTTGAATGGCCTTGTCTTTTTTAATTAAGAGTTTCCTTTGAGACAAACTAGAATAGTGTCATGTGCAACAAAAAAATTGCAAAGCAATATTCACTGCATTACATCGACAAATAAAGCAGAAATGAAGGGATAAAAATAAATGGGACTGTGGGATATGTCTACTTTAGGTCTTGTAGTCATTATCCGCATGGGTTAGATGAGATTACTTTCACAATTGATGGTTGAGTAATGTTGGCCATTAAAAATGTTAAACCGAAAGCCACAGCAGGGTTAGGTTGCATATGATTCCATGGTGTATTATGGGTAACTTGGCCATCTTTTAGAATTTAGGTGAGACATCATTGCATCAGGGCATTATGTGCAGCAGTGAACCCTGTAATTTAAGAGACTCTGGATTGTCTGTGTGAGTAGTATTGTGTACACCCTGAAATGGATATACGACAACATTTTAAAAGCTAAACATTTCTTAAACTGTCTGATAGACGATTTAAAAACAATAATAATTAATAATAATTTACTGAATAAAAAATTTTTTTTATAGATAATTTATAATATGTATTACTATTTTTGATATATTATTGCAATATGTTTACAAGGTAAAAGTGCAGGCATATGTAGTGAATGTGACGTGCATTGTGAGCTCCAGTGCGCACTCTGTCTTCAGATGACCATAAAGACATTATTTTGGACCACTGCCGGGATAATTACTGAACGCATTTGTGTTGAAATTGATTCATTGGTGGTCGAATAAGCTTATTTGATTAAATTATTAACACTCCCATTTATTTTCAATTCAAGTACTGTAAACCATTAGTGGAGGTCAATACCAATTTTAATTATTTTACAATTAATCTGTTTCATAGATTGGGAAGAATATGATCAGCCAAAGAAATTACAAAGAAGGGTGGATATTATATGTCGTACAATGAATAAAACAGCTAAACAGCTATATATATATATATATATATATATATATATATATATATATATATATATATATATATATATATATATATATATATATATATATATATAAAATCTTTTCATACAATTTTATAAAAATGCAAAACAAACTTTTTATTTCCAATATGCAAACTGGAATCTACTTAGAAAAAGAGTTCTATATATGTAGCATAGGGTTCTTTATTCAACTCCAAATGACATTTTATGCTAAAAAGGTTCAATAATGACAAGAAAGAACACTTTTGGCACAAAGGTTCTTTAAAGGCTATTATTCATTCATATATTACATTATTCTGCAACATTTTGCAGTTGTAATTAAATTATTGTTGTTTATTAAACTGTTGTAGTAACTTAATATGACATTTTAATCATGCAAATTTTTGGAGGATAAAAACTGAAATGGCACTCTTCATGTGATATTCATTAATTACATTTTTTAACCACCATATCATGCATTTTGTGATCATTCACATGCGTTGCATTTTAGGGGTTCCAAATACGTAGCGCTTTAGAACCCTTTAAGGATCTATATAGAACCTTTTCTTCTAAGAGTGTGTAATGAGATCGTCACAGACTCAGTTAGGTCATGTGGTAATGTAATGTAGCACGCTTCGTAGAATAATGCCTATTTAGTTTGCAGTATATAGTAAGCTTGCATTTTATTCTGTTCATAGCCTTAAGCACAGATACTGTTTTGATTGATTTTTGGATTGATTTGACAATTAAACTGCTATTAATCCCACAATCAGTAGCATCAGGAAGAGCTCATTTGTTTTGCTCCATGGCATTTTAACATACCTGCTAACACTATTCATATTTCTGCCTAGTTATGATAATTAAGACAACTGCCTATCTACAGAGGTAAATTAAGTCTCAAATTCAATTCCAATTTCCAATACACGTAACAAAAGCATAAACAATTCCTTAAGCACAACAGACTGTGAATCCATATTCGATTAACTGAATGTTTGAACAGCAGTGTTTCTGACGATTAATTTTATTGTTGTTGTTTCTTTAATAGTCCATTTGTTTGGTTTTTCAGACTGATCTCATGAAGTACCGTGTGTATGACACGCCAATTCATGTTTCTATTTTTGGCGTGCTATCAACACGCATTATCGCTTTTCAGCGTGTTTATGAACGCCATTGACTTAACGTTATTACTGTATATACAAATATATGACTTACCTCAACCTCGTCACTAAACCTACTCGCATTTGGCACTAATGGCATTTATGACTGTTCCCTTACCATCATAGGAAAGAAAAGATAGCTCCCCAAATGTAGATGTACATTTTGCTTCGTTTCGCTCCGACATTTGACGGCATGTACAGACACGCGGAATGACGTGAACGTTATTGGCGTAGACATACACGCATACGCGGATACACACGGATAGCTCAAAATGCGTAGAGTATAACACGCCACTTGACTCTAAAGTGCCGTGTATGTTTACGCAAAACTCATGATGTCATGTTTTTGATCAACAACACGTGCATAATATTGATTACCAGTACCTAATCATAAAATAAACAAACAAAGAATATGCATGAATATTTATCAAATATTAAATGACACTAAACGTATTATATATTGCATATATTATATAATAACATGATGTGCATCTGCCTTAATTTATAGCTCCAAAAGTTTCAGCTATGGAACATATTTACACCCACTGTTGTTAAAGAGAAATGACTGCGCTCACACTCCCATTGATTAAAACAAAACGACAACGCTCACTCCTCGTCCTTTCATAATGAGTCTCTGAAGAAACCTGTTTTTCTGGGAAGTTTCCATGAAAAGACGATCATTCAGTCAAGCATGTTGCCAAAAAAGCATCACATGGCATGCACTATAGATGTATATCAACCTGCTTTGACCGGTGTGTTTGCATGACATACATGCCAGCACATATATTTAAGAACATTTAATCATTCCCTTGAACCCATCAAAGCAATTCTTTCCAGCCTCAGGATAAAGCCCTGCTGGTCCTGTCTCGATTCCTTTGAACTCAATTTAAAGGTAAATATGCTGTTCTCCTGCTGCGTGTCAAAGCATCAGACGCTCTGTAACGGTACCCTCACATACCAAGCAGTACACCTCAGCACTTTCTCTATACAGTATAGCTAGTGCATGTATTCAGGAGAAAGAGAAAAAGTGTATGTGTGTAAAGAGAGAGAGTTAGAGAGAGGACAAGGGACAGAGAGAGAGAGCGCCGCAGGACAATTTACTGTTTCTCTTTGCGAGCTTTAAGTTAAGAGCGTTGAGTCTTTGCTCATGGCGGTTCAACCTCCAGCTCTGATGACCTTGTTCTTTATTCTGCTGCTGGCTCTGCAGTCTGAATTAGATGTTACAATAGCTAAAAAAATAAAAATAAATAAACAAAAAACAAGAAATATTTAACTAAAAGACAAAATACAAGGAACCTTTTTTTAAAAAAAAAAAGACAAAAATGACTATGGGCTCTATCTTGCACCCGGCGCAAATTACTTTATACATTGACGCATTTATCATTCCTATTTTGCACTCGCGCAAAGCGGGCTTTTTTCCTCCACAGACTCACGTCGGTAATCTAGGAATGAACTTGCGCTCCCTGGGCGGATCGGCGCAAAAGGAGGCGTGTGTCGGCGCAAACAATACCTGGTGTTATTTAACACTTCCAGAAAACAATTGCGCCAACTGACCAGAAAAAACCTGGTCTAAAGTCAGTGGCGCGTTGCGCGTACATTCAGATGCTATTTTAAGCGCGCATGCTTGGCCATAATACAGAGTGTGAACAACGTGCATACACTGTAGATGATTCTCTCATCAACACAGATGCATTTTACTTTTTGCAAATGATACATTATTATAAGGAAAAATATATAAACATAAGGGAAATCATTGTTGTGTCCATGACGATGGGAAAAATAGGCATAAAGCTTACACATTTACCCAAATTATTATATGCATGTTTAACCGAAGCTAATTGGGTTTGTCCCATCCACAATATCCCTTCTCTTACTTTTATGGCCCTGACGAGAAAATCGATCTCCTCCGGACGTGAACCGATGCTGAAGCGCGCCTGATAAATGCGCCGTTAAATAGAATTGCGCCATGGAACAAGCGCACTTCGTTCATCATGCTCTTAAAGGGAATGTGATATGACGCTCTAATTGGTTTGTTTCCCGTTACGCCCAAACCACACCTATGAATAATGAGGCTACTCTAGACCAACCCCTTTTAGATTTGCGCCAGGCGCAAGAGGCATTTTCCCGCCAGGAAAATAGCAACAGCGCCGGGATCCGCCCACAAAGTTACTTGCGCTTTGCGCTTTGTCACTTGCGTTTCAGATCGTTAAAATAGGGCCCTATGACTTAAATCTTGGTCTTTTCTTCAATCTAAAGCTGTTGTATTGCTCCAGAAGATCTGGAGTATATAGAGCCCAAGTCATGAACTTCAATTTTACAGTGTATTTTTTTTCCTTTCAAAGTGCAACAATCCAGAATCACTGCTGTTGTTTTTAAAAGACAGGCCAATATGTCCAGATTCCTAAAATAACCACATTCTGGTATAGATTGACATAAAGGGGTATAAACCATGACAGATTTGTTTTTAAATCCTGTAACCACATTTGAATTTAAGATAATTTAAAACAGACACATATGCACACTTCAGTGTTGATATCTACAGTGGATTATATTGGATTTATCAAATTTACACCAGCATGTGCTTAGCCAAAATGTTAAACAGCACCCGTTGTTTCTCTATAGTGACTTTGGCATGAAGGTGTTAGTGTAACCTTCTCACTGATCCCATATCAGTGCCGACCTGAAACACAGCACTTCTGATATCAGGAGGATTTGTGTTCTTGTGCTTCTGTGATTACCGCATGTCTTAGTCTGACTACAAAGACACAACTAAACTATATTTCTGCTGATATTTTGTCTACTATATGCAGCCAGTGTCTAGATTAATATCTCTTGAAATGTTACTAATGCTCAGGCACAGATGTTCTTTGTCCGCTTAACACAAAGTGTTATCCTGAACTTTATTAAAATATCTCTTTAATTGGTTTGACAAATATAGTATAGTATTATTGTCTTTTGGAAACCAGGTGACCAGTTTTTACTTAAGCCTTAGTTTTACTTACGTAACTAAATAAATGTGATACTGTTGGTTCAGTTTTTGGATGGATGGATGGATCTCTAGATAGATAGCCTTGATAAACTGCTCAATGCACAAAAAGCACAAATAACAAGCAAAATGTGTTTTCTTCATCTCATATTGAGTTCCAAATGAAACAAAGAATTGATTCATGCTATTTCCTTTCGAAACGTTTATTCACACACCCAAACACACACAAATACAAACAGATGGTTTGATCAAGCCCAGTTTCTAATCTGTTTGTGCAGTTACTTTTTTGATTTTCCCACAAAACAAACTACTTTTTTTTCTACCTTGTCCAAATGCTTTTCCCTTTTTTCTCTATAATTGTGTTTTTCCCTCTCCAGAAGCATTCAGGAAGGTTAAGCTTTAGATGAAGCTTAATTAGTCTCTGGTACAGCCATTATGCTCTCAGTGGTCTCATCGAGCCACACAGTGATGTTGAGCTGGCATGGGGTCAATATGAATCCGATTGCTTTCGACCAGTTGAGTCTGAGGGAAGCTGGAGAGATGGCACTGATGGGTTTCTAATGTCCTTTTGGACATTCTGCATAATACTTTGAAAACTTTGTGATCTGTGTAAAACACTAGTCGTTCACAAAGAGAAAGGTCTTAAAGGGATAGTTCATCCAAAACAAACAAAAGTTCCAAACTTTTAATTTATTATTTAGTGAAAATCTCAACCTTACGGAGCCCAGAAAAAAAAGGGGGTCTCACAAATCCTAGTCACTGTTTCGCATTTGTCCACCGTTTATAAACAGTACTTACAGATTGTTCCCTCGATATATTAAATTGCACCTGCGGATTAATAAACCGTACCCACAAATTTCTATGCCCATGCTTTTGCACTCCGTTCCCACATTTTTGCAAACTGTACTCTTGAGATGTGTGGCCCGTGTCTGCTCTTACATAGCTAACGAATGCCAAAGTCAGGTTTTCGCTAAAAAATTTAGTTTTAAAAAAGTTACAATTTATGTATTTATTTATTTTTTTTATCTGGTCATTGCGCCCATGCCTGAAAGTCAAATTTAGCTGAACTGAATCTTCAGGAGCAGGACTGACCACCTCAAGAAAGTAGGATCAGTGATTGCAAACATACACCCACACATACACAGACACACATTTACTTGGATTATCTAAATGGGCACATTGCATAGATTTCTATTGCTTTATGCACTGCTAGTTATAAATACTATAATCCAAAAAAACTGTAAAATTTGTTTGAATGCCATATTGCCATTTTTAGAAATGGGACATCGCCAAATGAGGTTTTGTTGTTTGTTGTTTTTGTCATATTTAGCTCACTTCATTTACAAAATTGTTCCTAAAAGTAAGCAGGTAGGTATACAAGCAACCCACACAAAAACACATGTTGGTATAGTTACAACAACAACACAACAAAAAAAAAACTAACAAAAAGCAAGAAATTGTTAAATAATACTAAAAACATTTTTTTTTTAAACGTGTCCAAAAGTAAACATTTAGAAATTGACAAGAATGCATATTAAAAAAAAAAATATATATATATATATATATATATATATATATATATATATATATATATATATTTTTAAATACATCCAGCAGATCTGGAGTGCGTTTCCCGAAAGCATCGTTAGCCAACTATGGTCGCAAGTTCCGTCGTTATCACCAAAGTTCAACGAGTCGGTGTTTCCCGAAAAAAATCTTTCCAACGAGCATTCGCAAACAGCATCGCAAAGTTGTGTGATTTGAACGACAGCTCTCGATCTGTGGTTAGAGGCATATATATATATATATATATATATATATATATATATATATATATATATATATATATATATATATTGCATGTCATTTGGATGTATGGATGTAAGAACGAGACAAATATTGAGTCTGATAATAAAGCAAAATAACTGAGAACAAATAGATATAGTCCTCAGATGACCTGTCTGTAATTTATGTATACAAAATCTAGCGTTAATTGGACCTTAAACAGTTTCATCAAAAGTAGTTATTACTCCAAACGTGCGAAACCAACGTGGTTCAACGAATCACTTTGCGAACAATGGGTTTCGGGAAATAGTAGTGACTAGCAAGTTGATTTCTCCAACGATGCACGACTAGGTAGTGAAGCAGCGAACTACTTAGTTATATGGGAAATACACAGCAGGTGCATAATGCAATGCTTCATGACATGTGTACATTTTTTTAACTCTTTTTGCAATAGTGTAAAAAGACAGGGATTTTGACCATGTAATTATTGAGTCGATTGTGGTTCGTATTTGATAATAAAAAGTGACAGTACTAGAATTCATACAAGAGGCACCTATATATAGCATAACTGCTAGGTTTTTTTGTCTCCACCTTTCACCATACTAGCGACGGCCCTGGGTATACCTATCCTTATGAGGACATTCCATAGGTACGTAATTGTTTTTATACTGAGCTAATGAAATGTTCTTCTAATCTTCTAACCCTAAACCTACCCCTCAAACAACTCATCCCAGAAAACCTTCTACATTACTACATTTTCAAGAAACATCATTTATTATGATTTATAACCTGTTTTCCTCAAGAGGACCAAAAAAAAACTAAAAATTCCAATTTCGCACAATTTCTGGTATTACTGTATTTGTAAGGACATTTGGTCCTCACAAAGTAGGGGTTACCAGAACCACATCCACTAATTAGCTTGTCTCAGACCCACAGCATAAGGCAAAATCATCAGGACCAAAAATGTATAGAACATAAAATTTGCATTCGGCACTACATCTGTTCCTGAAGGCAAAAATTACTGGTTGAGATGTTGATTTTGCATGGATTTGAAATCATTACAGAAACTGTGCCATTAGAGAGCTGGTATTTTATTTGACTGGTAAACCGAATCTCTCTAAATATGGTAATAATTTAGCTAGCAGTTGGAAGCAGTATATTGATTTAGGTGTTGTAGATGTGTTTATGCCATCCATTTGTGTAGTTATGAATATTCCTATTTGTTTAATTAGTGTAACTGGGCAGCAGGGGGGAGAGTCAGGGCCAAATTTGAGAGAGGCTAAAGCCTACGTTTTATTGGATTTAATTTACTTTATGTTTTTTTGCCAGTTGTGTATTTAAGGCAGAGAGGCTGAGAGAGTGCAAACAAGTTTCACTGCCAAAAGCATCACACACACACACCAAACCCTATTTCACACTTATTTGGCCTCTCATAAATGTCCTGACAATTAAAACAAAAACCTAAAAAAAAAAAACAGCTCTATAAGCATACCCAGTCAGTTTCAGTTCTGTCTGTTTTCAAAACTAATAATTTGTGCATTTTATAGAACTAGACTTGCATTTCCTGAAGGTGTATAGTGGTAATGTTTTCAGTAAATGTAGGTTTTCAGTTTTGTGTAAATTAAATGCTATCACAGCCACCACAAACTGCCGATCAGCTCTGTCATGTCTGTCAGCTCTGCATGAAAATAAACACATCATGTGACACCGTTAGACGTTAGTAAAGGTTGCCAAAGAAGAATTTAAATAGACAAATTAAAATTCAGTATGCAAATCTTACAATGATATCATCAATGTCGGGTCGTTTTTTGAATGTTGAATATTATCAATGTATAAATTCTAGACTTTAATATTATAAAATATTATAACGCTTATTAAAAAGGGGTGAGTGGCGCCGTGGACAAGACACATGCCTTTGGTGTGAGAGACCGGGTTTGAATCCACTGTGAGACACTAATTTGTCCCTAAGCAATCACCCCAAGTTGCTCCAGAGGCATGCGACCTCTGATACATATATATATTGTTGCTTTGGATAAAAGAGTCAGCTCAATCAAATTAATAAATTAATAAAAAAACAGACACAAAAACAAACAAACTTTTAATTGAGTCAGTACATCAAATAGTTTAAGCTCAATTCGTTGCTGAAAAGTGGTGAAGAAAAAGTTAAATGCTGCTTTATACAATGATTTATCTAATGATCACGCTGTCATTAGATAAATATATTAATATTTATGATGCAAATCTGTAATATACTATGCAGGTTCTGCCAACAGCTGAGGTTAGACACATAACTGAATCAATTTCTCACCAGCCCAGCAAAACTGACTTTCACAATGACTAGCTCAAAGGTCAACAGCAGATACCATCCATCTTTTACAAGCAGGCTGGACCGTCAAGGCTACGGTGTGTGTGTGTTTTCTTTAAAACATATGAATGATAGGTTAGTCAGAGCACAGGTATAGCACTGCATATAGACATTCAATTCAGACATTAAAATTTTAAATGTATTGTCAATGTTAAGGGGATATTTCACCCTAAAATGAAAATTAAGTAATAAATTATTCACCCTGGTGTTGTTCTGTCATATACCCATGTATCTTTTATGGACCACCAGAAAAAAAAAAAAAAAAAAAAAAAAAAAAAACTACTGTCCATTCGTGCTCAGTGTTTTATTAGCATGTATTCCACATTTTTCATATATATATATATATATATATATATATATTTAATATATATATAATAAACTGAGTGTATTTAATAAACTGGGCGTAGCCTATTCATCTGTCAATATGAAACACGATTTGGTCATTCTAATTAATGATCGGAGAAACGTGTATCGACCACCGTTACTATACAAAATGCACGTATGTCCATTAAAACTCGATTTTGGGTCAAATATGGATTATATCATGGCACAACAAAGATGTTGTGCCAAGCATGACAACGCTAACGTTCAGCTGCTTTTGAAATTACATGTTTTTTTCACTTCCTGAAAAGTAACCGTTTTGGACATACGTGAGTTTCATCGGGCAGCGACGATATGTGTAATTTTTATTATTATTCAATAATTATATATATATATATATATATATATATATATATATATATATATATATATATATATATATATATATATATATTTTTTTTTTTACAAAATGTCAAACTGCTGTCAATGTTGTGACCACAGTGGTCACTCAGAGGAAATATTTAAAAATGATGTGTATGTGTGCATGTGATGTAGGCTTACTTTTGGCTGAGAAACTCTTGGCACCCTGAACAAACTTCGCACATTTCCTTTTCTACAATGTTTTTGTGAGTGACCAACCACGCTGTTTTAAAGTTCAAAGAACAACAAACAAGAGGAAATGTTTTACTACACCTCTGTATAACCATGCTGACATGAAAAACACGGCTGCCCATCCGTTCAGTGTGTGTACGTGTGTGTGAAAGTCAATGCAGTCCTGAAGAGCTCTTCTAAAAGAACCATTAAAAATGCTTTTCACATGAAAATTAAGAGTAATCGTGTCTAAACGTTGAGCGCATATCTGGTACAAATACACTTAAAACACATCTCAAAGGAAAAAGTGAGCTACTGACCTTAAATAAATTAAAATCCGTAAATATATTAACAGCACCGTGCATTGACCTTGCTAGTTAGCCAAATAACGTCATTTGTCTCAAAGCAGCCAAAGGGAAAAGTATGTGAAAGTGTGTGAGTGATAGAGAGAGTGTGAGAGTGTGTGTTGGCCCAGAGACGCAAGTCACACATAACTCACTCATCTTGTTTATATAAAATTTTGGGTGTTACCATAAGCCTTGAATTTCCATGTATCACTTTCCTAAGACGCACTCTGAACCATATTCTTAATTTATGTCATTTTACCTCTCACTGAAATGAAGGAATGATAGAAAGTAAAGCTGTAGATGGTAATTTAGGTGCTTAATGAACTCATTTACCGCATTGTTAGGCACAATAAGAGCAGGTTGTTCCACAATTGCTGCTGTTAATGCAGTTGAGGAAAGGTTTTAGAGGTTACTGGGAAATTAGGCTCTGACAGGCAGAATGATTAGTCATGCTACAGATTACCTGTCTCTCTCTCTTTCACACTTCATCCGTGTGGTGTCAGTGTTCTGGCAGACTGCGCTTTTATACTGTTGATGAACCAACACATGTTGACCTTTTTCCCTCAATCTCATCTACCCTGTGTAGTTTTACCAATAATTGGAGGAGAAAGAGAAAGTGAGAAGAGAGCATTACATTTCATATTGCAATCAAGATGGTTCTGTGACGTCACAGGTATAAGGGTTCTTAAAATTTATCTCCATGTTATGCATAACTATGCAATTTAATAACAGCTTAAATGTAAATAAAACATTTTTAAGGGAAAAGGTTTTCGTTACATTGACATCACAATTGACACTGTTAAAACAAGTATCATGTGTACACTGTAAAAAAAAAATGTTCATGATTTGCAATCACAACATTTTTTTCTTTTGTCAAATCAACTTAAATAATTTATGTTGTTCAGATAACATAATATTTTGAGTTTCTGATGATTAAATTAGGAATGCACCGAATCTCGGCCACCGAAAATTTCCGGCCGAAAATGGCCCAAAAGGGCATTTTCGGTTTTCAGGCCGAAGACTTTTATCACCGAAACAATACGGCCGAAATGTTGTTGAGAAGTTCACACTCGGCTTTGTTTTTTATGAGAGAACATTTCATTTTAAAACCTTTCTGCAGGCCAGTAGATTATTATTTCGAGTAGGCTGATGTCAAAAACATTTTAGTTTGAATTTTATTTTATACTATGCATTGTGCTACATAAATATTTGCATAATTTGTAATTGATTTATTCCTTGAAAATTTAATATTAATTTATGCAATTGCAATGCCTTGATTTTAGTAAAGTTTTGTACACAGTCATATCATAGCCATAAATGCAATGATACTAATAATTGGTATAATTTCTTTCGGTGTTTTGGTTTTCGGCCTTGGTTTCCTCTTTTTCGGTTTTCGGTTTCGGCCAAGAATTTTCATTTCGGTTCATCCCTAGATTAAATCAATCTCCTTCATTGTATTAACTCAATTTTTCCATTTCAATTAACTTAAAATTCGAAGGCAACCAGGTTACTTCATTTTTTTTAAAGTTAAACCAACAATATTTTTTACAGTGTAAAGTATATTTCTTTAGAGCATAGGAGTGAATTCGGGTTATTTGGGACACTTCATTTTAATGGCAAAAAAGTGTCCCAATTAACCTAAATTCACCCATAGCTGAGCAGTTTTTTTTTCACAGTGCTTGAAACATACCATAACTGTATTATTCGTGGCATGCATACAGTAAATGCTATTATGAAAAAATTGAAATAATTAATTTCTCAAAGATGAAAATAAGGCTCTGTCCGTGGTGTTGATAATTCAGCTGATTAAACACTGACATGCATACTCCAATATAAAAAAATAAAAAAAAAATAAAAAAAAAAAACTTAAAACTTCCAAAAAATGGTTGTAAAAATTAGACTTAAGACATGGGTGCAACTTGTTGAATCCCTCCCTACTGAATTTCCACATTGATACAGTCTGGTTAGTCTTTGTGGTTTGGTGACGGATGCATAGCCATGCTGTTAACCAGCAAAACTTGGCTGGTGAAGCTGGTCAACCAAAGTGCATTAGCAAACAGCACTAAATATATTGTCAGTCATATGGCGGTGTTTTGTGGAAAGAGAGAAATACTGCCTGTCAGTTGCATGAGTGTAATAAGTGTTCTGAATGGTCATGTGCTTTATTTACTCTTGATGACCAATAACATTAGCAACAAACATTTAGCAGCTCCAAACAGCGTCCTCTGTAACATCAGAAATTAATGGACAAGGACACACAACACACCGCTGTTCACACACACACACTTACATACATGAACGCTAGAGGGTTGAGACTGTAGATTCCAGACCTTCACTCTCATACTCACTTGTACACGCCGTTTTCACATTAAAGCCATGTTTTTACTACTCTCATAAAGCATCTTAGAGGTGACCTTGGGAAGGACTGGTATGAAATGATGTAATATTAGTTCCAATAAAAGGTGTGGAGAATACATTCATAAAGACTCCCAACACATATTAATAGTAAAATGTGCCATTAAAACAACGGGCAGATTTTTTACAAAGTGTGCTTTGTCCTCTGAGAGCTACGCAATCTATTAAAGAACAAATGTTCACATGTGAAAGCAGACAGACATGACCTTGACAAATGGAAAGAGAAAGTGTGGATTTTAACATCACACTATTCGCAGACGCAAGAATCCTTTGACACCTGAGTAAATACACAAAGACATTCTTAAGCACTGAGTTTTATATCATGCCATATTGTCAAAAGCAAAAGAATATCTACTGCAGAATGTCATTTGGCTCTTTTCCATACAACAAAAACAGATGGTGACTAGTGCCCTAAAGGTCCAAAATGCGACAATGAAGCGGTATAAAAGTCCCATGAAATAATCCAGACTGGTATAGAATTGGCTGAATTGGAATTGAATTGAATAGACAGAATGGGTGTGATGGTGCAGTAATGTATGAGTTTTGCACCAGCAGGACAGAAGTTCAAATGACGTGAAGTGAAATGAGAGAAGTACAGCAGTGAGTGTTGCGCAGGAAGTGCATTTCAGTCTGTTCTCTCCTTTTACAGAGTGATAGCTGAAAGGCGGGTATCAATCTTCACCTGTCTTCATTCAAACTCCCACCTGATCACCCGTAGCTACCTCATATTGAAATGACAAATCTGTGTGCGCGTCTATACTCAAAATCTGTGAATTGGCTTTCCTTCATTTCACGTGTTGGAATTTGAATCAAACAGACCAATTACAGCAGTAATTCAAAGAAAAAAAAAGTAAAGACTTTCTGGGAAATAAAGTGTTGTTCCGCCACTTTTCCACCAAAAGAAAAGTTAATTTATTAACTACTGGAGTCAATTAAAAAAATTTGGAGTCACTAACATTATTATTGTTGTTGTTTTTTTTTTTTAATTGCACTTTTATTTAGCAAGGATGCATTAATTTGATCAAAAGTGGCAGTACAGACATTTATAACATTGCAAAAGATTTCTAATTTAAATAAATATGTTTTATTGAGCATCAAATCGATTTTCTGAAGGATGTCAATATGAATAGGATATTAAATTACATTAAACAAAAGGTTGTAAGCCAAAAACATAACATATCAAACACAGTTACAAATGCACACACACACACTGCACTGACCCAGAAAGGAGGAAGGAAAGTATCTGTCAAAACAAGATGTTTGCCTGATGAATGTGCGACTTTGCTCAGCATTTCTCTAAAACAGAACGCTGTTAAGAAACTAAATCTACAGTAAATAGGGAGATTTTACAAGATTAAATTCCCTGTTTCTATATGTCTGGTCACTAATGTTCATAAGGGCTTCCATTGCTGGGATATTATCACTCTCTTCCTCATTCGTTATAGATTTATGAGATGGGTATATTGTTATGTGAGTATTATTCTTCAGGCTGGTCTATGTGCCAGATCTCAGTTTATCTAACCCCTTCACATTTATCTCCTGTTTCCTTACCGGCCCCAACACGATGGGAAGGGCCTTCCTTTCTGTGTGTGACCATGTGTGCGTGTGTGTGCGTTGACTCCATTATAGTTGAAATACAACATCTTTATGTCTAATATATGCTAGTCTTCATGAGTTGGAATTTGAATCGAAATGGAGCAATTTAAGTCCAATTTAAAGAAATTTTGTAATGACATTGTAGGAAACTGTAAAAAGTAATGACATTCTCTCAAACTGAATTCCAGACATCTGTATGTCAGCTAGTTTAAGATTATTGTCTTAACATGCATTCTCGTGTTAAATACACAAGCATCCATATGTCATGCTGTAGTAGTAACAAATGTGACACATGCTGGCAAAATGAGTCTGAATGTGCACAGGCTAATTACAAGCTACGGGCAAAACAAGTGAGCAATTTATATTTTGGTTGATTTTGAGGTTTTCACAAAAATTAGTTCATTAAGCCCTCGTCTAGCGATCCCAAATGCTCTAGCAATTACACATCTAAAAGTATCTTTATTTGTAAGTTTATTATTTTTTTATTTTTTACAACTTTATTTGTTGTCTGCTTCTCGACAATGCGCTTCCTCTCAGCATAAGTTTGGTCTCATTTTAAAGCACAGAATTCCACCTTGTGAATATTCATTGGAAATTCTCAGTGGCATGAGCCTTAACCAATGAAATGTGATTTTCAAACTCATGCTGAACAAAATAAAATGATTGACTGACTGACTGACACATCCGAAACATGTGCACAAAGACACATCAGACAGCGTGCAATCCCGATTTCTATATAATAATAAAATATAAAATATAAGATAATAAGGCCCTGTTTACACGATGGGAAAACGCAGATATTTCTCTGTGTTTTGCCCTCTCATTTACACGAAAATGCCGTTTTTATCACTGAAAACGATTATTTCTAAAAACTCCCGGCAAAGTGGAGATTTTTGAAAACGCTGGATATTTGTTGTCGTGTGAACTGGGAGAAAGTTTTAGGTTCTCTCTTGTCGATTCTGAGGATTCTGATTGGCTTGCATGGCTTTATCCTTAACCCCTACACTGCCGCCAATAGGTTTGGCATAGTTATGATGGCGCTCGACGGCGTATTCAAGCGGGTGTGTGAACGATGTTATTTTTGAAAACGAAGAGGGGAAAATATTCGTTTTGCTAAATACCCGGCTTTGTGTAAACGTGGCCTAAATTCCTCGTTTATGAGCATAACTCAAATAATTGGCAGAGATATTTGTACACCACTGAGGACATATTTATGAATAAAAATATTGATTTAAAATAGTAAAATACAGAAAAAGTACACATTGTCCCTTTAAGGCTCAGCCACGCCTAAACGCTTCGTTTAAACCAAGGCATTCTCACCCCCAAGGCGTCACCTAACTGACGCCTTGGGAAGCATTTGACCAAGCTTCAATATCTGACGCTTTGGGCGCCCTCTAGCGTCAGTCCATGACGCCCTGAGGATCGCGTGTAACCCTACCCTACCCCAGACCTAAACCTAACCGCGTCATCCAACTGACGCTAAAGGAAGCGCGTCAGTTCAGATGACGCTGTAGGATCGCGTCATGAACTGACGCCAAAGGGCGCCCAAAGCGTCAGATATTGAAGCTTGGTCAAAGGTGACGAGTTGGGGTGAGAATGTGTCGTTTAAACACACCCCCACAAATCTACGTCAGTGTGGGCAGAGTTTCATAACACCGCCCAAATGTATATGCAAAGAAAGAAGGCATAACTTTAGTTATCGCTGTATTATTATTTTACTATGTCTATGGTATTATTGTATATAAGTCAATATAATCAGTAATTTTATCTCCCCAATGAAATAAAACCTTACCAATCTGGGGTGTGTTTCCCGTACAACGATGTAACTCGCTGCTTCACCACCATAGTGCGATGCATCGTTGGAGAAATCAACTAGCTAGTCGCGACTGTTTCCTGAAACCCATTGTCGCAAAGTATCGTTCAACCACATTGGTTTCGCACGTGGTGGAGTAATAACTACTTTTAAATAAATTGTTTGAGATCCAATTATCACAAAATTTGTTAATATAAATTACAGACATGTCATCTGAGGACTATTTCAAATTGTTCTCAGTTATTTTGCTTTATTACCAGACTCAATATTTGGCTCGTTCTTACATAGTAGAGCACGTTTGCACATGTGCACTCTTTAAACCATGGTACTTTAAATCTTTTGAAAAACTAAAAGACGTAAATTACATTTGTATGTATTCTAAATAAAAGGCACCTGGTTTTACTGAATGTAATCTTGCTTATTTTGCTCAAGATAAGGATTTATTACATCCAAATGTCATGCAATATAAAAACGATGCTTCTAACCACAGATAGAGAGCTGTTGTTCAAACCACACGACTTTTCGATGCTGTTTGCGAATGTTCGTTGGAACGGATGGTTTCGGGAAACAGAGTCGTTGAACTATGCTGATAATGACGGAACTTGCGACCATAGTTGGCTAATGATGCTTTTGGAAACACACCCCGATACGTTCTCAGTCCAGTCGCGCTGGCAAATTTTATCAATGCTTGTTCATCTACATTTTCTGGATCAGATTTGGACTCTTAAATGACCAATCGCTGACCAATCAGAGCATACAATGCTTTCAGAACGATGAGCTTTGTAAAAATTGAGGCATTTCAGAAAGGCAGGGCATAGAGGAGCAGCAATAATGTATGGTTTGCGTAAAATAATGTTTTTTTTTTGTTTTTGTTTTTTGTTTTTTTACCTAAAACAAATAATGATCTTTTTTAAACCGTCATATGACCCCTTTAACATCCAAAGCAGGCGACCAAAAAGCCATGTCTCTCAGACAGTGCGTGAAGTTGAGCTCTCTTTTATGCCTTCCTGCTCTTCAATGAACAAATTCAGTCAAAAACCGTGTGTCTTGGTGAGTAAGTGAACGCAAACACAAAACGCATGATCTGTGCATGCATTCGGTCTTAAAGGGACAGCATCCTATTGATCCTGCTTCTGTCTGTGTTTTTAATGTAAACTCAAACAAAAAAGGACAAAGAAAAAACACTCACTGCTCTTGAACTTTAAAAATGATATGAAGACTATGCAGTGATTTATTTGATTAGCCTACTTTATTAAAGGGATCCTAAGCAGTTTTTTGTAGCTTAACTGAACAGCTTCGGAGTTATTGAAATTGTTGTATGACTTCTTTCGGATAATTGTTCAGATAACATTTTCCGGTGAAAATTATTATTTTGGTCATACTGGCAAAAAGAATAATCTGTGATTCTGAAGTATCCACACCGATCAGTACTGACTTACAGCTGCTCACTCTCCTCAAACATTGGATTCATCCGCTGTGCCGTGTTCGAGGCGTAACTCAAGTAAAGTTGACAATTCTGTACGCTTATTATATCATTTTTGTACATGTTGAACTTCAAAAAGTTATGGACTGCAACTTTAAGTCGTTGGAGACTTATTAATCAACTTAGAAAATTGTGTTAATGCTACAAATTATTAAGTTCATCTAACTCAATATTTCTTGTTGGTTGAACGTAATTTCACTCAAAGTTGTCATAACTAAAACAAAACTGTTTTTGCACATCAACACATTGTTGATCACACTCTTGAAACTTTATCAAGACAGATGATTAATGAGCAATCATTAGCATCAGTGATTTCAGCTTGTATCAGGATTTTTTTTCTCTCTCTCGAAGATAATGCATTCGTATGAAAATAATGAATTACTTAAAACCACAGCTGGGAGTTGTTTAATGTAATTAAACATGCAAAGAAATCACATTATTAATAGCAACATTTTGTTAATTTTGAACATTAAAAGTTGATTGATGCTAAATTTCTTAAACACATATGTGCTTCCAAGTTTTATTCTACAGCCTTTTATTCTTCTTCTTCTTCAAAAAAAAAGAAAGAAAAAAAAGGTATTTGCCCTGAATATAATGATCACACAAGGAATCATTTTTATGTAAATCTTGCCCAAATAAATGTGTAATTTGAAAGTGAAATAGTTTGAATTTGATTTAATCACATTTCTTGGCAAAGTCATATTATTTTTGTCTATGTAAGGCATATTTCAGATGGCTGAATTATCAGAGGGCTTATTTTCATATGAAAGCACTTGAACTTCATACAAAAGCACTTGAAATTTTATGTTAAAAAGGGAGACTTCATCAACAAATGAATTATCCTGTTAATTTCTCCTCATGCAAACAAGACTAAGAAACTAACTAAATAAACAACATTAATTAATAATAATAATAAAAAAAGGTTAGAAAAGAATAAAAGAGGAGACAGACTAGGAATCCCGTTGCTTGGAGATGATGTACACTTGGGGCAAAAAAAAAAACAAAAAAAAAACGGTTTGCTATAAGTACACTCTGCTGTTGCCAAAAAATAAAATATGGTGACAACATTACGTGATACATTTTGGTGAATCATGTAAAATCATGTGTACAGTATTTACTTTTTAAATGCAACCCCAATTTGTGATTTCTGTCACCTGCCCGTACGGGCAACCTAAACTTACTTCACTGTATTACTATTAAATCCTAAGTCATGACAACTATATCGTTGGAAAGGTCTAAGACTGTTAAATATATATTTGACTGCTGTTTTTAGCTACAAATTATGTAAGAAGAGAAACCGATGATTTTTTGACAAGTGCACCTCAAAAAAATCTGCACCATAACCGGAGTTCTGACCTTTGTCACAAAAAAGTTGACGCACACACCTTTAATAATTGAAACTTTGGGGTTTTGTGCTAAAAGTTCATAATGAAACATATAATCTAGTATTTTTCAATAAAAAAATATAATATCCTCTAAATATCATTATATATCATCCTCTAAAATATATATTTTTTTAATCGCCTTTTTTATTATATCACATATTTTAGTAGTTATCGTAAATTAGGTATCATTTGAAAGCTTACAAACTCAGAATTCATCATGTGAAAACCGTGTTATAATTGAACGTTGTGTTACCATAGAAACAGTACTCTAAATTATTTTATCAGGCTCTGACTCTTTTGGGTATCATTATATTTCATAATTTATGATCAAAACCTTTTCTAATCTTGTCAAAACACATTGTCAGAAAGGTCTGTATTAATTTGTTAAGGCAGAATGTATACAACTAAATTCAATGGCACCCGGTGGCTATTTTTGATACTACACCTGAACAAAATCTTATGAGAACTTCATTTTTGTGATATCAACTTCAAATTTGGAAAGTACCTTGGTTAGATTTATGTTATTTATCTTTGATTTTATTGTAATTTTAGAGTAAAAAATATTTTGTAAAATATATATTTTTTATAAAATAAAAATATATATATATATATATATATATATATATATATATATATATATATATATATATATATATATATATATATATATATATATATATATATATATATATATATATATATATAGTTCAGTATATTTGATTTACTGGGAATTTAAACTTCAATAACTTTTTCCTACTTTAAGTGTTTTTTTTTTTGTTTTTGTTTTTTTTTTAAACAAGAACAAACTTGGGTATATATATATATTCCAAAGCATTCTTGAATTACAACCATTTAAGTTTGAATAGTGCATTTTAACCCCATTCTCAAAAAGAGGGGTGACAGCTAAAGGGTTAAACATTTATTTATAACTATCTATACATTTCAGTCAATGTAGGGCAAGGTAGGCATATTCAGTGTTAAATATGCATGACCGTTGAGCCTTTCATGCTTTCATGCTAATATGTTATACAGTAACATCTGTAATTTGACTTCCATAATTTTACTGAGGTTATTTACAGCTAACAATTAAAAAAGGTTTTTACAGCAGTGTGGGTACATTCTTTTCCTTTTTATTTATTAACATGTTTTACAGTGTACCTGTGTGTGTGAGAATGCTATGTCAAACATAATGTAGGGATCAGCACACAGTTTCATTTCCTTGCGATGATTGATGGCTTAGACTGTGTGTGCGTGTGTGTGGTGAGAAGGAGTTGTCATGGCGATAGGGATGTAAACAGCCCAGCGGTCCTGCCACAAAGGAGCTGATGTGACTGAGTCAGCACACACACACGCACACACACTTCTACTGATGAAAACAAATGGGAGTTGTCTTAGATTGTTGTCGCTTTAGGGTTTACAGTCACTTCACATATGTGTGCGCGCGCACACACACACACACACACACACACACACACACTTTACTGACAAATCACCATTATGATTTTATTTCTACACTCAGTTGAGCATGATTTCAGGAGCCACCTATGTAAAAAGAGCAGGACACACAAAGAAGGAGAGTTAGAAACTTTAAAATATATGCAAGTCTGCTCAGATATGTAACCTTTAACCCTCCTGATCGCCTAAACCCTAGCCATTAATCGTCATCAAACACACACACAATATACACACATTCAAACACACTCCTGGTTAATGGCTCCAGTATATCATGAGACTGTCACTGAAGTTCATGAGCAGTTTTCCAGTTCTTTACTGAATTGTCAGGGGATCGTTTACATTATTTATACAGGCTTCTGTACTCTATGGTAAAACCCAGACATCACATGGCTTTACTGAGGTTGTTTACATCTTTATAAATTATCTTTGTGTGTGCGTGCTTGTGTGTGTGTGTGTGTGTGTGTGTGTGTGTGTGTGTGTGTGTGTGTGTGTGTGTGAGAGAGAGAGAGAGAGGGAGAGATGGAATAAGCCATTTAACACAAGCACTCTATTTTAATTAGATGGAAAGTGACTGCTTACCCACACCATAAATTTAAGATTTCTTTAAGGCACTGAGGAGATCATGACACGCAGTCGGTTATTCAGAAATTATTAACATTACCTCCCAGCACCCCCAAAAAGAAGAATTTTCGACTTACATGAAAAAAAGATAAAACAAAATAAATTATTGTATTATATATATATATATATATATATATATATATATATATATATATATATATATATATATATATATATATACACTCACCGGCCACTTTATTAGGTACACCTGTCCAACTGCTCGTTAACACTTAATTTCTAAGCAGCCAATCACATGGCGGCAACTCAGTGCATTTAGGCATGTAGACATGGTCAAGACAATCTCCTGCAGTTCAAACCGAGCATCAGTATGGGGAAGAAAGGTGATTTGAGTGACTTTGAACGGGGCATGATTGTTGGTGCCAGAAGGGCTGGTCTGAGTATTTCAGAAACTGCTAATCTACTGGGATTTTCACACACAACCATCTCTAGGGTTTACAGAGAATGGTCCGGAAAAAAAAAACATCCAGTGAGCGGCAGTTCTGTGGGTGGAAATGCCTTGTTGATGCCAGAGGTCAGAGGAGAATGGCCAGACTGGTTCGAGCTGATAGAAGGGCAACAGTGACTCAAATAACCACCCGTTACAACCAAGGTGGGCAGAAGAGCATCTCTGAACGCACAGTACGTCGAACTTTGAGGCAGATGGGCTACAGAGCAGCAGAAGACCAAACCGGGTGCCACTCCTTTCAGCTAAGAACAGGAAACTGAGGCTACAATTTGCACAAGCTCATCGAAATTGGACAATAGAAGATTGGAAAAACGTTGCCTGGTCTGATGAGTCTCGATTTCTGCTGCGACATTCGGATGGTAGGGTCAGAATTTGGCGTCTACAACATGAAAGCATGGATCCATCCTGTCTTGTATCAACGGTTCAGGCTGGTGGTGGTGGTGTCATGGTGTGGGGAATATTTTCTTGGCACTCTTTGGGCCCCTTGGTACCAATTGAGCATCGTTGCAACGCCACAGCCTACCTGAGTATTGTTGCTGACCATGTCCATCCCTTTATGACCACAATGTACCCAACTTCTGATGGCTACTTTCAGCAGGATAATGCGCCATGTCATAAAGCTGAAATCATCTCAGACTGGTTTCTTGAACATGACAATGAGTTCGCTGTACTCAAATGGCCTCCACAGTCACCAGATCTCAATCCAATAGAGCATCTTTGGGATGTGGTGGAATGGGAGATTCGCATCATGGATGTGCAGCCGACAAATCTGCGGCAACTGTGTGATGCCATCATGTCAATATGGACCAAACTCCCTGAGGAATGCTTCCAGCACCTTGTTGAATCTATGCCACGAAGAATTGAGGCAGTTCTGAAGGCAAAAGGGGTCCAACCCGTTACTAGCATGGGGTACCTAATAAAGTGGCCGGTGAGTGTATATATAAATATATATATATATATATATATATATATATATATATATATATATATATATATACACGTGTGTGTGTGTGTGTGTAACAAAAGGGAAACATAATGGCATATTTGGCATAAAGATTACAGCCTCTATAAATACAGGCTAACTGCTGTCACCTCAAAACAAACACTTTCATGTGAATGCATCAACAAAAAAGCTTCACATATAGACTTCCACTAACTCTCACTCAAGACACAAAACCATTTGTTGATGTGAGTGATGCACACAGGAATGGGGGAATATTCTCAGACTCGATAAGCAAAGATTTTCATCTTTTTAAACGTAATGTCTAAACTCGTCTTCATCTTGTCTGTACACCTGAAGCAATCCACCCAATCTAGTGCATGTCAATATGTGTTGGATCCTTGCCTGTTATCCCATCTGTAAGATTTGCAGCTGCAGATATATGGTTGGTCTTGTGCACTTAAGGGAGAGATCATTATATATGAGTGGAGCAGATGTGTGAGTGTGTTTGTGTTCATAGAAGCCAGGTGGGCTAAAACACTCTCATTCTGAGATGAAAAAGAACATCTTTCATCCACTGTCCTATCTCTTTCTACATTATGTTTTGTGCACGATCCAGGCACAGTTATACATGGGAGCGCTCTCAGATCAAATTGCAATAATGTACATTGGCAAAACAGATTTCGCTGACCCAGAGAACAAACACAAAATCCATGAATCAACACTAGTAATCATGCATGATCTTGCAATTCAGCCTCATAAATTGCAGTTGTGGCATTCTGCTTTCATGCCTCCAACATGCATGATGGCATTTGATTTATGACCTCAGCTTGCATATACAACATTTTGTAGCCATCCATCCATAACCTAACTGCTTTAATTTGCTGTTCCAACATATAGCTGCCCATAATAACCACTGATCTAGGTTTCAGATAGTAAAATCAAAACTTTAGCTATCAGTGAAATGCACAAAGGTAGTCTCTGCAGAAAACTTCATACATGCTTTCCGATTATTTCATGTATTTGAAAGAAGTCTCTTCTACTTACCATGACAACATTTATTTGATCAAACATACAAAGAAATATTTTGAAAATATTTGTGTGTGTGTGTGTGTGTGTGTGTATATATATATATATACATATATATATATATATATATATATATATATATATATATATATATATATATATATATATATATATATATATATATATATATACCTTTTTCTATTTTAATAAATGTACATTTAATGTAAAAAGTAACTTATTCCTTTATATTTAAACACTGTATGCTAATTTGTCAAGAAACATTGCTTAACTGTTGTACAGTTTCATACTTTTGTGGAAACTACAATGAATAAAGTTCCAAATATGTATCCTTGTTAAATAAAATTAATAATCTAAAAAAAAAAAGAAAAACACTGACCCCAAATATTTAAAAGGTAAATAAGCAGATAAATTGTGGTGTGCATGTAGTATAGTATAGTATAGTATAGTATAGTATAGTATAGTATAGTATAGTATAGTATAGTATAGTATAGTATAGTATAGTATAGTATAGTATAGTATAGTATAGTATAGTACAGTACAGTATAGTATAGATATAAATCATTTTAGTACATAGACTTATTGTTGGCAACATTTTAATTTTTTATACGGATAATATTACCTTAAAAATATGCACTACACTGGAATAGTTTTATACTGGCACTAGATCATTTCACTCATTCCAGAAGCACCCGAGTTTGTCGTTGCCTGGTATGATGCTATAAGAAAAACTGTGTTCAACGATAAATGCAAAATACAGTGGCTCCATCCTAAAATATTCAATGAAGCATGTTCACAAAATGTGCTAAATCTAAAATAACAAAAGCTAAAAACGGGGGTTATAATATAGTAATACAATATAGCTTAAGAACAAAAGAAACTGTTGTACAGAGAGATACATACATGTGAGTGCAGGAGTCTAGTGGAGTTCACAGTGATCTGCCTTTGTGCTCTAAATCCTCTGCAAAAGTTGGAGGAATGCGTGATCAACGTGATCCTCTCAGACTGATTGTGCCCAGTGTGTTTGATCCAGAGACAACTGCTGTGCCCTCTGTCCCGGGTGCCAGCTGCTGCCCACCCACCAAGAGGAGCTGCTCAATGAGCCTTTGAAGAGATAGTTCATCCAAAAAAGATGATGTTGTCCTCGTTTAACTCGTCCTCTTGTTGTTCCAACCCCCTTATGATTTTAGCATTTAACATTTTAAATGAAACAACTGTAGATATTAGGCAAAATGCCAGCACTCTTGTTCTTACAAGGATGGTTATGTATTAATGAAATCCATGAAAATCCATTATATTAATAATATATTATATTACAATATTATATTATAATCCATGACATCCATAATATTAATAATTAATTAACTTTTTTTTAACAATATAAACATTCCTACACTGGACATGAAAATAAACTTAAGACAGTAATGTCCTTTATCTGGAGAATGAAGGCCTGGTCTGTGTTTTTGGCACTGGTCAACCCATAAAAGTGGACAGGATGCTTCCCCCTCCAAACCGACTCCATGTGTGTGTTAGTGTGGAGCCTCGAACCACAGAACAACAGGGGAACAGTTCAGAGTTATACCATAATCCAGCCCACAAATCATCTGTGTGTGTTTGGAGTAGAAACCACCCTGCCATATATCCACGGTAACAATGTGCATGCAAGGAGCAAACGATGGTGACAGATTAATCGATACAGACCGGCAGATATAATAAGACATCTATCATTTCTCTCTCTCTCTCTCTCTCTCTCTCTCTCTCTCTCTCTCTCTCTTCACATGTGCTCCTTATAACAGACAGATGAATGGGATCTACGCTACAACTCTATAATCAAATAAATATGGTATTGTCGGGAAAATCTATATGTACTAATACATCAATCTAGCCTAACTTCGTCATACTCATATTCTAGCCAGGAAAAAAAACAACAACTCTGTACTCAATTGGATAGACCTACAACCAATCAGAACAAGCCAGTAAGTGTTCTTTTTTTTATGAGCTACGCAAAGTTGTCAACAGAACTCAACTGCACGCACGCTGGAAGAAGTAGTAAAATAATGAGTGTTGCTTTTTTTTACTTTGTCCTCCATGAGTGCGACCAATGGAGAAACCACAACCACAGGCTTTTCATTGCGTCCCATAGCGACCATTAGAGCCCAGCGTATAAAATAAACTTTTGCCGAATCCCATTGGAAGGACGGCAAACACATCTTTCCGAATCGACAAATGCCTTCATTACAGTCCTCTGTTTGTCTTTTAAAAATTAATGCGCTGTCTATTTCTTTTACAACAGACGCGATAGTGGAATCTATACATCTCAAACTCAGCTGCAGTCATCTTTGAGAGAAACTAGTTCAACCAACCCGATCTCACGGGAATTTATACGAATTTTACGAGGTGGCTAATTCGTAACAATTCTTACGACCTCACTCGTAGGAATTAGTACGATTTTTGTTAAATCGTACATATTTTATGAATTGTCTAATTCCTATGAATTCGTACAAATTACCTACCCCTGACCTCACCCCTATACCTACCCATCCCGTGGGTTAGACAAAATCGATACGAATTCGATACGAGTGAGTCGATATTAATTAATACGAATTAGCCACTTTTTTAATCACTACGTACGAATTCATACGAATTGGTCGTGAGATAACGTTGGTTCAACCCAAGCAGTCTTTGATAGAGTGATGATTATGTAACTACAGATCATCTGCCCATCATCGTTTAAGCCCGTTCGGGCAATTTGATTGGCCCAGACTCATATTCTGATCTGAACCAATCATAATTACTCATCAATGGATCGAGTTCCAGACTGGACTTCCGAACCAGAAATTGTTGTGGGCATGTTTCGGGGCTGGCATCCAGGCTAACATCAATCAATACATCAAACAAAATCAGAAGAATCAAAGAAAAAGGCAACATCTGACATTCAGGTTAATGTGCTGCAAACTAGCAACTCTTTTATAGTATGATTATAGTTATTGTTTCTTCTCCTTTAATGGTTCACAGTTTTCTACCAAAAAAAAAAAACAAAAAAACTGGTGCTGTAAATAGACATTGAGTTCACTAAATAAATTCCAAGGACTGAAGACAGGAACAGCACTGTCTCATAAAATAAAAAAAAGAACACAAATATGAGCATCTTTCCACCTACTGAAGCCCATGTCGAGTATGTGGAACGTCAGTATATGGAATCTCTGATGGTTTTCCTTCACTGCCCCATTTCAAATTCACCCACCCGATTGCGCCTGTCTGCACGGAACTATGGCGTTCCTTATGGAATGAAAACACTCATTATGCTGTTTATGACAAAGCAAACTGATCGAAACGAAACGTTTGCCACAGAGCAGTCGCAAAATATTGAAGGTGCATAGAAAAACGTATCTTTAAAAAAAGCTGAAACATTACAAACTTGGGAAAAACTCTGGAAAATGTGGACGTTTACATTTAAAGTCAACAAATGTCTCTTGCCACAAAGTTTCAATATTGAACTGTTTTAACAACCCATTCAATAAGCTATGACTGATAAATAATGATTTTTTTGTGATTACTATAAAAAATATTAAACAAAATAAGAACTATATTGTAATAATTCTCCTGTCAAAGACAAATTAATATTTAATTAAAAAATATAAAAAATAGTAAAACTGTAAAATTATAATAGTAATATTTTCAATGAATTTCTTCTTTTTCAAAGTTTGTATTTTGGTGGTTTTGAAGCACAGTAAATAAACCAAGCTGCTCTAAAATGATAAGACTTCTGTATTATGAGCTGCAGCACATAATTAAATAAATTTTATTTCGCAATATCAATTTTATTTCAAAATATTGTTCAGCTTTATTTCAACATGTCGAAAATCCCAGACCGTAAAGGCAGACAACACAAGAAATAACAATTTTGCACCAAAGATATCCTTCCAGCTTTCTTCTCTAGTTTAAAACATGGCCTGATCATATCCAAGGCCCTGTACAAACACTTTCATATTACATTGCTTAATCCTACGAATTAACAGCATGCCCATTTACCAAGGTGCATTCACACGGCAAGGTTAGATAATCCAACTGTCTGTA
This sequence comes from Hybognathus amarus, assembly GCA_030378365.1. Taxonomy (NCBI): domain Eukaryota; kingdom Metazoa; phylum Chordata; class Actinopteri; order Cypriniformes; family Leuciscidae; genus Hybognathus; species Hybognathus amarus. Next base: position 427,281 of record JAQIUQ010000611.1, read on the forward strand.
TCGTTTTCTCGTCCTAAGGGATTTAACCTCCATATACATCTTGTTTTGCACGTCTTGTAAGTTCATGACCTTCATCAGCCCTATAAGATGCGGAGTAGATGGAGGGATTTACAGTAGACGTGAAAGTGCTGGTCTATATATAGCAGTGGCCCATATGGCATACAGATTGCTGCTGCCAGCTGGACCCAAAGGGTGAGGAGAGAGAAATGTGGCACTACAACGTTTGATGTGGGAAACGAGGGTGGACAGTGAGGGAATACTCTGGCTGATGATGAAATGAGAGAGAGAGAGAGAGAGAGAGAGAGAGAGAGAGAGAGAGAGAGAGAGAGAGCAATGCCAATATAGCACATTTATCTGGATTAACTGCAATATTATTAGGTTGACGGTACAGTCGAGATCTTCATTATTGTAAAATAATACCAGAATCAAGCAGAGATAATTAAACATGCTGGCTGAACAAAAGAATGTGTGAAAGGAAAACGTGAAAGGACAGCGTAATTAAATTGAGATGCTGCTAAATAGTCAGCCCTAAGTTTGGCGTTGACAGAGCAAAAAAATCTTTCCAACTCGTCTCCTATGGGCAAATCGATCACCATAAGCCCAGACTCACCCGGAGAAGGGCATGATCTGATATGTGCTGAGAGACTCAAGGTCAATTTTCACGCTGCCAATTCCAAATTAAAGTTGTGTGAAATGCTGTGTGTGTAAACAGAGGATGGGGTGTGTTAAAACTTGATCTGATGGAGCAAAGGAAGTGAACTTGATCTGGACTCAGACCACATGGCATGACCATGCTGCAGACTACTGCATACGTGCCACTCGTGAAAAGAGGCCGAATTATGACAGACAGCATGAATTAACCTCAATAAACATTAGCAAAAATGTCAGAGACAATTTACTCGAAAGTGAACACTCTTTTTTCCGTGGTTTAGACTAAAGAAGTGATTTGGCAAAATGTTCAGGTTGCTTGTTTCCATATAAGGGTGCCTTATCTTTTTCAGGTTTATTCCAACGGATTCTCACCCCAAGGCCGTCACCTTTGACCATGCTTCAATATTTGACATTTTAGGCGCCCTCTGGGCGTCAGTTACATGTTACATGATCAGTATCAGTTTGATGATGCGGTTGGGTGTTCTCCTGATGGTGTAAGCTCCTTTGCTTTCTGATGGTGTAAGGGAAAACATATGCACAGTGTTTTGGCACTGTACATCCGAAACCCAACTGAGCAGGACCTGACTTTGTCAAGTGTTACCCATTAAAGTTAGTTACTATGAAATATCGTACAATTAAACATAATTAACGCCTTTGGTCTGAGGAGAGGTGTGCTTGGGTTACTTTTTCTGTCAGATTCGAGGTTTCCAAGCAGAACAGCGGTTGGCTGATTCAGTGTTTGGCAAGTTTAAAGCACAGAACTCACAGCAACTCAATTGCTTGCAGGTTTTTTTTTTCTTAGATGGCCTCTCAGACAGTCTTCTGGCCCTTAGCTTTTAGTTCTTTAAATTATAGTGTGACAGCACATATGATACTGAGCTAGAAAACATCCCCCACACACACATGCTGAGAACACAGGATGTAACAAACTCTTAACCTTTGAATTCTCTTGATGTTTAGATCTTCACAGTATGTATTATACTGTAATATGCTGTTTGTGACAGACAGACAGACAGACAGACAGACAGACAGACAGACAGACAGACAGACAGACAGACAGACAGACAGACAGACAGACAGACAGACAGACAGACAGACAGACAGACAGACAGACAGACAGACAGACAGACAGACAGACAGACAGACAGACAGACAGACAGACAGACAGACAGACAGACAGACAGACAGACAGACAGACAGACAGACAGACAGACAGATAGATAGATAGATAGATAGATAGATAGATAGATAGATAGATAGATAGATAGATAGATAGATAGATAGATAGATAGATAGATCACATGAGCTCTAACTGTGATAATCACATACACAGACGTTCACTGCATAATTGGGAGGTAATGCTCCATACAAACACAGCGATTCCCTTTCTCTCATTCATGAGTTAATAACCCAGCAACAAATGTGTCTCCCTCTGTCTTTCTCTTTCTTTGCTATTATCATCTCCTCTCACAAACAGTTACAGGGACTAAGGCGCCTCCTCTAAAATCTACTGACCGAATCATCTCCATTAGATCTCAGTGAGAGAAAACAATGAGTCTGTTAAAGTTAATGAGATAATCTATTTCACCCATGTTTCGGGCAATATTTCACCGCCTGATGTGAAGAGCATGCTCTGACAGATATTATGTCTTTTTAAAATGAAATCACTGAAGCCTACATTCACAAAAAGAGTGGAATGAATTTTATTTGTTCTTCTGCCATGAGATGGTTTAAGCGTATAAGATGCATGCTGCATATTGAAGCAAGATGCGAATTTAAACAGCTAAGGGATGTGCCTAAGACAAAGTATATTTTAAAATAAAAATGACAACAAACAACTACACAGATCAAACACTGGGATAAGATTTCAGCAAGGATGCACTAAAGGTGCTCTAAGCGATGTTGGTTGACGTTCACTTCTTGTTGACGTTCTTATTGTCAAATAAAACTGAGGCAAGCTAGACCCACCCTCCTCCTCATCCCACCCCAACCCCCTTAGACCACCCCACTTAGAGCACCTTTAAATTGAACAGTAGTGAAAAATGTCTATATTAAAATAAATAAATAAATAAATAAATAAATAATAATCAAATGCAGTTTCTTTCTCTTCATCAAAGAATCACATTTTCTTTGAAAACTGTGAACTCTTTGCTATTACAGTATCTACAAAAACATCGTAATAATAATAATAATAGAGTACCAAACAAGCATATTAGAATTATTTCTGAAAGATCATGTGACACTGAATGGATGCTGAAAATTCAGTTTTGACAGAGAAATAAATTCTATTATTCATAAAATAAAATATTCATAAAATTATTCACACACATTTTTCAAACAGTATTATACCAACAACATCAAAAATGAGATCCAATTGTATTGGTTTATAGGTTATTATTGTTTTTAAAAATCCCAGTATTTAATGCTCAGAGTATCACTGGACAATACCAAAAAAACAAAAAAAACAAAACAAAGCTCTTAGTCTTTACTTTTGAATTTTACTAATAGTAAATAAATAATTTTATATTTAAACCAAACATCATAAACACTGACCTTAACCAAGTCCCAACTGTAAGCAGGCATTCTCCACATATTAACAGCACTATACTTCTCTACCACCAATTCATCCTTGTCCGCAGGCAAACTATCAAAGACGGATTTAGCCTCCCCCTAGAGAAATACATGGTCATTTTGAAGCAGATGATCAAGTGTTGGCTGTAAATTTGGTCTGTCTCTTTTGAGGTCCAAGAAGGGGCTTTCATTATTTTACAGGCAAAATTGGATTTGTCCCCCGATGGTCATGTGGATAAGCACTGAGCTCATTAATGTGCTTCCAAAGGGTTTGGTAAGAAATAGAACAATCATGGGGTAATTTCACTAACAAACACTCATCACAGGCACCGTTTGCCCTGTCTAATAGCTCTATTCTACAGGAACAGGACGTGTTTGGTAAAATCTACTATAATATTTTTTTCACCAACTTTTCTGTTCACTGTGTTATCTTTGAATCCTAAAAAACTTGTACAAGGGTCTCCTTCTCTGACTTGTGTCAGGTGGCAGAACCGGAGGCTTTTGTTTGAGCTACAAAATGTGTCATCATAAGATGCATTGTGTACTCCCAGAACTTGGTTCAGTGTCGACAGAAACATTTAAATCATGCTGTATTTGCTGAGATTTGTTGCTTGTACAAATCAAATCAGTGACAAGCAGGGTACATAAAGGAAATGGACTGAATGAGAAAGAAAGCACATAAACTAGCTTGGTAGGCTATATTTGCAAACGGCTATTTTCATTCTACTTAGCGATAAAGAGTTACACATGACGTGTATAATAATCATGTTTAGCAAATATATTTATGTTCAAATGATGAACAGTTGTTCATAATGTTAAAAAAGAGCAGGGTTTTTCAAACAGTGGGTTGCAGAGTGGGAAAGGTGGGTCGTGCAGTCTGCAGCTAAATATGCGTTTCAGTGAATGACACACAGAGTTTAGTCTAGGGCCGCACATATACCCACATTAAATAGAAATCGAGTCATTGCTTAGTGCGATTTTCAAATTGCAAAGGCCACAATTTAATCAAATATGCATTGCGTGTTTTGAAGCACATGCGTGTGCGACTTGTACGAGGGTCTCCAAGTGACTAGGTACATTATTAAGTGGCTTGGACGGTATTATTAATGAGAAGAAACTTGTTTACCCCAATCACTGTGTTGCATTGTGCATGAGATTGCATTGCACCGGAAAATTCAAATGTCACAAAAGGCTGTTTCAGGTCTGTTCATTAATTTTGATCGTCTGTTCAACTCAGCGCTGTTGTCTTTCAGAGACATAAAGAGTGCGTTGTTTTCATTTCTTTGTGTGCATCTGGCTACCTACCAACAAATAAGTGCCAACACTACACTTGATCCAATTGCTTACAGTGGTTCAGGCTGCATGAATTGCCGATTGACTAAAGAAACTTTATCAGCAAGATGCTAGAAAACGATATTTTTTTGTCTATTACCACCCGCCTGTAACACAGTCTCATCCCTAGACGTCATACAACTGACGTCTTGGACGCTCTTTTGACCATACGTCGACATCCGCGTTTATGACGACGTCATCGGATCCTAACCCTACCCCAGACCTAAACCTACCCCATCACCTAACTGACGTTAAAGGTAAAGCGTCAGTTGTATAACGTCCCAGGATCGTCATGTAACTGACGTTAAAGGGTACCCTGAAACGGCGGATGTTGATGTATGGTCAAAAATGACAAAAACCTGACACATGCAGTACAACAGTTACTGTTTCAGTCACATACAGAATAACCATGTGTAAATGGAAATGTAACATTCTGCTGGTTTGATTTGAACCTTACTTGACCGTTTTACCAAGGCTGCAATGTTGATTTTACTTTCTGCACCTCATCCCCTTTTCTCTTTCTCTCTCTGCTCTTATGGGGTTGGTAAACAATCACTAACGTTCAGTTTGATTTGTTTCAGTGCTGTGCTATTCCCCCTGTAAGAGGCAGTCATTACACTTTAACCCTGACTAATCAAGCATGTTTTCTCCTGGCTACAGCATCTA